>JANRMT010062807.1:14151446-14172275 GCA_026402145.1 Polypterus bichir lapradei
GATAACAATGAGTTTAATTTTACTGCACAACAAAGGAGAGCGTTACAGCCCTTGTAAAGGAGCCACTTCAGGCGATTGTGTAGCACTGCCGTTGTTCTTCTTCTGGCAGTCTTCAATCCAAATCCCTAAAGCAGATTCCATCCAGACTACTGCCTTATTACATCCACTTACAACTCGTTTTGCACCCTGGTTAAAAGGACGCTGCAGCCGTAGATCTTATATTCCTTTCCTACTTTTTAAATAAAAAGAATCGTAGCCTTCAACAAATCCAAAACGTTTACCTTTTCGGCAATCGTTAACATCTTCTTCTTGCGCTTGGGCACGGCCCCTGAAGCAATAGCAGATTGTTTTGGAGCCATAATGAAGGGCTTGACTATGCACAAAGATAAACACTAAAGAGCACAACTCTTTACACAGCGAAACACGTTGATGCTGAATGAGCGAGATGAGACTTCCTGGTTAACACTGCATTCAGCACGCAGGAACTTAACTGCGTGCTCTGATTGGTTAGCTTCTCAGTCAGGAGAACTTAACTGCATGCTCTGATTGGTCAGCTTCTCAGTCATCTGCCAATAGCGTCCCTTGTATGAAATCAACTGGGCAAACCCACTGAGGAAGCATATACAGGAAGTAAAAAGACACATTGTCCACAGAGCCCGCATAGCAGTGAAAAATCCGCGTTATATATTTAGTTATGCTTTCATATAAAATCCGCGATAGAGTGAAACCGCGAAAGTCGAAGCGCGATATAGCGAGGGATTACTGTATATATGACAGCAACACTCATAACAGTGACAAAACAATTACATTGACAATCATGTTGCGTTATTTTTAAAATGTTTCCTTTTCTTTTTCTTTCCTTCTTTAACATACTACTTCTCCGCTGCGAAGCGCGGGTATTTTGCTAGTCTATACTAATAAAAGGCAAAGCCCTCACTTGACTGACTGACTGACTGACTGACTCACTTACTCGTCACTAATTCTCCAACTTCCTGTGTAGGTAGAAGGCTGAAATTTGGCAGGCTCATTCCTTACAGCTTACTTACAAAAGTTAAGCAGGTTTCATTTCAAAATTCTATGCGTAACGGTCATAACGGTCAACAACGTCCGCCATTTTGAACTTTCTTATTTATGGCCCCATCTTCACGAAATTTGGTAGGCAGCTTCCCTGCGCTAACCGAAACCGATGTACGTACTTATTTCGGTGGTATGACGCCACTGTCGGCCACCATATTAAACTTTCCAACGGTCTTTGTTACTTATGGGCCCATCTTCAAGAAATGTGGTACGCAGGTTCCCAACGCTAACTGAATCCTACTTACATACATAAATACGTCCATAGCTAGCAGCTCGGTCACCGTGTGAGGCGGCGTTGGGTCCTCCATCCCAACGCCTACTACGTTGTTGGCTGCCTGCCTATATAAGGCCGTCCGTCGCGCGAGTCTCTACATTCCCTTCCTTGCTTCGCCACGGATTCACGTCTCCCTGCTGATAACTACAGCCTTTTTATTTAATCCACGGCTTCTCTGCTGTTTTATTGTTCATTTATTACGATTATAGTTATTGTGTAGGTATTTTAGACTTACTTTACATTGTTCAGGTACCCATTTCCTTTATCATTCCAACCGTACCCCCATTAACATGTCTATCGAGGTGATCACCATCGATCAAAGAACTGTCACTTACCGAGTGGTTTCCTTGCCCGGAGATGGCACCTGCCTTTTCCATTCTCTTTGTTACATATTGCACGGCCATATAAGGCTCACTCTTGATATCCGGAGGAACATTGTGTCTTACGTATTGAATGACTGGGACAGGTTCAAGGTGTGGACTGATGACGGTACAGGAGATAATTATACTACACAGGAGCACTAGAAGAGTGAAATGCTTAAGCCCTTCACCTATGGTTCTGCATGTGAGTTGATGGCTGCCGCTGAATTGTTCGGTTGTCGCTTTCAAGTGTACCGAAATGGCCAAATATTTTACACCTTTCGACAACTGCCAGTGCCTCTTAAACATCTTAGATTCACAGGTGACGATTTCAGTAGTGGACACTTTGATGTTTATGAATGTTTAAACTCTCAAAAGCTGGATATGAAGTTATCGATGAAATCGGTTGTGTGCTTACAATGCTTGACAGATGCCAAATGTCTCTTCAACACAACAAATTCTGCAAATACTATCGTAATTGAAACAAACCATGAAACTCTAACCGATTATGACAGCAGCAATCCAAGCTGTGAGATTTGAGACAAGATTACTGTTCACATGGCCAACTGTAAGTTACATGCTCAAGAGTAAACTCAGCGCACAGCTTGGTCATGTTACAACTGGAGGGCCGAACTGACAACGTGGCATACAAAGAGATCCTTAACAAATAATTATTGGTGTATTTTCCCTCAGTTTAAAAAGGTTTAATTTTCTTCTTAGTAAAAATTTTAAGGCAGTACTTCGCTGCTGCGAAGCGTGGGTATTTTGCTAGTATATATTAATATCTATATTTATAAATAAGATAACTCCTGTAGCCACAATAAATGCCTTTATTGAATAGACAAACCAGGGGTGAACAAGTTCCTTTCTACTGCAGCCACAGCCACGACACACATAAAAACATCAATAATAACTCATAAACTTGCAATATTATTTAGGAAAATCGCAACATTGTACTCACCAAAAATTTGGATTATTTGTAAACAAAATCCATCCTCCTCTCTTTCCTCAAAAACAGTTTAATTATGGATTATCCGTGAGCTTCAGTTCCATCAAAAAGTCCCTTTCTATCGCCATTGAAGCTAATGCTGAAAGGCGAACCCGCCCTATGGTATTTCTGGCATAAGTTTAAATTCGCTTTAGGGCTGAAAATGTCCGCTCGACAGAAGCAGTGTACACGGGAATTCTCACCGCCAAATATACCAATGTGTACAGCTGCCCCATGCTCTCATTCAGATTTTTCTGATGAAGGAAGTCAAGGAGATCAGTGGGAGATTTTCCTAAAAAATCATCCATGGCATACATTACAGTCAGTTCTGTTTTTAGCCGAGACAGATCAAAAAGCGCTCCGTGGCTCTGTGTTAAACTGGAGAAGGCTGCATGCATGAAAGTTTTCTTGTATTCCCGAAAATTCTGGGGCTCGAGGAGCATGACAAACGTCAGTTTTTTGTGTTCTTGAAATCTGGTCTGTGTCTGGCAAATAATATTTTCCAGAATCCTGCCATGGAGTTGGCCGTAGTGCGCGTGAGGATCTTGCGCTCGGAGCGCCTGCAGTGCGTTCAGTGGCCTCGTAGAGTTCCTCATATCGGCTTCTATCCAATCAATGGGTCTGAATGCGGTGACGTTGCCATAGGGCCCTACTGACAACAATTCAAAATCTGATTGGTTGAAGCAACAGGTTAATCGACATTTATTCTGTGTTAGAGTGCCTGCAGAACAGATTGTGAAGGCCTCTCTGCCTGGCAACAAATGATGGCTGAAATGTGATTGGTTAAATGCTTTAATACGAAACTCCGCCTCCCACGGCTATCGAGCTGCAGTCTATTACAGTACAGTATATGGACGAAAATACGTTCCAGTTATGACCATTATGCGTAGAATTTCGAAATGAAACCTACTTAACTTTTGTAAGTAAGCTGTAAGGAATGAGCCTGCCAAATTTCAGCCTTCTACCTACACGGGAAGTTGGAGAATTAGTGATGAGTCAGTCAGTCAGTGAGTCAGTCAGTGAAGGCTTTGCCTTTTATTAGTATAGATTGTCCATTGTCTATAATTGTCCTGCATATCATGTATATACTAGTTAATCAGAAGCAAAACCTAACAGTAACCTGGTAGTTTAGATACCAAAATATATTTCAGAAAGACAGTGAAGAGAGATTGAGCCGATATTAAGTGATCTTCAGGTGAAAAGTGGAAAAAGAGCACAAGTTTCTAAGACAAACACAGTTAATTGTGGAGATACTATTTTTTTTCTCATATAGTAATGCTACTAGTTAAAAGTCTGAATACACTTGGGTCACTTTAGATTATTTTTTTCATAATTCTGTATTTATATTTACACAAGTAGAGTAGCTACAAACAAAGGTCAAGTGTTACAGCAACATTCAAATACCTCCTGCCCAAGAAAGTTCAAATTAGACTCTAGACAATGGGGAGAAGAACAGCCACTTATTATTATTTTATTTTGTAAAGTTCTTTCAATGATAGTATAGTTTGTTTAAACTCTTAAAACAATATTCAGCGTTTCATGCTTACCTGTACTGCATTCTTCAAAAATAGTGTTTTTGAAGTTTTCATTTGTAATTTAAATAAAGTGAAATGATTGTTCTTGTGCGTATTTGTCAGTTTCATATTCCCCAGCGACACACACAGTAAGTATATTGAAGTCCACAGAGGAGCCGGCAGTTGTGTTTGGTGCTCAGGAGTTTGCTGGTCAGATTCTGCAGACCTCGACAGAAGGACAGCGGTGGTCCACGGAGGTACAGGTACATGTGACGCGCTCAGAACTTGTAGACTTTGATCAATTGACACTTTTAACACAATTGAACGCAGCGAGATTTGATTTGACAAAATAGTATACGGTGTACTTCTACACCTTTTGAAAAGCTAGCTTTGATTAACTTTCACGACTGTTTATTAACACAATTTTCTCTTTTAAAATATTTAGTAGAATATGACAAAGATCATAATAAAAATAAGCATGGAGTTACATTACCTACAATTGACTGGCAATGTATAATATATTTTCATAAATGTTTAAAAGTATCATTGGCTGCATGTATCTTTAATTAAAATGTTTGTTCTGATTAAAAGAAATAGCCTGCTATTTTTTAGTCATAGAATTTATTGCAATTTCCTGATTTACATTTCTTTGGTGTCTTCTCTTCCTTCAGAAAGCCAACATTAAAGGTGTGTAACTTTTCAAGCTTTTTTTAAGGGAAGAACAGCAGTTCTCAGAATTTGTCAGCTTACAGTATTTCTGATTTTTTTTTTCTTCCAGCCAAGATGGCCGTCTTCAGTTTCCACACGAGAAGAAGGACATTTTGTGTACCACGGGTAGTGCTTCCTAATTCTCAGTTTAAATGTTCTCTGACACTCATTTGACATATTAGAGCTTCACAAACAGTCTTTGACCAACGGGTCACACAGCAGGTCTCCAGTGAGGCCTTCACGGACTTGTGTCTTTCTTCAGCCCTGCGTCGTGTCAATGACATTATGGGGGCAGACAATGGTGGTCTTAAACATGGGGGGTCTGTGTGCTCTAACTGATTTATTAAATGGTAATTATGTTCAGACAAGATAAGGAACAGCAAGGCCCTTCCTGTCTCTCCGCTCCTTCTTCTCCTTTACTGAAGCACATGCTGCCTTTCTCTCCTTTTCTCACTCACTCACTCACTCACTCACACGTTTCTCAAGGGCTTGATATTGTGTATCCTTAACCAATATGTGACCATGTCAAATATATTTTGTGAAAGTATAATGTTGTACGAGACTATTGAACTGGAATACAGTAGAAAGTCAAGTGTTTTCACCTATAAATACCCAAACGTTTATATAAAATGTGTGTATTTTTGAAAATGTTGACTGAATTATTTCTGCCAGTACAATGAATAGTATCAAATTTACTTTACTGTTCTTAAAATTTAGGCAATGAGTGGCTTCATAGGCATCCTTTTGTGGAGTGTAACGTTTTGACTGTTTTCCTTGTTCCTCAAAGATCAGTTTCATCCGTGGCATCAGGTAGCATGAACTGAATGTGCAGGTCAGCGTATTTATGGTTACGTGTAGTTGGTAACAAATTGTCTTCTTCTTCTTCTTCTTCTTTCGGCTGCTCCCGTTAGGTGTTGCCACACCAGATCATTTTCTTCCATATCTTGCTGTCCTCGTCATCTTGTTCTGTCACCTCCATCACCTGCATGTCCTCTCTCATCACATCCACAGCCTTCTCTTAGGCCTTCCTCTTCTCCTCTTCCCTGGCAGCTCTATCCTTAGCATCCTTCTCCCAATATACTTAGCATGTCCATACCAACGCAATCTCTCATCTCTGACTTTGTCTTCTAACTGTGTCTCCTAGTCTCCAACTTGAGGTGACCCTCTAATGTCCTCATTTCTAATCCCGTCCGTCCTCGTCATGCCCAGTGCAAATCTTAACATCTTTAACTCTGCCACCTCTAGCTCTGTCTCCTGTGCCACCGTCTCCTGCTCATAAAACACAGCTGGTCTCACTACCGTCCTGTGGACCTTCCCTGTCACTCTTGCTGATACCCGTCTGACACTCTTCGCCATCCGTTCCACCCTACCTGCACTCTCCTTTTCATGCTACATACAGTAATGAATTCAATGCTACATAATTGATTTGCAGAAATAAATAATATTTAATAATCTGCATGTCTGTGCCTTGTAGCTTTGAAAATGTGGTCCTCACAAAGGCTCAGGCAGCCCTGTCAGGTCGGCCTACTGTGTGTAGTGAACTGATTCTTAAATGCCTTAAAGATAAGGATTTTTTTTTTCCTTTTCGATATCAATCAGTCTAGAATGGAGTGATTGTTTCATTCAGGTACACACTTTAAATTGCGTATAACCTTTTACATGTAGCATTTCTATTGCAATATGTTTAGGTGAGTGTTTTAAAAGTATACTTACTAAATTGGGAACAATTAAACTAGATATTATTTGAAATGATGAATGATGACACTTCTTTAAATCTGCAAAGTGCTTAGAATGGTTGGGTAGCCTAAGTGTGAGACTGGAAGTCATTTATGTTTGTCCAAATAGAAACTGTTGTAAATTGTACAAGTGCAGCATGCTGTGTACCGAGCGCGTCAATACTGTCTCGCAGAGGGCGTGATGCGAGTGACGCGGGGAAAGGGTGTTATAATAAATCGCGTCATTGCATGGAGTGCGCTGTCAAGGGCGTTCTGTGATATGGAGGGCGTCCCGTGTCTAATGTCAGAGGTATTGCAGTACAATACAATTTATTTTTGTGTAGCCCAAAATCACACAAGAAGTGCCACAATGGGCTTTAACAGGCCCTGCCTCTTGACAGCCCCCCCAGCTCTGACTCTCTAAGAAGACAAGGAAAAACTCCCCAAAAAAAAGGGAAAAAAATGGAAGAAACCTCAGGAAAGGCAGTTCAAAGAGAGACCCCTTTCCAGGTAGGTTGGGCGTGCAGTGGGTTTCAAAAGAGAAGGGCGTCAATACAATACAATACACAGAACAGAACAAATCCTCAATACAGCACAAAAATAAAAATTTTAGAAGTACATAGCAGAATTTAACAGTAGATGATATCCCATAATAGGATTTGGATTTGTTTACAGTCCTGGAGATCTCATCCATCAAGCTGCCTCCCCCATTTGGCCATTCCACAGCTGAAATAGCACCAATCCAATGAAAGGACCCCTCTTTCCCACGATTCTTGCGATCCTCCATCAGGGATGACTTTACTTTTGGCAGGCAAAACAACTTGGCAGGAGGGCAGTGGCACCAAGTGCCACATTTGAGTGCCGAGAACAGAAACAGAATAGGTGAGGGTTAGTATTCAATTATAACTATCATGTTACTTATGTTTTAGTGCTAATGACTAACAACAGAGATGCAGTCTGTACAGTTAATCAGCAGCTCTAGTCAGGGTGTGCTAAACTGAAGTAGTGAGTCTTCAGCCGGGATTTAAAAGCTGAGACCGAGGGGGCATCTCTTATAGCAGCAGGCAGACCACTCCACAGTTTAGGGGCCCTGTATCTAAAAGCTTGACCTCCCTGCAGCTTCACTCTGTTGGACTAAGTCCCTACCTGCAGGTAAACCCGCCTTCTCCCAAAAAGGGGAGCCTTGAGTTGTTGGACGTGCAGTGCAAGCCTGAGTGGCCCACTTCCCCAATCCACTCCACCCGGAGGCTCCAGAACTGCATGTTTATACCCGGTTTCAAACCGGGGACCTTTCATGTGTAAGGCGAACGTGATAATAACTACACTACGGAAACCGAGTTGCTGGCCAGTCGCTCCAGGAGGACAGGTGAACTGGATTCTGGGTAGTACGCCGGTTTCAGAGGGTGGGGCTAAAGTCAGAGCTTCGGCACATGTTTTTCGGTGTAGTCTTGGTTAACAAACACAACATCCAAACTTGAAGAGAATGCTCGGTGTCCACCTGGAGGATACCCGAGGAGTGGTATGGAGCCTTTGCCATCTCCCACATTGGAGGGGAATCCAAGCTGGGTAGGTGCATGAAAATTAAAGCAGGGTCAACATTAATGTTTCCAACTGATTTTGGACCTGGGACCTTTCGCCTGTTAGACGATCGTGATATACTCGATATACTCGACTGTTGAGTCCATGTTGAATGCCCTGATGGTGGCTTGTATTATGTGGGCTCGATCACAGGGACTGGTTGAATTTTCTCTGAGGTTGCTTCTTTAGCTCATTCAAGACATTCCTATCTATTTGGATTTTAATTTTCCTGCCTGTGTACCTCTGAGTAGGAATGAGATGTCTACAGGTGTGGTTTGATACCTCTGTTGTCCTACTGGAAATGATCAAGTTTGAATCTAATCTACTACAAAAATACTAACATTCTGAGAAATGTTAAAGCAAGAAAGAAACTTATAGAAACATTAAAAGATGAAGTTGTTTTTTTCTCCTTGGAAATCAAGTGTTGATTTTCAGCTGGGAAAACTGCTTCTCCCTTGAGCCTACTGATGCCATTAGCTGTTTCTTATTTTGTCCTTTGCATTTGGATTTCAAAAGAAACTTTTTTGGTTGACTCCCCACACTCTTTTTTTTCCCAATCCCTGCTTTAGCATGTAAGGGGAGAGCTGTCACCAGCTGTCCTGCTCTCGTTATTAAGACGCTCGTCTGGTGCAATGCCAACACCATCTGTGGCTAAAACTGGCATGATGTGTCTGTGAGAGAAACATAATCATACAACAGCTGAATGTTACTGACGGCATTGACCGTAAAAGAAGACACCATGTGTCTCAGTTTCCTCGTGACAAAAATAGAAAAGGGACTTTGGCTGAAGGTGGAATGTTGACGTAGTTCATGATTTCCACACTCAGCAGGTTACATCGAAGGATGGTTTGGTTTTAGAATCGGGCCTTTTTGAAATGAATGGCGTTTGTGTTCTGCCCATTCTCATTGTCATTTATTTATTGGTGAATGACATTTATGATTTACTTTGTAGCATCAAGAGCCTTGTGAGTACCCCGGTCTTGGCTCGGCATACTTACTGACAGTACTGAGAAGGAAGAGGCTGTTGGGTTGAGCACAGATGTATCATCCACATTCCTCTGGCATGTCTCCTTTCCATTTCATGATTGAGTGGCAAGATGATTACAGTATTTTCCATGTGTGGCATTTACCATTACCAGATTTTCCTGAACATAATAGTAGCTTCAAAACATCAAGTCAAGTTGGGGAGCAGGCACTGGTACAACGCGTTGCCGCACCCACCACATGACGAAACAGCTCGGGATTTTGGTTGGCATCCCACCAGGCAGACACACGGTCCAGTCCCAACCCTCTATCTGCCGTAGCCAGGTGTTACGTGGGCGACCCCTTGGCCTGGTCCAGCCACTCGGGTCCCCAACAATGAGGATCTTATGAGGCGGATCACCCTCGGAGGAACGCGTCACATGGCCGTGGTGCCGCAACTGACGCTCTCTCACAATGCAGGTCATGTGCCTCATTCGGGACTCCATGAGCAGCACAAAGTCAAACCAGTGGTACCCATGGACTCTCCGAAGAGACACACATGAAGGAGTCCAGTCTTCATCTCAGGTCACTGGATAGCGTCCATGTCTCATAACCATCATGGAGCACCAGGGCTCTAAAGACTTGGACCTTCGTCCTTTTACAGAGATATCGGGAGTGCCACACACCCCTTTCCAGCGACCTCATGACCCCCCTGATACTCTCTCAATCTGCCTACTGACTTCATAGGAAGAGTCACCAGAGACATGAATGTCACTACCAAGGTAAGTAAACCTCTCAACGAAACATCACCGAAAGTTTGTTTTGCCGACTTTATTTGATACGTTAAAGGAAGACATTTTATTGAAATGAAATATTTGGGAAGAAAAGAGAAGTGCCTCCATGATTTTGTGTGTCATCCTGAGACTAACGGGCAGCACCCTTACCGGGTGAGCAGACAGCTTGGCCCTGCTGTATCCCGTGCAGACTCCACAAAGTTATAACAGCAAGTTTCCAACCGGTTTCAAACCAGGGAGCTTTTGCGTGTAAGGAGAACATGATGACCACCACACTATGGAAACCAAGCTGTGGTCCTTACACCGCTGGACATCAGCTGAACTGGAATCTGAGTTGTGTGCCGCTGAGAGCAGGGATTGTCCCTTCAGAGCTGCGTTGCAAGGTGATTATACTGATGGCTTAAGGAATGATTGGTGTCTACCTGGAGGAGACCTGAAGGACAGTATGGGGACTCTCTTGTCTTCCATATCGAAGGAGAAAGTGGGTTGGCAGGGTGGGAATGGGTACAGAAAATAAAATGGGCTCAGAAGGGTATCTCCATCCACTTTCAAACGCGAATGTCATAACCACTACACTGTGGAAACCAAAGCTTGCCTGCCCTACTGCTGGGGTTGGGATTTCTGCGAAGTGGACAATTGACGCTCAGTCGTCAAAAACCTCCAAACTTCTGTTCAGAAACTGCTAATCTAAGTCTGCCGGCCTAGACTTGTGGTGTCTGGAGGAATATGTGCCGCTAGATGTGACAATAAATAAATAATAACAAGAAAGTAGAAGAGTAGAAACAATTAAATGTGTCATGAAATGTACTTTTATTGGTTCATTCTTTATTATTCTTTTTCCGTGATGCAGCACGCCACATGAATTAAGCCCCAAAATAAGAACTTTTATTTTCTCTCATCAAAGCTGGCAGGGTGGGTTCTGTTTTTTGATGAGTGAATCATCATCTCAAGTAAACTGTCAGCCTATAAGTGCCTCATTACCAGCAGAGGCTTCAGTTGCAGGGCCTCAATGATGAATTTGTAGCTTCTTGAATTAACTCCGTCTCCACTTTGCGACTTTTTCTTGGATTTGTGTCCAACGTGCACAGTCGCTGCTCTGAAGTCACACAGGAGGATTAACAGGTCAAGGAGCGCTGGTATGTCTGCTGACCAATCGAAACACAGCACCCACCCTCTCGACCTGGACGGGTGAAAGTGACAGTTTTCATGTCACGTTGTGGGTGACGTCAATGAATGAAATAAAGAAAACAAAATATTAAAGACATTCAGTCATGGAAGCAAGTATCCGGCGCGTATGTCCTATCCTGCCACCCTTTCTCCTCCAGATTTGTTTGGCAACTGACTCCTGTCCTGCTTTCTGCCACGTGTCATCATATTTTGTCACACCAAAATATGTTGAAGGCGGTTGTTGATTAAAGTGCGGACCGTCTCTTGTGTCCAATTGGCCATTCTCCGTGTTTAATGTTTTTAGGTTCAGCTTCACACTTCTTTTTTAAAGCATTTCCTTTACTCTTCCTGTTCATTTTTGCGTGAATGTTCCCAGTTTTTCTTTTGGTTCCTTCTGTGGTACAGTTTGTGTGTATTTATTTAGTATGGACTTACTGTTGGACCTGGAAAGCTGCTTTCCCTCTTTTCTCTTCAATCCCAATCCTGTAGAGCCCCAGTGGCTGCAGGTTTTCGTTCCCCCCATTTCTCAGTCATTTGTGTCTGTCGCACTCCTTGGCTTTTCCTATACAGACGCACTGCAGATGCTCAGGTCATTGTAACTCTAAAATTTTACATGGAAAATAATTATCTTTTTTTTTTTCTTTTTTCTTTTTTTTAAAGCAGAAGAGATCGCCATTTATGTTATTGAATGTTGGTAACTAGTTGAGAATCGCTCTCTCTTTCCCAGAAAAAAACTCACTTGAGATGCACAAGAAACTCGACAAACTGCAGGGAAGCCAAACTCCAGCGGTGAATGTGGTGAGCAGGTCACCCAGAGCAGCAGAGGAGAGAAACCACATGGCTGCACTGAATGAATGTGGAAAGCGTGGCACTCGCCGTGGCACTCTTCATGCCCACCACATCATTCACACAAGAGAGAAGCCAAGCATTTTTCATACAATGAACTGCTTCAGAGACACACGAGGAGTCACACTGGAGAGAAACCATGTTGCTGTGTGGACTGTGGCAGTCAGTTCTCTCGGAGGTATCAGACATTTAAGAAGACACACTGGTGCAAATGGGAAATGAAAAGAAATGTAGCCTCCCGGTTTAAAGATATCTGTAAATCCTTTAAAGCTATCTTCATGAAAAGCTATTAAAGATATCTTTCAATGATTTACAGTTATCTTCAAATCAATTACAGATATCATCTCCAAATGTCACTTTGGCTTAGAATATTTTAGTCAAGGTTGTTACTGATATCTTTAAATGAGCACTTGTATATTTACAGATATCTTTAAATCACTTCCTCCTTATTTAAATATCTGTTTACATCACTTCCTGCTCAACTAACAACCTCTCTGGATCGTATTTAGTAATCATGGCAGAAACATCAGGAGCACGTTCTGTTCTCAGGGAAGATAAAAATATCCTTAGAACCTTTCAGCGAAATGCCGAAGAAGACTCTTTGGAAATGAACAATTCTAATTTGAGGTCACTTCAAATGACAAACACACAGTTTGACAGAATTTCAGTACAAATACCAGAGAACATTCGTATAGAAACATGACATTCTTTAGAGGATTTGTTGGGTTTCTTTGAAAATGTGGAAGATTCTCAGTCAAGCAGTAGTACTTTTACAACTCAACGCAGACGAGAAGGTGTGTGATCTTAAAAGAAATGAATGGAATGTGTAGACTCCATAAGTCCTATCTACTGTAGAGAGGAACAAAAGCTAATTTAATATTTTGTTCTAAGTATCCCTCTTGAGAAAAGGAAATTAAACAATGCAAATTCCGGACATTTAGCTCTTCTTCATTTCTAGTCAAGGAGAATGTTGCTCAAGAGGTGGTGAAGGAAGTGGAAATAATTTTGATTCAAAGGAAAATGCAAGACACCAAAAGATTTTATATGTGTAAATAGCTTAGGTTTGAATGACTAATTACCTAAAGTAACGGCCTACTTCATCTTAAAAAACATTTCAACTCACTATTTGGGAAGTGACAGTCAGTCTACCTCACTCTTCTTTATATGTTTTTATATTTAATCTCAAAATTATTTGTAAGCTTTTAGTAACACGTACTGTACATCCATTTCACATTAAACTTTAAATATGTCAGTTACAATGTGTGAGTTTAAACAGTCAAAACTAGACCACAAAATGGGGGTATTTTATCTTCTATGTTCATTTTAAAAAGAGATGAATAATATTATAACACCTATGGCTGTGAGGTTTATGTATTGCTACAGTAGTGAGTTTAGCAGAGAGAGGGTTACGTTCATTGAACACCGCAGCCCTCTTATCGTATTCACCTTCACCAAACACCATTATTAAGTTACTCGTACAACATGGAGTTGTAAAGGACAAACGTCCCACACGCACTCTGACCACGCTAAAGGAACTTCTTGAGTGATTTTTGAAAATGAGCTTACAATGCTTCATTGTTTCATGAGTTACTTATGTAATACATATAATGAATGGCCATAATGCTGTACAGTTTAAATTGAACTAAACAGGCTAAGAAGAAGTTCATTCGTTTATACTCTATGCTAGGAACAGTCACCATTTGGTTAAATGCATGTAATGTGCAGTATGATTGAATTACTTCTAATTACTTACAAATATGCAACTTGGTAAATGATATATTAGCTGCAGGCCATACATTTTTTCTGTTATCTTACTACTTACTATTCTTTATAACAATCATGCTGTTTTGCTTTGTAATGTACAGTATGGTGTTACAACTGCAATACAAAAATGTATGTAGTTTTTTTCTGTTTTTTCTTATAATACTGTTAGTGTATTTTTAAGAAAATATTCAATATAAAATAATACCTAGAATACATACTTATTCAAACAATATAACACACAGGTGGCCATGGTTTACCAAAGATACTGATTGCTAGAGAACAACTTCAAATTGACATTTTACGAGGATCTACTGGACAGAAGACTGCTGACCACTTAGGTTGTTCTGCGTCACACATCTACAAGGGACTTCAAAAGGAGGGACTGTCCCCACGCAGTAAATTCAGTGCCGTTACTGACAATGAGCTTGATGATGAAGTCGAACTGCTCCGTTCTCAATATCCAAATTCTCGGACAGAGCTAAGTTTTTTTTAGCTTCTAGAAACTGAATTATTTTTATTTGCATATGTTATATGTAGTAACAATGTGGAGTGTACAAGTGTTCCCCGTGTTTGTGTTGTCTCTCTCTGTGTTTTTTCTCACAATGCAAAGCCCAAGGATATGACATTAATCTTATTTGGAACATTATGGGTGAATGTGTTTAGCTCTACTCTTTCATTGGCTTGGCTTCAGTTTCTCTTCCTTTCTTTAACTTCCATTAGTTCTGCCCCAGTGACCACTGCTTCTCTGTAATCACTTATTTAGTTTGTTCGATGTGGTATTTTTATGCAGAACTTTAAAAAGTTAGAAGAAGCCTTTCATGAATTAATCCTGTGGTTACACACACACACACACACACACACACACACACCGACATATTAGTGCACTTTAGCTTACTAATACATTCCTGCTGTATGAATTCCTAACAGATGATCGGTGGATATCTCAGAGCAGAGGGATTCGTTGTACAAAGAAAAAGAAGACGCCGCCCTTGAATGAGAATTCACCCTCTGAGTACCGCAGGAAGACGGGCCGAGGTAATCCAAAGGCGATCACACCGAACAGTCGCCGGCACATGGAAAGGCACGTGAAGCTGATGCGGTAATTCATTCTTGTACGTGTTTGTCCTGCTGTATTGTATATTAGGTGACTCTTATACTTTTAGTTACCCGCATTATTTATTACTGAATTTGATTCAAACAAGGTAAGCCAGTTTATTGTAATCGCATTCATTTGAGAAAAGTAATAGAATGCCAATCCACATAATGATCATTATTTTCTGATCAAAAAATATTTAGGATATATATAATTTATGTTGTGGTTTCCTTTAAATATTTTTTTTTTGTAGATGGGGATTTACTGTTCATGGATGCATTGATGGATTCTCGCGTCTTATTCCATATTTAAATTGTGCTTTGGATAACAAATCATTCAGAGTTTTAGAAGTTTTTTGCAAGGCTGTTGTGAAGTATGGCTTACCATCTCGAGTAAGATCAGATCACGGAGGAGAAAATACTCAAGTAGCACTGCTCATGAATATCCTGAGAGGACTGCAGCGTGGCAGCCATATTACTGGACGATCAGTACACCACCAAAGAATTGAAAGGCTCTGGAAAGACGTACTGTACTCTCACAGGCCATTGAACCATTTTACAAGGAGTTCTATGAAATGGAGGATCTTCTTATTCTGAATCCAGACAGTACTGTACACATAGCATGTCTTCATTTAGTGTACAACACACGACTTGAACTATTTAGAAATGGTTGGAATATGTGCAGAATTAGAACAGAAGGAAACCGAACACCAGAACAGATTTGGTCAGATGGGCTTCTCATCACATATTCAGATGCTACTATTGAGCAGCTTTTATTAGAAAACTTACAAAGAATTGGGGGTCCAGCTTTAATTTCTTCTGGTGTGATTGAGGAAGACGAGTCATCCGACACATTAAATGTAACTAATCAGCAGATGGAAATGCTTTCTGCTGAATTTCAGCATGGAGAAGGACTACAGGATGACTATTCTCGATGTGTCCGTTGTGTTGTTGAGCTTAATGCAGACAGCACTGCATCATCATCATCACTTTAACAGCATATTGGAAAAAGAATTAAGAGAGTCGTCAAGCATGATTTCATTTTCAGTTTTAGTATTAATGGAAGAACCCTAAACATATCATTTCATGTTGCATTTTTTTTTATAATTTTCTGTGTTTTGTATTGTGCTGGCGGTAAATATGATAGGTTTACAATTATGCTTAGTAAACAGTCTCTTTCTTTGACTGTATCTTTAATAAATGTATGTCTTATATATCCTGATGCTGTAAAATGCTGCCTTAAAATACGCATGCACAAGCAGACATAAAAAGAAAGATCAATTTTACTTCCAGTTTCTAAATTGCAAAAGAATTGAGAAAACGTCTGATGTTTAGGGACAGTGGACAGCAGGGCAGGATGGTGAGTCAGAGAAAAGATAAAATCAAGGAAAGGTAAATGTTAAAAATAAAAAAAAAAAAACATTCAGCAAACGCTTTAAATAGACAAAAGAAATTTGAGTTAAAACAGTATGTAACAGAAGGGATTGGAAAATTTAAACTATGAACTGTGCAAAAGAAAATGTTACTTTAGATGAATTATTAGTCATATTAAATACTAGACAGAGAGCAAAAAAATTAATTTTACCATAATAAAATTAACATTAACCTACTAAAATGTCAGAAAACACATTGTCCATTCAAGGTACAGTATATGTTTTAACATGTAATGGTAAATAGTAAAAAAGAAAGATATCCGATAGCAGTCAGCGCACCACAGCAGAGGAGCCGAGAACTCAAGGTGATCCACAGGTTGCCAGGAGGTAGGAGACTCTGTTCCTGATAGCCAGCAGCTTTTAATTATTTGTATTTCTATAGCGCTTTTCTCACAACTCAAAGCACTCAGCAAGTGCAGGTTAAGGGCCTTACTGAACAGAGCTGAGCCCCCTTTGGCATTTACGGGATTCAAACTGGCAACCTTCCGATTGGCAGTGCAGATCCCTAACCTCAGAGCCACCACTCCAGGCCTGCTCCTACAACACAAACTGCTCTTACTGATGAACGTCTCCAGTCTGCTGACAGCTGCTGTTTTAAAGAGCACACCTGGTACCTTAAATTCATGTAACATATGCAGAGTTATTCTACTCATGCCAAGTGACCTCAGCAACCCTTGGAAACACAGTTAGCCAGTTTTGTGTATCTTCTCAGTGATGGCAGCCCAATACGGATTTTGTCCAGTTACGTCCTTGGGTATTAATACACCTACTTGTTGGATTAAGGAATTGGTCAGTTCTAGTAGTAGACCACCACCTCTTCTGGTTTACTGACATTAAGCTGCATGTGCTTCCTCATTCCTCATCCGCCAGGCCTCCTGTACAGCCCACATTGGCACATCTGCACAAGAATCTCAGCAGTTAGTCTCGGAATATTACATAAGGGTAAGCAGGAAGAAATCCAGGAGTTCTGCAGAGAGTCCCTGTGTCGCTTACCAAACATTTAACCTTACACACTGTTACTGTTATGGAGCCTCAAATATTGTCAAGACACGCAGCAACCTCCCATTGTCACTGATCTTAGCTTATATTACAGTAGTGTTGTGAAAGACACCGCAAAGGTCACAAACAGGGGCCTCGTGTCTGAATGCCGATCCAAATAAATGAGGGACGTGCACAACGGATCGATGTCACCTGCACAAACGTGCATCTAACAGGCAAAGTGCTTTGGATGGGGTGCCGTTTTCACCGCATGTCTGAGGTCGGCAACTTCAAGTGTTTACGTAGTTTTCATGATGTGAAATGTTAAGGATGCATGTCTGTAGTCTTTCAGTTTAATACGTTCCATTCTGAACTGCATAATAAAACTCAGGTACTGAAAGTCAATTACGACAATAAATTCAATGTACCTGAGAGGTGATGTGGATAGAAACACACAGTATGGAGCTCCTCCTAACAGTAGACTAGGATGCCAAGCTTTCTCATCAGAAACAAGAGTGTAACCATGGAAACAATGCCTGAAAAGACAAAAAGCATTTCTATAAGTAACATATGGGGCCGTTCTAACCCTAACCCTAACCCTAAGGAGACAGACGAGGCCCTTCCTTGAGTTTAAGGATCCAAAAACCCACCAAAGACTTTTCTAGTCTGCTGCACCAGGTGGTCTGTGACACCATGACAGGATTTAACACCACTTTACAGCAAGAGCTTACTGAGTCTGGAGGGAGGCTGGTGGTGAAGGTTGAAACTGCGACTGTCTATGGTGCAGGTATTAAACACAATGGAAAGCAGGGCTGACCTGCACAACCGAGGTGGGATACAATGGATGAGCTGACACATACTGTGTGTGCCAACAACAGAGAATATGCCAGGAGCTTCAGAGAATTGGCTTATAAGAAGACAAGGAAGAATGGCATATTCCACTTTAAACCATTCAGTAAAAGCCTTACTCCAAAAAGAAGAGAAAAGGTCCTTTGTTAAGTCATCACCCTCCTCGTCCTTAAACTTCACACATAAACGTTTGTTCAGAATGTCCCTTTTACTGTAGATTGCTTGAACATCCTCTAAGATTTTTTCTCCTCTTATGCTGATACAAATTTCATCTTCAACAAGCAATTCCAATTCAGAAAAACCTTTAAAACATTCAAAATAATATGGAAAGTGCATCTCAAAAAAAAAATCTGTTTATTTCTTACCTCATATCTTCTATTATTTGAAGACTGGCTAGAAAAAGTTGTGAGTTGCATAAGAATGTGACAGCATCCTGAGATCAGGAGGACGTGGTGAGACGACAGAAGACGGCACAGAAGATGACGGTATCTTTCAAGGTTCGTAATTAGAACTGTGACTGCGACTCAGAAGGTGTGAGGCCACACTAATAGATCTAGTGATACGCTGAAATTGATGTTACTTGAAAATTACTATTATTAGAAAAATAACAAGTCAACTAAAGTTTTTTGTGAGGGCAACAGATTCAGTTTACAGAAAAACAGTATAAACTAAGGTCTCAGAAGACATTTTTATTATTTGCTATACTGTACTACCTTTGTCTTCTTTCTTTTATCACTCAGGAGCTAAAAATCTTTGAGTGATTGATAATATTACCTCGTTTAGGATCCAACTCCTTTCATCAGAATGTGACTGGTGGATTTGGATCTTAAATAAATAAATAAACTGATAATGCAGACCACACAAGAAGCAGAGTATTAATTATTATTTAATAACCGCAGCTCTGATGGAAAACTAACCTCCAAACTGCACCCTACACCTCTCATAATTCTTTGTTTTTGTAAATTTACTACACGATGAGTTACAAGAGTGTATAACTCTCCTTAACAAACAATTAATATGCTAAAAACAAATCACGTCATTTATTAAATATAGTTTTTTCTTCTCTTCTATAAAAGACCATTTAGTTTATCGTGGTGCACTAGAGAACACAGCGGTAGACAAGAACAGAATGTGACGAGAAAAGGGGACTTGTGACCGTCCTGTTGGAGTCCCAGTGTCACACACGCAGAGCGAGAAGGACGGTGGCCTCAGCAGTCAGAGAGAACGACTGAAACTAAAAAGTAAAGCCCAAAGTCTACCTAAAGTAGAATGCTTTATTAATAAATCCTTGTACTTCTAAACGTTAATAAAGAGTAATAAGAGACTAAATGCTGGAAGCCACAGAGGTGTTATAACGGCACCAGAATTTCGGAGCGTAAAGACATGCAGTACAGTACACAGCGCCTCTCGCCAGAACTCACAGTATTTTGCCTTTGGTTTCAGAATTGTAGCTCCTACTGTAAAACATAATCCTATGGTGTTATTAAAAGATTTTTTTTTTAATTTATCCAGTTAAAGAATCCTGAAATTCCTCTCTGTCTTTGCATTGAGGTTTACATCACAACACAATGTGAAAAAGTTTGTCTAGTTATACTCAAGTGATTTTCAAATTAAATTTGCTTTAGATTGGTAAATTTGTACAATTCTGTAATATAAGCAGGCGCTATGTTTTTATCATATTCTTTTATATTTAAATAAAAATGTGAAAAGGTTTGCATACTTCTGGTTGGTTTGTGACATCTGCTACTCTCTGAACTGACTCTTCTCTAACTTCAACATCTAAGACAGGAGTCTAAAAATAAATAGTGTATATAAGCAGAAAATACATTTTTGCTTTACTAAATAAATACAATTTTAGAAAAAATGCAGTCTAGGTATAGTAAAAACACATTTGAATTAATTACAATATAACATTCACATTGTAATGCTTCATCTGTAAAGAATACGTAAACCACACTTGTATTCTCCATCTAACAAACATACAAGAGACGTCCTCTTATTAATCTTAGAATTTGAAATAATGAATCCTGGTATTTCAGTAGAGAGAAACGTGTGCAACTTACGAGGTGGCCCTGACTAGCCGCTAGTGTCCAGGGCCGGCCAGCACTTTAGGTCACAACCTTTACTTCCTTTTGCAAATGAGCCTCTCTAATGCTGTACAAGACGTCTACACGGTACGGGTACAGATACACAGACTGGCACACTCCTGCTGTCAGAGTACATTCACCTGCAGACACATTTTAGTGGCGCCTTCGCCTGGTGAACTCCTGCCAGCTGCTGGCACACTTTATCAACTTCTTAAAGAAGTACTGTGAAATGTACCCTTACCTCATGGTGGGCAGGATTGTCTTCTATGGTCTGCACATTGACATTGAGCCTCTCCTGGTTGTTCCCTACATGATGAGTTTCTGAGCTCAAAGCATCGCGCACGTCTTCTAATTGGGGCTGACCTTCATTTTGCAAGTTGGTTTCAGGTCTGTCAGCAAACGTAACTGAGGACATTCCTGCTTCTGTCAGCTGTATGACAATATAAGAACGACGCTAACAGCCTACTGTATATAAAGCAAGTACATGGTTGTGGATAAACAGGCACTTTATGAAACAGAGAGATAGATAGATTAAGGGTGATATACATAATAGACAGAGATACAGACAGACAGACAGAATTGAAAGGCACTATATAATAGATAGATAGATAGATAGATAGATAGATAGATAGATAGATAGATA
>JANRMT010062807.1:14172285-14200538 GCA_026402145.1 Polypterus bichir lapradei
ATAGATAGATAGATAGATAGATAGATAGATAGATAGATAGATAGATATGAAAGGCACTATATAATGATAGATAGATAGATACTTGCATCATTTTCTTTTAACAGACAACTTTAATGACATAAAGACATCAGGATCAAATATTACATTAGCTGTTGGTGACAGACCCGCAACTTTGTACTTTCAATGAAATAATTTAACTGCCTGTTGATTTCTTTTGCAACACATTACTGTGAAAATGAAACAAATAAGAAAAATATTCACACTCATATTATCAATATTCATTTGTAATACAAGTTTGCTTCCAAACCTGAACTGGTAGAGGTGTATCTCGTCCAGGAACTACACAAATCTTCCCTTTTCCAATTTCCAATTCTAAATCATGTATTGTTGTTACAGCAAGTTTTTTAAGACGTCTGCCTTTTTCTGCTTTTGCAAAGGTGAAGCCGGTCAAATGTAATGGTGCTTCAGGAGAGCTATCCTGTACAAACTTCTCAAAACGAGAAAAATCCCATTTCCTTTGAATTATTGATCCTGAGCCGTATCTTTCAGTAGAACCAGGCTGTTCATGTTTAGGAACACCTGCAATATTTGAAATTGTTAACTACAGCGATTTTCTTTGTAATTTTACATTTTACAACGCTTTTGAGATTTTAGTTATAGACTATGTAATTACAGATGTTGAAATCACTTCATAATTAATAAAATTTATACTTTACCTGCCAAAATATAGACACCTATACTGTAAATTAAAATTACTAACCTAGACCATTTCTTGTCAACCTGGCCATTTCTAATGGTGGAGGGACAAAGTCTTCATTACGTTTTTGTAACAGAAACAAGTTACTTTTCCAAATATCGCCTCTAACCCGTCCTTTATATTTTCTGCCTATAAGAATACAGTGGGAGGTTATGTTTCACGAATGAGTTTAAAACGAATACATCACATGTTTGTTAATATGCGCTCATTATAATTAAAATACACAACCCCCGTGACCCTGTGTTAAGATATAGGGGGTTGGGTAATGACTGACTGACTGACCAACTGACCAACTGACCGACTGACCAACTGACTGACTGACCAGCTGACTGACTGACAAACTTGCAAAGGAAAGTGGATATAAGGTTCCATTATGAATTAATCGTGATAAACGGGCAATTTTTAATTATGTAGTGAATTATTCCATATCATGACTTGGAAGTTATTTAGTCATCACCTCCTCTTCTGTGACTCGTCTCGACAGTTGAACATCTTTGAAGTAAGGCTCTAGTTTCGCAAACCAATGCAGCTGCTTCAGAATCTGCAGCCGAGTTCTGGCCCTCCATGTCTGCTCCAAGTCCTTCTTCTGCTTGATGTCCGAATGTCAGTGCCTGGGCTAACACTCGCTGGACTTCACCCCTCTCTCTGGACATGTGATCTGCAAAAGGAAAGCTAAACAGAACACACAAACACAAATTTATCTAAATGTCGTCTACATAGGAAAGCCGCATGATAAACACGTCGAAATTGCCTTTCATATAAATAAGTAAATAACCAGTGCTGTTAACAACTTACACACAGCAAACATAAACAGCGCAAACAAACACTCTCATGTTTCATATTCTACACACATGGACAGGATGCCTAATGCCAGGATAAAAAGGTAAGGAGTCGGACTGGAAAAGACCGCCTTTATTCGAACTAAGAAACCCAAACGTGCGGCAGCTGCCATTGATATTTTGCGTGAAATGGTGCTATATATGATTAAAACTGTGAAAAATTACTATAAAATGAATGTTGAGCATTACCTCTGGGGCGTGATTGTGAGACTGCACTACTC
The DNA here is from genome assembly GCA_026402145.1 of Polypterus bichir lapradei. NCBI lineage: Eukaryota > Metazoa > Chordata > Cladistia > Polypteriformes > Polypteridae > Polypterus > Polypterus bichir. The sequence continues at coordinate 14,174,103 of JANRMT010062807.1, forward strand.
GCACGTTGGAAAACAGAAATACAAGTGTATTTGTAATTCTATAATAAACGAACGAAAAACGGAAGCCTTTCACAGGAAGTGATGTGATTTTTGAATAATGAGTACAACTTTTAAATAAAGAGGAAGTGATTTAAAGATATCTGTAAATCATTTAAAGATATCTTGAAGTGCATTAAAGATATCTTAATTCGAGATGCATTTCAAGATATCTGTAAATCATTTCAAGATATCTATAAATCATTTACAGATTATCTATAAATTATTTACAGATATCTTCAAATGATTAATAGATATCTTTAAAGATTTAGAGATATCTTTAAAAGTGTTCAAGATATCCTTAACTGTTTTAAAGATATCTCTGAATGATAATTTGGCTTGCCATAGAGGTCAACTTTATTCGACTTTTCAGCTTGTACTGTTTGAAGCCAGAGTGGAGATCAATAAGTGACCACCACATTTCTCTGTCAGAAACTAATGCGTGTGGCTGAATACCGATTACAGGCAATGCCTGTGCAGTAATCACACAAAGTAAAAATGATCCACATTTGGTACCTTCCTAATTTCCTAAAATGAAATGTGGAAAATGTAAATCTAAGGGATTATGACCAACATGCAAGGAGATTTTCATTTGCACTGCTAGGAGCTGCTCTGACCATTCAGAGATTGAAATGCCGCCACACCCTTCTCAATGCCTTGTCAGATTGGCACGTGTTTCTCCGGCAGACCAGAACATTTGGCGTAGTCTGCAGAAGGAACCTTGTGAAACGCACCAAAAACAACGCCTGCTTATTTGTTGCTACTGGGAAGGACCTAAGGATGAACCTACAGCTCTGACCAAAGCTGATTTATTTCCACTGTCCTGTATAACAAGTTCAGCAACAGGTTAACAATGGATCTGTAACTGATGTTTGCACAAAATGTAATTTCTGGCCTTTGTCTACCTCGTGTAAATTTTTGACAGAATGATGTGGAATTAGCTCATGAAAACACTTGAACCCGTGTGCATTAAAATGTCTGGAAAAGATGAATGCATTTTTGTAATTCCCTGTGTCTGTTTGCACCCAGAGACAATCTTGAACTGTGGCCGTGTTGTAATTCAACTGAGAGTCCATCAGTGGTGGATAGTCCAAGACACACACACATGCTGTACGTAAAAGTGAAAAACAGACAAGGCCTTTATTTACAGTGTTTTTTATCAAAAAGATATTTACAAATCTTTCTTTCTGCTTGATCTGTTCAAGACAAATGAATGAAAAACTCATCAAGGACGAAGAAATGCTTATAGAAATCAGCAGAGTGCTCACTGCACATCACAATGACTCCTCAATTTCAATGGAAGGTTTTTATTCTTATCGTGCTTCTCCTCCCTTCCGTCCTCCGGAGACTTTCTCTCTCTTCTGCTCTTAAATCAAGGAGGTGAGCCAAAAGGCAAACACTTCAGGGTTATTCCCATCTTTTCAACGTTAGTGGGAATAGCGTGAGGGTAACCCTCTTCAGGTTGGATGCGAGGTGCTGCCTGAAGCAGAGGAGTTTCAGTGTCTCAGTGTCTCTTCACAAATAAGGAAAAGAAGGGAACAGGAGATGGGCCGTCAGATCGGAGCACTCTGTTTACTTCCCTGGCCTCATCTGCGGTCATGAAGAAGAAGTAGATTGTGAGTGCAAGCAGCAAATATGAGCTTCTTTCACAGGGTATCTGGTCTAAGCCTTGGAGCGTAGATAAGGAGAGCCGAAATTCTGTAGTATCTTAAAGTAGAGCCGCTGCTCCTCCACAGTGAGCATCTGATTAGGATGCCTTTTATGTGGAAGTGTTTGGAGCTTATCCAACCGGGAAGAGGCTTGAGCCAGTCCCAGGACACTCTGGAGTGACTATCTCTTCCAGCTGGCCTGGGAGTGCCTAGGTATCCTGTTGGAGGAGGTGATGGGAAAAAGGACGCCACGGCATCTTTGCTTAGACTGCTGCTCCTGCAGCCCGGCCACTGATGAGAAGATGAAAAAGGATGGATGGATGGATGGATGGATGGATGGATGGAATCCCCCACCTCTTCCTGTTGAGTCCCATTTGATAGACAAACAGCACTTTTTTTTTCATTAGAACTCTGCACTTCCTACAAAGATGCTCTGCACTCACAGGCAAATCTATTCTAGATTTGTGCTGTCCAGTAATCATAAAGATAAACCACTCACAGCAGGGCCATTCTCATCCTCTGTGGCACCTGTCTGTGCCAACACCTGTGCCAACACCTCAATCAAACTTTCCTTACCCTGCCTCTGCCTGCCTTTTCCTCACTTGTTTTGTGTGTTTTGGCTGCTTGCATTCAAGCAGATGTATTGCTGTTGACTTCCTGGGGCCCTCACCCTCCAAGGTAAGCATTTCATCTGCTCTGACTATTAAAAGGTGGTTAAAATCTTCAACAGTCAAAGCCTTACTTAAAATAATGCTCAACTAGGACGCCATCTTTACCTCATGTCTGCTCTGCTAGATCTGTCCTGGTCAACTGTAAGTGTCATCATTGTGAAGTGGAAGCAGCAGCAGTTCATCCAAGAAGTGGCAGACCATGTAAAGTCCCAGAGCTGGGCTCAGTCACACCCGAGTTCCAGACTACCTCTGGAAGGAACATCAACACATGAACTGTGCATCAGCGTCTTGATGCCATAGCCAAGCCTCTGCACACAAGCATAGACCACTGCGTGTGATGCCAAGCACTGGCTACAGTGATGTAGAGCACAATCCCACCACTGTTGGACTTTGGAGCAGGGGAAACGTGTCCTCTGGAGTGATGAATCGCACTTCATTAGCTGGCAGTCAGAAAGAGGAATCTGGGTTTGGCAGATGCCACAGGATTGATACCTTCCTTTCAAGTTTGGTGAAGCAGAGATAATGGCAGGACTTGGGCTTGACCCCCTGGTTCTAGTGAAGGGTACCATTGATGCTACAGCATATAAGATTCTTTAAGAGTAGATTTTGCCAACCAACTGTCCATAGGCCCGCACTGCTCTGTAGAATATTCTTGGTGGTCTGCAAAAATCAGTGAATTCCCAGGTCATGTTTTGAGCAATGTGAACACTTTTCAGATACAATTTTAAATGAAAAATTACGTTAGGTTTGAATGCTCAAAACTCCATGGAGGGAAAAGCACTCTCAGGTCTGATGTTATTAAACTGAATTCTGAAAACTCGAAAGAAGACCCATGCCTCCCGTCTAATGGTAGTAAAATTGACTCTGGGAACTCCAAGGGCACCACCACCACCCCACCTCACCTCTTCAATCTTCATCCATCCATCCATCCATCCAGCCATCCATCCTCTTCCGCTTATCCGAGATCGGGTCACGGGGGCAGCAGCTTGAGCAGAGATGCCCAGACGTCCAGACGTCTGATCAGATGCCCGAGCCACCTCATCTGACTCCTCTCGATGCGGAGGAGCAGCGGCTCTACTCTGAGCTTCTCACCCTATCTTTAAGGGAAAACCCAGACACCCTACGGAGGAAACTCATTTCAGCCGCTTGTATTCGCGATCTCGTTCTTTTGGTCACTACCCATAGCTCATGACCATAAGTGAGGGTAGTAACGTAGATCGACTGGTAAATTGAGAGCTTTGCCTTACGGCTCAGCTCTCTTTTCACCACGACAGACTGATGTAGAGCCCGCATCACTGTGGACGCCGCACCGATCCGCCTGTCGATCTCATGCTCCATTCTTCCCTCACTCGTGAACAAGACCCCGAGATACTTGAACTCCTCCACTTGGGGCAGGATCTCTCCCCCAACCCTGAGAGGGCACTCCACCCTTTTCCGGCTGAGGACTATGGTCTCGGATTTGGAGGTGCTGATTCTCATCCCAGCCGCCTCACACTCAGCTGCGAACCGATCCAGGGAGAGCTGAAGATCACGGCCTGATGAAGCAAACAGGACAACATCATCTGCAAAAAGCAGTGACCCAATCCTGAGTCCACCAAACCGGACCCCCTCAACGCCCTGACTGCGCCTGTCCAATCTAATATCTGTAAATCGCAGCACTATAAACTCAGAGGGCCAGTGCCACCCATCTAATGTTAGTAAAACTGGACGGTGTGATGGACGGTATAATCTCCAATCTATTAAGAAATCAGATCTAAAAAGAATGCACCAGCACTTATGGATTTCCACTTCAGACACTGGTTGGATAAATTATGAAGAATTCATTTACATCCTAATTTTCCACCTTCCTGGCCTGTAAACATATTTTCAGTCTTCTGCCAGGCAACGAGTCAAAAATGTTAAACTCTGCCATTTTAGACAATAGTAACCGTTTGGAGAAGGTCATTTTCTGGTCCAGCATGACTGTGCCCCAGGACCCTAAAGACATGAAGGACCTCGAGGGGCCTGCACAAAACACCAACCTCAACCCTGTTAAACAGTATCATCAGGGTCTCCTGGATCAACATTAGTACCACTCTTTTGGCTGAATGGGCACAAACTCCCACAGACACAATCCAAAATCTTTTGGAAAGCCTTCCCAGATAAGTGAAAGCTTTTATGGGGGGCCAACTCCATGTTAATGCCCATGATTTTGGAATGGTATGTCCAACAAGCTCACATAAGTCTGGTGGTGTGGTGTCTACATACTTTTGGCTGTAGGCTGCATGCAGCAGTGATGTTGTGAGCAGCAGGTGCTGCCAGTCCCCCAGAGGACAGAATTAGCAGAGACAAAGTAATGGACATGTGCGGTGGTGTAAGCGTACGCTCCATTCCTGGTAATAACTTCAAAGTTCTGTGAGTTCATCCCCTTGGCTCACATTGAATTATATTTCCCATGCTTACCCCGTGTGAACAAAAACGAACGCAGTAGGTTTCTAGGGTGCCTCTTAGGACGAAAACAGATCATGCTGGGAAGGGAAATTGTAACTGGTGGCATGACAAACACCCAAAGGTCCAAAAGATAGTTAAAGGAATCTCTCATCTCATCTTCCCATCTGCTTTTTCCTGGTGAAGTCCACAGTAGTTAAAGAAAAACAAAAATGTAAACATCAGAGCCAGTCAGGAAACAAGAGCTATGCCTATCCAGATGGTAAGCTGTGCCAGGTGAGGTCTGGTTCTAGAATGTATGCCAATGCCACACCAGAAGATAGATGAGGGTACTGTTGTGTTAGAGCTGCGGGAGGAGTCCAGTGCCCATGGAGGAAGCCATTGTGAGCACAGGAGGAACGTGCCAAATCCACATGGAACTTCCCCACTGACTCCTGGTTATGGGGACTTCAAAGATAGTGAAGAACGCAAGCAGGTGGTGAGGCTGGCACAGAATGTAACCAGCAAACAGCTGCAGTTTGTTCAGGTCATGTAGAAGTGAGGCCAAGTGGATTATTAGAGAGACGGTTTCTGTCTGTCATAAGTCATATGAACAAATCCTGAATATGTGGCCATACTTATCAAACACCTCAGAGCAGAAAAAATGGTCTTAAGTGGCTCCAAAATCTCAGCGTGGTGCAAATTTGGTCCTCCTCTTAGGAGTCGCAGTGAAAAGCATTTCATCAGTTTCCCTAATTTAGGAAACCATTGCTAACTTCACCAGGACTGAGGAGAGTTTGTGAGCTGTCCTAACTCACTAGGAGCTGCTCAAAGGTGGCGTTCAGGCAGAATGAAACGGAAGGCTGGAGTGCTTTGGAAAGACTGGTCAAAAAGGAACTCGTAAGAGGATATCAATTTGACAGCGATGAAATATCTTGTTAAATTTTGTACGTTTTGTGATTGCTCCCTCCACGCAGAGACGCCATTCACTGTTGGAAGAATCCAAAGTGTTGGTAACCTTATGGCCAGAGGCACAATGCAGCGTTGCAGTGGTGATGACTTACGTATGTCACAACCAACCATTTCTCGAGTTTTGCACCAAACTTTGAATGCCCTTATGATGCTTGCGGTAATACGTAGATTCATACATTCGCCCACCACTCCACGTGAGGTAATGTTCATGAAAAATGGGGTGCGTGTGAAAGTTATTGGATAAACTCACACAAGTGAATCACACTCACACAGGTGGTCATCAAAGCTAACGCAACTGTAATAGTCACCAGATTGCCCAGAAGATAGGACAGGGATGGATGGGAGATTGACAGCGACTTGCCACCCAGGAATGCAGACCTTTTCATTTTCAAGGCACACTTTACCAGCGCAGGAAGGTGCAAGATTTGAATAAGCAGAGCCTTTCAGAAGATAAGGGGGGATCGTGGACTAAGACATGGCATGCAGCTATGGAAGATGACGGGGTACATGGCAAGAGTGAATTCGGAAACTTCAGAAACAGCACAAGAGTAGCCATGGCTGATTTCAGTAACTGTTACTTTACGAGGCACTTCCCATGGCCATAACAGCAAGAAGGCGATTCTTCTGAAAGTTGGCTATGGGTCACTCAGTGTTAAGTCAGACCTGGTGTGTGCATCTCAGCCTGTCCAGCTCAGTACTCATTACTGTTTAATTCTTCATGTTGTTACAAAGTGGCAAAGCCCCAGCATTAGCATCAGAAAAGTCCAAAACGTCATCACGAGTGGCAGTTTGTGGCAAGGGGTGCCATAAAATTGTGTCGTCATTCATTCTCAAATGTAGCCTCCTTCTCCTCTTTGGGAGTTGGTGTAGGTGCTTCATGACACTTTTAGTGCAATTCCAAGAGATATTTCTGGGCAATGTTCTTGTATTTATAGTGTCACAGAAGACATGGGTGGGCTAATTTCCTTGCCAGGATGGCTGGGAGATGGCCCTAAAAGCTGACTGGCAAACATCCTTCTGGCAGTGCTCCTGTGTGGGCACCTGCAGGGCTTCATGGGGAGTGCAGCTTTGATCTGCTGGAATCCATTGGAGCCATTAAAAGAAGCTATTGGGAAGACGTTCCCCTGTTGTTTTGGACGTCTACCCAACCCAGAAGTGCTTCCTAGCTACAAAACTGACATACCAGAAATGCTGCCTCTGCAGATGGAAAAGGAGACAAGCAGGTGGGAGTTGGGAGCAGAGGAGGACCACTCTTACCAGGAGAGGAGGAAGAAAAGACGATGGCTTGTATTGCATTTATTCCAATGTCCTTTGGAGCCTTTGGTGAAGGTACCAGGATTTGTGCTTTGTGCAGTCATCTGGGTTTGCAGTGCAGAGCTGTATGTGACTGCAGGCCATTACGTTTATGTCGGCCCCGTTGGGTCCAAACACATGTGATGGTCTTGGGCTATTGTTGGTGTTCTGTCTGTGTCTGTGTTGTGAGGAGACAATAAGGAGATTCCAAATGCTGTTTACACTTGACAATAAACTTCATCTTGAAGGTTTTAGTGTTAGACAATGGCCTGCACCACTGACAAATGGGAAGAGATGAAGAAAGGTGATGAAGACTTGCTGGTATCTACAGCTTCTTTCTGTACACTTGGGCCTCAGCCACTGGCTTGTGATGGTGTCTTGAGTCACACGCTGGCACATTACTCCCCTCTGCGTGGCTCACACTTGGTATCTCCCAGAGCTTCAATAAAGCCTCACACCTCACCTTCTAGCCTGATATTCTCTGGTTGCTGGCAGAAGGCTCATCAGATCGCCTCTGGAGCGCAGCTCCTGGTTGTGCCATGCTGAAGGTAACCGAGTCTTGTGTATAACTTGTGAATTTTACAGCTGCAAATAAGGAGGGCTACCGTAGCTTTTCAGATGGAGCCTAAGGTGCTCCGAATGACTGTGAAACACAGTGGCTCTGAAAGTGCCAGTGAGATGTGACGAGCACTGATGGGTCAAAGAATCAGAACTCAAGAGTGGCATAGAGCACGTCCCCATTTCTAACCTCTTGTTACTGTGTTCACGTATGCACCTGTGTGTCTGCTTTAGCGTGTCATGTTCTTGTAGATGACATGTCTCCTTGGACCAGGTCAGAGCTCAGTTGTCTCTAATCCAGAGTATGTCCCATAACTGAGCCTACCCTTTTAAATAGCTTGTTAATTTGGTGGGCCTCTCTTGAAGTGATGTCACTTGCCCAGCACACCATGCTGGCCATTACAGAGTTGTAGAAGATGTACAGGAAATCCACAGCCACACTGAAAAAGCACAGTCACCTATGAACAAACACCCCTGCACTGCCATCTAGATCCTCTGTATTCCATGACCAGTCCAACCTGTGATTAATGTGGACCCTCAAGTATTGGTAGGAGGGACCACCTGTACATCCTGTACTCGCTGACTAGTGACTGGACATAGAAGCTCTTTGGTGTGTCAAAAGTCAATAAGCAGTTCCTTGGTTTTGCTGATGTTCACTTGCAGACAATTCCCAAAGTTCTCCCCCTGACTCCTCTCCCCTGTCTCATCCCCCTTATCAATACACCCCCATAAGTGCAGAATCATCCGAGAATTTCTACAAGTGACCTGACCTGCTGTTATATTTCTAGTCTGAAGTGTGCAGAGTGAAGAGTAAAGCAGATAGGCCTGGTCCTTGCGCTGCTCCCACAGTCCTTGAGTGTCACAAACGGCAGTCTGCCTGACAGATAGTCCTTCATCAGGACACCACAGGCTCACCCACCTGCAGATCTCTGAGCTGACCTTTAACAGGGATGGCTGGGTGGTATTGAAGACACTGGAAAAACCAGAAAACATCCTCCTCACCATGCTGACTGCTTGGTCCCGCGCCTTGTGAAGCAGATTGATAATTGTACCATACAGTAAACTCCAAGGCAGTGGGTCCAGGTGGTCTATAGTCCATGACCACTCAGGCCTGGTGCCACTGGTCTGTAGTCTTTAGGTGAAGAGGCACCTGCCTTCTTTGTGTTGTCCACAGCAGTTCCACTTTCTGAATCCTTGGGGACAAACTGAGCAGGTGACAGGAGACACCACAAAGTTGTTCAGCACAAGCCTTAAGAACTCCCTGTGTGTAGCTTCCTCCGTTGTCTCCTTGCTTGGTCTTCAGTTATGGACAGTCCACACTGATGGTCAGAGGTTTACTGGCCATTCCAGTTGACGAGGTAGGAGTTTTTGATGTAGTAGGGATGAGGGTGGAGGTTGCTGGTCATTAGAAGAAGGTGGAAGTGGTGAATTGGTTCACTAAGTTAGTTTTGTCCACATCCCTTTCTGGCACTTTCTGGATTGCCCGAGTCCAGTAATGACAACCAGTCCATTCCAGACATCCTTCATGTTATTCTAAGTGACTTTGTTTTCTATTTTGGCTTTAGTGTATTCAGAAACTTTCACTTTTATGTCACATTTTGTTCTGCTGCAGCCTTGTGCTAAAATCATTCATTTTCTCCGCTCATTAAACACCTCAGAAAGACAAAGTGAGAACAGCATTGTAGGAATTTTAGCAAATTTATTAAAAATATAAAACTGAGATATCCCATTGATACTCTGACCCTTTAGTCGTTGCTTACTTGAAGGCCCTTTAGCAGCAGGTCCAGCTTATAGTCTTTCATGGGTCTGAGGAGACAAGCTATAAATGCCTGGATGGAGATCACATAAAGACAGCTGTTTTCAGGTCTCTGCAGAGATGTTCGAGGGGGTTTAAGTTCAGGGTCTGTCTGGTCCTCTCAAGATCGTTCACTGAGCTTTCTCTATGCCATTCCTGGGTTACTTTGTCCTGTTGGAAGGCAAACCTTCAGCCCAGTCTGAGCTCCAGACCACTCTTGAGCAGGTTCTTATTAAGGATATCTCTGGACTTTGCTCTGTTCTGCTTTTCCTCATCCCAGTCTACTTTCCCAGTCACAGATGTTGCCACCACCAGGCTTCACAATAGAACTATATTATACAGGTGATGAGTGTTGCCAGACAATTCAATTTTGGCTGTGTCAGGTCAGGGAAACTTGTGTCTCGTAGTCTGAGAGCCCATTAGTTGCCTTTTTGCAAATTCCAAGTGGTCATTCGTGGTTTATTCTCTGGTGAAGCTCAGATTAATGGAGTGTTGTGGTGGTTGTCCTTCTGGATGTTTCTCCCATCTCCACATAAGTTCTCTGGAGCTCAGCCTCTCTCACCGTGGCCCTTCTTCCACCATTTCTCAGGAAGAGTCGTGCTTGTTCTGGACATTTTTGAATTATGGAGGCCACTGTACTCATGGGAACCTTCAGTGCTGCAGACATTTCTTGTAGCTTTCAACAGATCTGTGCATCGACACAATCCTGTCTCTGAAGTCTGCACACAGTTCCTTTGACTTCATGGCTTGGTGTTTCCTGAGTTGTGAACCTTCAAAAGAGAGGTGTGTGTCTGTCCTAATCAGGCTAGTCAGTTGAATTGACCACAGGTGGACTCCACACAAGCTGGAGAAACATCTCAATGATGATCAATGAACTGGGAAGCACCTGAGCTGAACTTCAAGTGTCACAGCAAAGGGCCTGAATTCTTGTGTCAGTGGAATATTTCCATTTATTTCTAATTTTTGATAAATTTCCTAAAATTCCTAAATTCCTTATTTTTGTTTTTCATTCTGGGGTGTTGAGTGTGTCTTGAGGAGACAAAAAATAAATATATTGATTTTAGCACAAGGCTCTGACATAACAAATGTGCTTAAAGTGAAAGTCTTGAAGACTCGATGAAGACAGCATCACCCCTTCAGCCAAACTGGTTGGCAGCTGTCAAGGGTCTTTCTGCACAACACTGGACATCTGCATCTATCACTGCCGTTGTGAAACACCAACCATGTCCCATCTTCACAGTTCCCACCATGATGTGCTTTCTGGCGCCCTTCTTGAATGTGCCTTGATGTTTAGTGACTTGGGGAGTCATCTCTGTTGACCAATAATGACATCCTTAGGTCCTTGTCATGTTGACCACATGGAACTGACCCGACTTTACCACAAGCCATCTCATCTCACAGAGATATCACCACTCGTGCTTAGCTGCAATCCTCCAACGTTGAGATTAAGCAAAGGAAACTGTAGAGAAATGGAGCTGAAGCAAGAACTTTGAAAACCTTTGTGAAAGATCTGGACGAGATATGAGGACATCTTAGCTATTAGCTGAACAAATGAGTGACAAGTCGACTGAATGGTCTCCTCTTTTTTGTCAGATTTCTTGTGTTACAGCCCCGAGTAGAAGCATCTTGACAGCATGAGACATTTTAGGCTGTGCAAACAGAGCACGTCCTGATGGTGCCAGCTGGGTGGTCTCCTCTGCTCCCCCCAAACTGTGCAGCTCCACCACCACCCTCCACCCATCCACAGTGTAGAAACTGCCAACTATGCCAAGTGTTTTTGGTATCTAGGAACCTCAAGTTAATTTATAAGGTAGAAATAGAAGTGTAAACCTTCTCCGCTGCTTGTTTTTGTGTTCCATCTTGTTGCCTGGGGTCCTAAATATAAAAGAAAGGGGGACGCATTTATCTACAGTAGCCGTCAACCCTGACAGTGACCAGGCTGGGTAGAGTCGACATGCAGGGCAGAGCTTGCAAAACTGGTAGCCCGCCATTCCAGGGCTTTTAACTTTTCCAATCGGTTCTACCAGAACGTAACACCACCCAGCCTGACGGGCTGCCTGAAATTAAACTCTGAGTGAACCCAAATTCCCTCCTTTCATGACTTGCTGTTTGAATGAGAAGAACTAAAACGATCCTGGAACAAAACAGGCTTTTAATCAGGATGATTTGTCTGCAGAGAGGTGTAGGCCTGTGTGTGAGTGTCATGAGTTGACTTCTCCTCTCTTGTCTCCTTCATAGTGTAAGGATCCTGCTGAAGATTCAGAGGGCCAAGTGGCAGGATGGGGGCTCCTGGGAAAAGAGCCTGAGAGACAGGATGGAGTGCAGAAGGTGCTGGAATGGAGACGCCCTGTCCCAGCATTGGAGAGAGCGGTGCGTGAAACGATCAAGTGGAGGTTTGATGAGCCTTCGTTAATTGCCTTCCAGCTAAAGTCCTGCTCTTCTGGCCTTGGGAGATGCCTCAGCTTTTTAATTGCCTTTGGACTCGTTTAACTCCTTTGCACTGCTCATCTTCTGCTTCAGTGTTACGGGCCATAAGCACGCTGCTCTTCTGCTCTCGTACCCATCTACTTGCTCGATGGCTCTGCGCACTTCCCGCACATCGTGTTGTGCTTTTTTGTCTGCGCAGTGTGTGCTCGTCCCCATCTCACAAGACAGAGGGTCTCCATTCCAGCACCTTCCACCCTCCATTCCGTCTCTCCGCCTATGTTTTTTCTTGAGACCTCCCCATTCGCTGAGACGTTTCATTTGCATATCAGACTCCGCCTTCTGAAAGCCCGGTGCTCAGTAGCCGTCCGGCCAGGTGGCCCTCTGTATCTACAATACGTGATGATGTTCGGCAAACACAGTGGGTGCATTGCTGCCGCGCCCTGTAATGGAAGCAGTTCTCACTTCATTTACGTATCGTTGCTAACAAATTTTCTGTCACTCACACCAAACTCTAAATGGATTTTCTGTTGGCCGATGTCCCTTCTGTAGAGTTAGCATGGGCCGTGAAGCTAATTAAATTATAGTCTGTGAAATCACTGACGTGTGTGTGTGCGTCTGTGAAAAGGAGGCGACGCATGGATATTTCAGCTCTACTCGGCCAGGTCAGAATGGAGAACAGAGGGCAGAGGAAGAAGAGCAGACCGCCACAAAGTGGAAGATTTCAGAAATATCGGATTGTGAGGCAAAAGGAAAGCATAGCTCTTTGGTTTCAAGGACACAAGAATTTCCTTAGCTGGGACACAGCAAGGAGAACGACACCCTGTTCTGTTGGGTGTGTCATCAGTCCTCCACAATTTTTGACTCGACAAGCACTTTTGTAACTGGAAGCAGTCATTTTAGGAAAGACCCCATCAGACAGCATGACAAGAAGTGTGTGGGTGCCCAGTCTTCAGCTTCACTCCCTGAACAAACGCCAATAGCAAAGAACATGATAAAAATGGACAAAGCACAGCATGAAGTCCTGACAAAATGATTCAGAAGAGCTCACGACGTTGCCAAAAGTGAACTACAATATGCAAAACTTAACAGCCGTTGCAAAACGCAAGCAGCAAATGACTTAGATTATCACAATGATCAGGCATGCAGAGAATTTATTGGAGCAACAGCACAAACGTCAAGAGATCAGACTGGAAAGGAAATACAAGAACGCAAATTCTTTTCAGTTGATCTGGCGGATGGCAGCACAGGGACTGGCATCACAGAACACGGGGTGGGTGGTTCATGTCAGGTACGTGAAATAATAAGGGTGACATATCCACTTACATCAGCCAGTGAAGAGTGTAAATGCTGGCGGTGTTTTAGAAGCTGCTTGATGAGGCAGTGGATGCCATGGGTATCCGTGAAGAGACATGGAAGGAGAAAGTAGTGTGTGCAAGTTTTGATGGAGCTGCAGTGATGATGATGATGATGATGATGATGATGATGATGATGATGATGAATAGGAGTAGCTGGGAGATTGAAACAGAGGAGACCCCGCATCATAGCAATTCACCGCGTGGCACACAAATTAGAACTCACAGCACTTGAAGATGTCTTACTGCTCTCCAAAGAAGCAAAGAGTTAAATAAGTGAGCTGCCTAATTCAGAAGTGGCTCATTTTAGTGGCCTGAAAAGCTCACGGTGGCTGCCAAGCAGGCCAAGATACCTAAAGACTGTGGAAATAAATGACCTTCCCACCGCTGTGCATATGGAGAAGATGGCAGGAGGAGGTGATGTCAAGTCAGAGGATGCTGTCAAAGCAAACGGGGCGGTGCAGGAGATGAAGGCTTCCTGCATTTCATGTTGGACTACAGTGGAATATAAACCTGACCACAGACAGACGCCGAGACACAAGTCCCAAAAACACACGTTTCTAATTCTCTTCTTCAGGTACAGCAAAACACAGCACACAGATCACCCACAAATATTACTCACTCCCTTCCTCTTCTCCTTTTCTCTTCCTCTGTCTTTCCATTCTTCTGCCTCTCTCACAAGCTCTGTCCTCCACCTCTTGACCACACCTACCAGAATGGCCTCTTTTATATCGCACCAGAATTATTCCAGGTGTTCTCCAATTACTTTCTTGCAGCACTGTGGTGGAAGTGCTGCATGGACACCTGGAAGTACTCTAGGCGCCTTTGGACCTTCTTCTGGCAGTATTTCTGAGTGTGGGGGGATGTGCTGCCATCCAGGACTCCTCAAGTGACCAGGTGACCACAGGCCCCAGCAGAGCTGAGCTTCTAAGCTCCAAGCCTGTGGTCCAAACGTATTCCAGGGGGTTTGTCCTCCCGTGTTCCAGGGGAGGTGTTGTCCCTAAAATATCGTTTCCCCCGGTCCTTCTGTCTTTGGGACATCCTGGTCAGGGAGCATCACAATGCAAATAAATCAGTTAGTGGAGATCACCGCATCGCGCATGCTCAGCCTGAGAACAACACCAGCAAAATCCCAGAAAGCCCTGAAAACAAAGTTCACAGTGAAAGATGATGGTAACAGATGCTACTGTGGACCTCGGCTCACAAGAAGCCAACAACCTGCTAGAAGAAGTGAGAGCTGAGCTGAGACAAAGACCCCCTTGGTGCAGAGTTTCAGAAGAGTATTGACAACACACTCAGCAGATTTAAATTCTCTCTCTTGTTCCAACGTTTTTTACCCTTTCACTCTTCACTGCCCCAGAGAAGAACTGGCAAATTATGGGGATGAAGAGGTGATTATCTTGTCGTGCATGAGGAATAGAAATGGAAATTCCAGAAGAATGGACAGAACTAAAAATGTGGTTTTCAGAGCACCGGGGGATCAAGCAAGATTTCTTGCACAGAGATCTTTAGAAGAGCTCTCTCTCTCATATCTTGATACTGGTGAGTTAACGAGGACACTTAGTCCACCTACAGCCATCTGCGAGAGAGGATTTTCTTGCAGAAACCGGTATGACAAAAAATGTCACAGCGTACCGCTGAATGAGCTCGTGCATCACTCCGTAAACGGGGAATCGCTGGAAAGCTTTTGGCCTGACAAGGCAATTTGTTCCTGGATGTGTTCTGGAGAAGGTTCAAAACACCAGAGAAGTGAAGACAGAAGCCAAGGGAGGAAGCCGAGTCCTCGACGTCAAGTGTCACTCGGTCCTCAGTGATTTCAGATCTCCGATTCAAAATCTGACAGACGGTCAATGTTTAAATTCATCATATTGTTCATGCAAGTTAAGTTTAGTTAGAACTGATTACATTGTTATGTTGGCTGATGCTGATGATTGTTGAATAATTTATGTAGAATTATTAGTGTTTGGAAAATAAATGTTTTTGATCGATTTTACCACTATATCTTACATTCTACAGTAAGAAATTGTTCTTTTTATTCAGGCTACTTAAATTCTATTTTGGCTACCAAAATCTGAGGAGTCTGAGGGAATCTGAGGGATTTTGAAATTTTGCAAGCCATAGCTGATATTGGGACCCTCTGCTTGGGTGTAACTGTTGTGAAGTAGCCGATCATCTTGTAGGTGCTCTGCTGCCAAACTGTGTGCCCGTCGTTGGAAAAGTCATCTCACATACAGGAGCACTGCAATCATCTGATTGGCCAGCCTAGCACTGGCTCAGCCAATAGCCAGTAGGGGGGAGGCGGCTTGATGGGCGAGGTCTCCAGAACTCTGACTGTGTCTGCCTTGTCTGACTCCTCTTCTGCAATCTGGCTGTGGTCCTCCAATGAGCTGATGGTCAGATGTTGTTGTTTCTCTTTTTTGTTCTTTAGTTTCTATTTTGTTGTTTTGATGTTTTTGCACAAATCTGCGTCCTCATGTGTGGTAGTTCTGCATTTAGTGAGTGGTGTCACCTTGTAGTTTGCACTCTTGTGTTGTATTTCTGGAATGGCCATCTAGCTCTGTGAAGAGGATTACTTGTGTTTGACACTCGCTGCACGCCCAGCCTACCTACAGGGGGGTCTCTCTCTGAATTGCCCTGCCAAGATTTCTTCCATTTTTCTTTCCCTACAAGGGTCTTTTTTATTATTGTTTTCTTAAGAAGTCAAGGCTGGTGGGCTGTCAAAAAACATGGCCTGTTAAAGCCCACTGAAGCACTCCTTGTGTGATTTTCAGCAAGAAATAAATTGTTGTTGCTGTTGTTCTTCACCAAAAAAAGTCTCCAAAAACACCTTGAAATGGGCACAAACCAGGGGGTGGAATCACCAATGCTGCAATGGGCAAAAAAGGCAAAGAAAGAGTTGCCTAAAATAGGCAGCCCTGTAGCAAACAACACACAAATCCAAAAACAGAACAATAAATCATAAACAAGCAATAAACACTGGAGCTCCCAGTACCACAAGCACATTCAATGAACCGCAAGGGACCGCTTGTTTGCTCAGCCTTTACAGGGCTGTAGGTGGCCCCTTGATGGTGATAGGCAGGTGGTCCTGCCTTTCACCAAACAGAATAATGCATTTTTGGGGGTGGGCTATAGCACCTTCCTAAAATATGTATAATTCTTAACCTGGTCTGTCCTAAACTTTCCTGTCCCCCCCATTCCCAGTTTAATCAATCCTCATACATATTGGTGTCCCTCTGGTCCATCTGTTCCAACAAGAGTCCCAATGCCCCATCAACCTGTACCCTTCTACCTTACGCCAAGATCTGAGTTAAGCCTTCTAATCTCCTCAGTCTTACCTGGACTGGCATGTGGCACAGGCAGAACTTCAGAGATGTCTACCTTGTCAGTTCTGCTCCTCAGCCTGGCGCCCAACTCTTGACATCTGGACTGAATATTTGACTTGATTGTCTGCAGATCTCTATTTTGAAGTAACTGATGTTGTGTCTTCCTCTTCAAGCTTTCTTATGCAGGTGATTTATGAGGATTCACCTGGAAGAATAAAAGCCTTGGAGGTGCTGCAAGTGAGCGATAGCATCATCTGTCACTTGTGGGCACAATGGTTTCCCCTCAGTCACGGAGCAACATGGAACAGAGACTGCCCGCTGTCGGTTCTGCATTATGAGATCCCTCCAGCAGGATGCCATCAGAGTGGATTCCAGTGGCAGTCCTGCTGGTCGCCCTCTCTGCTTCTTCAGCAAAAGACAAGTTGTCTGAGGGTGAGCTTTTGGAATGTTGTGCCTCATGCTGTTTCTCCATGAATACTCTAAGCACTTTCAATTTACAACCATAACGTAGTATCAGTTGGGGGTAACGTGGTATGCATTGTAAACTAGAGAGGCCCTAAGCACAACGTCTCCAAATATCCCAAAATGCCCACAAGAGAGGGAAAACCATCAAACCCTGGCTAATCAAGGAAAGGGCAAACGTAGAATCTTTACAAATAAAAAGATTTATTAAAAAACAAAAAATGAAAGCGGTAAAGTTCTGAAGACCAGAAAAAAATCATAGAAGGCAATGCCTGCACAATAGACAATTCCAACAGTGAAGTCCCAGCACAAAATCCAAAGAATGTTCAAAAAATGGAGTAAAAGTTCCCCAAAATCCAGTAAATCATAAAGAGCCAAAAAGATCAAAGACTCAGGAGAACTTAGCAACCACCTAGCGCATTCTATGAACCGCATCGGACTGTAGGTTTACCTTAGCCTTTATAGGGCTGAGTGCAGTCCTTTATGGGTGGAGGGCGGGTGGTCCCAGCTCTAGCGAGACCACTTAGAAAACACAGGGGACATAACAGAAGATACTTAGACACATAGAAAGTAAAGAATCCACACTGTTGACTAAAAAATGAACAAAATGAACATAAAACAGCATTTGAACCCAATGGCTGAAACAACGTGAAAAGGATGGCCGATGTTGCATTATGTGACTTCTAGTCATGGGGTTTGTCAGATATGCTGTTCTCATTTTAAGAACTGAAATGTGCTGGCCATGTCACATTTATCGACTGGGTGCCAATCTTCTAACGCAGTCCTGCTCGGCCCTGTTTTCACAGCCTATAGTCTAGCTGTCTAATGGAGCCGGTGCGTTACAGACAGTTAACACGGTCGGTGTGTTCAGCCACAATCTCCGGACTTTTTTCCTTTTTTCCATTCTGTTGTGGTATGGATTAGGGTTAGGCTTAGGTTAGGCTTAACACAACACATCAGACGGACAAACTTCTCTTCTGCTTGTGAGGTCCAAAACCTTCCTTGTCGTTACATTCTGTTTGTCGTACCTCTGGATGATCATTCATTGGTCGTCAGCTCTCGACACACCAGTTGGACTTGTTGGAACGAGACATGGGACACATCACACTACACGACTGGATTCATTGGGGCATGCAGCCCAGTGCCTCAGGCTCGCTATGATTATGTAAATGAAGACAACGACTAAAATCAGTGCGACATAACTCGTTACTGTCATTAAATTACATTCTCTAATTACATATTCATTACATGATTCTATCCAATTATAAAACTCAATTACAATGAATGTCTGTGTCACATGTTGCTGTTATCTACTTACATTTCTCAGTGAAGCTGAAATTCTTGTAATCACATTACTCTTCCTGACTTAACTAGAATTTCATTTCTCACATCATCTGAGTTTAGAAGTCCACAAAATGTAAATGTCATGAAAATCTTGAAGGGCTGGCATTCCATTTCACATCACATTTGAGGAGGCAACTGTGGCTACCTGACCGACATCTCCAGCCCATTTCACACTTCACTGTTTTCATGCAGGCGCGGAGTTCATTGGATTTCATGGAGCTGTCAGATCTGTACTGGTGACATGCTTTATTGACGCACAAATGATCTCATGGTCATTTGTGTCACTATGAGGACCATACTGCAGTGTCACGAGCACCTCAACAGCACACACACTGACACCAGCATATCAATTGTGTTACACAACAAACATTGCAGATCAGCAGCCTGCCCTCGTCCATTTGCCGCTACATTAGCAATCATTTTCACATCTTACATGAAGGAAGCAGAAGTTGCAAACATGGCAAATAGGGTGACATGCCACCTAAAAGTCTTCAAAAACAGACATGGCCAGCTTTCAACTGCTACCTGTAGGCTTTCACCTGTGCAGGCCCAAAATGGTGAGCAGGCTATGAAAGTTCAAAAATACAAATAAGTCTAAGAACAGTCTTACAAGGGGAAGAAAAAGCATAAACTATAATCCAAATAAATATCTTTACAAACTGAGAATTTAATACCATAGAAATGCCAAAAGAGATTTGGCTAAAAGTCAGTCTGAGGTGAATAAGTTCACACTCTCAATTCCAACGCAAATGCAAGAATGCAAGGAGCCAAAAACAGAAAATGAAAACTCAATGAACAACTGCATGGGCCTTCTCTCTCACCTCAAGATAAAGGCAGCGGCAGTGACGTCAAGGTGTCCCCAAAAGACACAAGTAATGGCAACACATTTAAAGATATAGTAATAAATGATAAGCAAATACAACAGAAGTGACACCAAAACATAACAAATAATAATTAACAAAATAACAAATAATAAAAAATAATAAGCCAGAAAAGGCAATACAAGGCCAGGGAAACATCCAGCGCCTGAACCAGTTTGATTTTTAAATGTTGAGCGTCGATGATTTATGAAGGATTTGTTGTGTGAAGTAAAGGCTTCTACCCTGGTTGATGTTTTTTGAAATGCTAACAGAAGTTAGACTTCAGTTCATCTTTCCTGTTATTGGTATTGTCAACAATCCAGTTCAGAATTTCTGGGTGCGGTCAAGGAGTGTGGTGGGTCCAGTCTGGTGACCTCAGGATTGTAGCTTTGCTTTTTGTGGATGATGTGGTCCGGCTGGCTTCATTGAGCTGTAATCTTACACACACACTGGGGCAGTTTGCAGGTGAGTGTGGAGCGGCTGAGATAAGGATCACACCTCAAAGTTCGGAGGCCAAAGAGACGGAGTGCCCTCTCTAGGTTGGGGATGAGTGGAGGAGTTTTAATTATTTTGGGGTCTTGTGAAGGACAAAGGGAATGAGCGATTACCAGATGGACTGGAGCAGAGTCCGAAGTTATGAGAATGTTATACCAGTCAGTTGTGGTGAAAAGATCGTGGAGCCCAAAGGCAAAGCTCTCAGTTTACTGGCCAATCTGCGTTTCTGTCCTCAGTTATGGTCATGATTGGCCACAGTGACTAAAAGAACTAAATATCAGATGTGAGTGTCAGAAAGGAGTTTCAGTTGAGGTGATATGAGCTTCTGATTAGGAGATCACAGGGCAGGCCCTGGACACACTGGAGCGATTATATCTCTTGGCTGGCCTAGGAATGCCTCAGAGGATCTGGAGTAGATGGCAGCAAAATGGAGGAATGGGTGTCATTGCTTAGACTGCTGCCTCCACAATGTTTGCCCAACTCCGTATAAGCGGTAGAGAATGGATGTTTGGATGGATGTTATTGGTTATTTCCTCCTTATTCAAATGCTGGAAGGCCTTCGTGGTGTCCTCCTTGGACTTTTCCACTTGATCTATAATTACATGGGCTTAGAGAGTATAGGAAATGCCAGATCATTAGGAATGGACCTATGTTTTCCAGGACGTAGTAAGTAAAGTAATCCCATTAGAATTTGACCAAAGTAGTTTACAATGTCGGACTTTCTTTGAGTGACTGCCCAGCATCCTCCTCCCTCTCTTCATATCAATCTCACCTTAAAACATTCATGTTTTGTGACACTTCTTGTTGTGGTACATACAAATGGCGTGCCTATGTCGACAACTGATGTCCGTGATTTGATTCATCAAGCACACGCTTTTTACAGAATGTAATTCTGTAGAAATAAATAAACAGAATATCATCAAAGAGTTGCGGACCAACCAAGTACCCCATTAAATAAATGCAATTAAAAATGAAAGGAAAAAGAAAGTAACATTAAGGATGTCTCAGGTCCCAGCAAGACTCTGTCTCAAATGGCTTCTCTGTTGTAGAGTGTGTTATGTTAAGAGGTTGTCGTCCAAATGGGCGCTGACTTCCAGTGCCTTTACGCTTCAAGTGACTCCTGGGGACCTACCAGAAGTGACACTTTGGTCTGTTCCAGAATCAGCCCTCTGGTCTACAAGGAAGGGAGAAGAGTTGGTCAGCGATGGCTTTCACGCCTGGCCTGTGGTCAACCATCCTACCTTGCTAGAGCCACTTAAAGAGTCTCAAGGCGTTCATGTGGAACGTTAAACTTCCTCACCTGTTTATTCAGCCGTCTTCCTCTCAGACCCCAAGTGGTTTCCCTCCTCTCATGCGCCGTATCACATTTTATTACATCTTTCACAATGCTTTCCTTCTTATGCCTCACTGGGTGACAAAAACAGGCCTGCTCTCCTTCCTCTTTGTTTCAGATGTTTGTGGAATAGTTCCTCTTGGGTTGGCACCTGAGGCAAGAATCATCGGTGGCACTGTCGCACGCCGGGGTTCCTGGCCCTGGCAGGTCAGTTTTGAGTTCCTCGATGACGTTGTGTACACCATGTACTGCGGGGGCTCCATCATCACAAACTACTGGGTCCTCACCGCAGCTCACTGTTTTAATGGAAAGCTGAGGTAAGTGTGGAGTGTTGCCAGCTTGCTAGTCCGCTTTCCCTTAACGCCTGCACGATGGCCATTCTTTTCTCTTTTTTGTGTCTTTTTCAGCGTAATTCGTAAGTGGAGGGTGGTGGCAGGCGTCAATAACGTCAAGAATCCAGAGGCGACCATCCAAATCAGCAACATAAGCCTGAAATCCAATTGGAGCTTTGATGCTAAGCTGCGATATAATGACATTGCGGTGGTCAGGCTCGAGACCCCGGTGGTGTTCAACAATTTTGTTCAGCCTATCTGCCTGACAGAAGACTACAGCAAGTTGGATTTCCTGAATTGTCACATCAGCGGCTGGGGAGTGACGACTACAAGTAGGTCTGACATGTCAAGGGCGCATTTACTGGAGCCTAGTAATAATTGATGAGAAGAAGTTTCAAATTCAAAATGAAAGAAGCTTCCTTATTGTTACATTTACTTCCAAAGAACTGAGACAAAAGCAAACAAAAAAATGTTATTATGTGTAACAAAACATAAATAGGAATTGAGGGTGTGAAGTCTGTCCAGAGTCCACCGCTGTCCTTCGTGTGACATGTCACCATCACACATTGGTGTGGTCTGATGACTGTTTTGAAATATACTTCTCATGTATGAGAAGGTAGAACATCAGCGCCATTCTTGATTGATGCCACCCATTGTGTTACCGTAGCCTACCACAGCACAAGGTTTAGTGACTCCCGCCATTGTGAACAGTAGTTTGGGCTGCAGTCGTCTTTCTTATCCTTCCACTTGCTTGTCCCACATCACGGTGAACTGGTCTTCCAATGTCGTAAGCATCAGCTTTCCTCTGATGTAAAATCTCGAGTGGCTCGGGGTGTTGAATAGAATCTGTTTCTCATTATACAGTAAGCCAAGGGTCCACAAGCGATGACGCCATTTTGACTGTACTTTCTGTCTCACTCTCTCCTTCCACCGGTGTAAAGTGTTGAGTTCCAGATGTGCCCAGAGCCCGCTTCATGCAGCAGGTAGAATTTGGTCCTGAATTGCGCCCGTTTGGATGTGATGTTCTGTATCCGTGACGGCTTTCCTTTGTAACCTATGAGACTTTCGATCGAGAACAGACCTTCCATATTTTTCATTCTCTCCTGATGCACATCCCACAGTTTGTACTGTTTATGGATGAGATAGGGAAGGACATGCGGGTGGTGTGTGTGACAGAATAAGATGGAGAGGACAGGAAGACATGGAAACAGATGATCCGCTATGGAGACCCAGCCAAAAGAGCAAGAAGAGTGCTGGTTGATTCTGTTCATCATAGTCCTTATTATTAGGGGGGTCACCTATAAATGGGCAATGAGGAGGTGCAGGATTGGCAGCAGTAATATGATGCCAACACCAAACATGAACATCGAGAGAATTTGGCAGCTCAGAATACCGTAAAAGGAATCAGTTTTCACTTTTGGTACCAAATTCCAATGACCAATTCACATCGTCATGAATATCGCTTGGTTTGTGCAATAATTCAGTCTTGATTTGTTCTGAGCCTGGCTTTACAGATTTGTAGCTTTTCATTTAACTTTGTGTTTTTGTTTGAAAGAGCCAACCCACTCATGAATATTGAGGAGTTACCATAAGATGACACTAGAAATATTCACGGTTTATTGCAGGCAGCATGTGCTTATCTCATCCACAGCACATTGGCAGCACATTTCTGTCCCGGATCATTTCACATCACTCCAAGTCTGAATTGGGTTTAACCGTATTTACATAGAATTCTCACTCACTCAGGTTAACACCAAAGAGGTTCATGAAAATTCAGCAGCCAAAGTAAAATTAGAAATCTTTTTTCAAAAGTGTTGTATTATTGTGGCATTTCCCTCTGCTTGCCCTTTACCAGTTTCCTCAAGGGTAAGTGTTCTCATCAAGTTCGTTATCGGGTTGGTCTACTGTTACACTTTAAGATGAACACACACACACATAGATAAACACACACACACACACAGACCCTAACCACAACAGTGCCCCATGAATGACACACACACGCTGATTAACCCTTAGCACTTTAAACCACACAAGTGCGATAGGAATAACAGCCTGTCATTCAGCACTTCAAGAGACTTCCTTATTTTCGGCACAAACAACATACGATGTTTTAGTGATATCTCAGACCTAAATATTACTTTTGGTCTACAAGAATACATTTAAACATACAAAGACTCAGCACTCTTGACTATAGGCCATTTATCAGCCAAGAACACCTTCTTTATCATATTGTCCCTAACTATTGAGTAGCGCTCTCACTCTCAGCCTTATAAACCTCGCAGCACAGATATAATGGCAAAAATCCGGCTGTCACCAGGTGCTCAAAGAAATCTAACTTATTACTTCAATCACTCTAGACATTAAGACAAAGCATTGAAAGTTAAAAGCAGCATGGTAATTATTACAAGAATAATAATAATACCACAAGAACAAAGAATACTAGAAAATAGGTACTGATAGGAAAGTCTGAATATATATAGTCTTTAGAAAAAGCTTACGAAACAGTTACAGATGACAAGGATGAATGTCCAGGGAGGCGTTTGATTTAGCAATCGATGTTCATGATACCTTTCTGACAACCAGGGCCGTCTTTGTTCGTTCCTCTTCTTCTTCTCCTTCTTCTTCTTTGCTTCTTCTCTTTGCTTCTCTTCTTCTTCTTTGCTCAACCCAAGGCATATTTATTATGAAATGTCATGCCTTGGTTTCACAACACATGCACCTCATTGGCTGGCTATCAAAATGATTGATGAATTCATTCACTGTCCGTTTTCCCAAACAACAAAACCTTTGATGTACTCTGAGGTATCAGTAGTTCTTCCTGTCCTGGGCTGTAAACCAAACTATTGTTCCAGATGTCCATCCATAAAGTAATCAATAGCCTGAGGTATCAGCTCAGCAACCTTTCCCAGGCTGTAAACCATATTAGCACTAAGCTATGAACAAAAAGTAAGGTGTAAGGGAAGAAAACCTGCTTTAATTTGTCTTAGTTCATCTGTTGTCTTGTCTTGAACAAAATATAATGGAAACCAAAATGTACAGATTTTATACACCATAAACAGTGTGATGAGATGTTGTATGGTCCTAACATCAGATGCCAAATTGTATAAATGAACACGATGACTTCACATGTGCATCATTACAGTATATCTCTGAGTAATCTTAACAAAGTAGCCACCCTGTCACTCAATGGTGACAAAAACAGCAAATTAAAGTAAAATTAAATAAATAAACAAACAAAATAATAAAACCAAAGCAGTACTCAAGACTTTGCCCAGCTCCATGATCAAGAGCCACCTTAGCAGATCTGGCAAAATAAGGAAGACTGAGGTCGCGAAAATCAAAACCTAGAGAGATGCCAGCAATGGACTCCTCAGCATGTAACATGGCTGAAACAGCGGGTCCAGTTTGTTAAGCTTGCAGTTGAGAAGAAAGAAAAAGGAGATCAAATAAAAGTTCTTGACATTGGAAGGCAAATTTCAGAACACAAAGAGCCACACTGGAGGACACCATGAGGACATTTTTAAGGGTCTTTGTCAGGATTTTCCTTTGAATTGGTATTTGAAGTAGGCCGGTGTGCAGCTGTATTCTACCGGGAATTCCCTGCTGTTGCCTTGTAGTTAATATATGCGTATCCCAGGGACCCGCCCCCCATCACCCCTCCCCCACTCGAGGTTTTGGACCCCCACTTTTCTGATTTTAGTCTGTGCAGATCATCACACCTTTGAAGGAGCAACAGGGGCCTCATGTATAAACGGTGCGTACACACAGAAATGTTGCGTAAGAACGTTTCCATGTTCATATCGCGATGTATAAAACCTAAACTTGGTGTAAAGCCACACACATTTCCAAGGTACCTCATACCCTGTCGTACGCAAGTTCTGCGCTCGGTTTTGCAGACTGGCGGCACCCAGCGTCAAAGCTGTGCTACTGTTCCTGTGTGGTTACCCTTTATTTCTTTGATCCACATTCCTGACGCGGCTTTAATACACTGAAATTAACTGCATATTGTTTATTAGTTTAATACATCTGATTGTAATTAACCAGTAACAATATAATGGTCCACAGAATGGTCAAACTATTCTAAATACAATAGCTGCTTTAGCGTTGTTACTCTCACTGCACCACTCAGAGAAGCTGATCGGAAAGAGAATTATCAATATACAGCATCAAGCACACACTGCCTCAGCCATGCTTCCTATTTGAACTGCTTCTCATATGACAAACGCTTCAAAACTTTTCCTGTACGGACCTTGCGATTCAGAAACAGTTTCATCCCAAGAGCTCTAAACGCACTCAATCAGTCCATCAACTGCTCCTTGTAGAACTGTTTGGACTTATAAATACAACTAGCAAAATACCCGCGCTTCGCAGCGGAGAAGTCGTGTGTTAAAGAAGTTATGAAAAAGAAAAGGAAACATTTTAAAAATAACATAACATGATTGTCAAAGTAATTGTTTTGTGACTGTTATTGAGTGTTGCTGTCATCAAGGATTTGATTATCATTATTTCTTTCAATCAGGTTCATATTTGGAGTATGTGTTGTGTTCAAGTTACATTCCGTGTTTGTTAACCGTTGTAAAGATACAATACAATACAATACAATACAGTTTATTTTTGTATAGCCCAAAATCACACAGGAAGTGCCACAATGGGCTTTAACAGGCCCTGCCTCTTGACAGCCCCTCAGCCTTGACTCTCTAAGAAGACAAGGAAAAACTCCCAAAAAAACCTTGTAGGGAAAAATGGAAGAAACCTCGGGAAAGGCAGTTCAAAGAGAGACCCCTTTCCAGGTAGGTTGGGCGTGCAGTGGGTGTCAAAAGAAGGGGTTCAATACAATACAATACACAGAACAGAACAAATCCTTAATACAGCATAATAATAAAAATTTTAGAAGTACAGAGCAGAATTTAACAGTAGATGATATCATATAATAAGATTTTGATATTTTTAGAGTGCTGGAGACCTCATCCGTCAAGCTGCCTCCCCATTTGGCCATTCCACGGCTGAAACGTTGCTCGGCCAGCCAATCCGATGAAAGGGCCCCTCTTTCCCATGATTCCTGTGATCCTCCACCAGGGATCACTTTACCATAGGCAGGCAAACAACTTGGCAGGTGGGCCGTGGCACC
>JANRMT010062807.1:14210538-14224302 GCA_026402145.1 Polypterus bichir lapradei
ATATATATATATATATATATATATATAGCTGATTACCCATTGGCTTTGGTCACTGAGTGCAAGGGAAAAAAAATAAAATGTAGTCTATGAGCTATTAAACAGTAAAACATTAACGTTTTAAGAAGTAAAGGTACATTGAGCACTACTGGAGTGGTTTCGTGTAAACTACATTTTAAAAGACGGTATAACAGAAGAGGTAAGTAGTACTAACAGCAGCTAAAATGTATATGGATCATCTCTCGGTAGTTGATCCCTTTTGAAAGGCGCTACACGACGGCTGTGGTATAAAAATTACATTTTCTATGTGAACGTTCAAATTTCTGCCTCTGGTAATGTGCCTTACCGGCATTACCAGCAATTAAAGAAAATTAGTTTTGTGTCCTCTGCAGTGTTAAGAGAGAAAGGCTTTGGTTTGGGATAAAAGGAAAAAAGGTGTAAAGAAAGAAAACTTGCCTTTTTCTTTTATATAGTGTAGAGAGATGTCTTTGCTGACAATATGAGCGCCTTTTGGGGACCGTCGCGGTAGGTCTCGTGTAGACTGGTGAGACGGCCCTGCCATTAACCGGCCGGGATGGCACTGTCGGTCCTCCACTCCTGTGCATGTCTTCCGCGACCTCATAATTGTATACGTGCAAAAGAAAGTGCGAAGCACCTTAATATTAGTTTGCCGTGGTGTAGAAAAGGGATCCCGTGTTTGCAGTTGTCTGGGCTATAGCTCAGGGAAAGGAGGAAAAAATTTAAAGTGTTTACTTTGACTTAAGGCAGAAGCGCAGTCAGCGTCTCAAAGGCCGGCACAGCTATGCGTGTTCGCTGGCGCTCGATCTTTATAGTATTTTTGCAGGGCAGGAAATGCCACTTTTTGCAGACACGGTCACGTGATCAAAGGTCTCCGCGCTCTTTGGAGGTCATTCATATATATATAGCTGATCACCCATTGGCCTCGCTCACTGAGTGCAAGGGAAAAAAATAAAATGTAGTCTATTAGTTATTAAACAGTAAAACATTAACGTTTTAAGAAGTAAAGCTACATTGAGCACTACTGGAGTGGTTTCGTGTAAACTACATTTTAAAGACGGTGTAACACAACAGGTAAGTATTACTAACAGCAGCTAAAATGTATATGGATCATCTCTCGGCAGTAGATCCCTTTTGAAAGGCGCTACACGACGGCTGTGGTATAGAAATTACATTTTCTATGTGAACGTCCAAATTCCTGCCTGTGGTAATGTGCCTTACCGGTATTACCAGCAATTAAAGAAAATTAGTTTTGTTTCCTCTGCAGTGTTAAGAGAGAAAGGCTTTGGTTTGGGATAAAAGGAAAAAAGGTGTAAAGAAAGGAAACTTGCCTTTTTCTTTAATATAGTGTAGAGAGACGTCCTCGCTGACAATATGAGCGTCGCGGTGGGTCTCGTGTAGACTGGAGAGACGGCCATTAACTGGCTGGGATGGCACTGTCAGTCCTCCACTCCTGTGTGTGTCTTCATAATCCGACCTGACGACCTCATAATCGTATACGTGCAAAAGAAAGTGCGAAGCGCCTTAATATTAGTTTGCCGCGGTCTAGAAATGGGATCCCGTGTTTGCACTTGTCTGGGCTATAGCTCAGGGGGAGGATGAAAAAATTAAGTGTTTACTTTCACTTAAGGCAGAAGCACAGTCAGCGTCTTAAAGTCCAGCACAGCTATGCGCGCGCGCCGGCTGCTCAACTTTTATAATATTTTTGCAGTGCAGGAAACGCCACTTTTTGCAGACACGTTCACGTGATCAAAAGTCTCCGCGCTCTTTAGAGGTCTTGCTTGTTCTCTGCGTACTGCGTTCATAGTCAGTTCATGTGAGCCGCTCGGAGTACATGTATCGAAGCTTCTGAGCTGTGCCTGTGCTATCTCGTACGATCTCGCGATGTCCACAGCTTTATTTAATGTCAGCTAAGACCCGGCACTTAAAAGTTTCTCTCGCAGTTTCGCTGAGATTGTGTCAAACAACCCCCTGACCATCTCATCTTTGTCTGAATATTTAGTGGCAGAGTGTTTCTATTGGATTGCCGCTGACGGACGGCCTTATATGGGCAGGCACTCAGTTATGTGGGAGGCGTGATGATGCGAGACGCAAGACGCAACTCCGCCTCACACAGCGACCAAGCTGCCCGCTATGGCCGTATACAGTATACGAAAGTAGGTTCCAGTTATGACCATTACATGTAGAATTTCGAAATGAAACCTGCCTAACTTTTGTAAGTAAGCTGTAAGGAATGACCCTGCCAAATTTCAGCCTTCTACCTACACAGGAAGTTGGAGAATTAGTGATGAGTCAGTCAGTGAGTCAGTGAGTCAGTGAGGGCTTTGCCTTTTATTAGTATAGATAACCTCACTGTAAACTTGCACTACAGTTATAATATTGCACAACCTGAGTCACGTATTTATATATGATGACAATATCGTTTTTAAGATGAAATGCAGTAAAATATGTTATTTATATTATACAGATAAAACTTTAAGTTCATTTAAATAATCTATATTGTTAATAATTAAAGGACACAGTGTTGCTACGCTAAGGATCTGGTGCTCTGCTAACATATTGTTCCTGCCTCGCCCTGTATGCTTCACTGGGACTGGCGTGGAGGATAGAATAATTAAACACGTACTACAAAGATATTTCAATGTTCCTTAAAAGTTTTGAAGAATTGGCGTTCTAAGCTTACAGATGGCTTAACGTCTATTACAGAGCTGATTGTGTGGCGATTGGGTATTTGGAGAAAGAAAAGCAAGGACAGGAATTGGAGGTTAGTATGTTTGAAAGAGACAGGACGGCAGGGGTGGCCTTAGGCATGTGCAAACTGTGCACCTGCACGGGGCCGCCAAATCCCAGGGGCAGCCATGCCAATATATATTGAATATAAAACAGAAACAGAAAATAACGAGACAGCTAAAAACGCAGCAGCAAATTTTAGCAAAAGTTAAACGCTTGTGTCATGAGCACGAGGCGGCTATGCAGTGTCCGTGATGGATGTGGCCATCTGACGTGCATAAGATACCATATTGACATGGCGGGCAAAGGGGCCACCGATTCTTCCTCTGCCCAGGGCCACCACAAGCCTAGAGCCGCCCATGAGTACTGCTGCAATAAATTATTTCATCGAAGGTTGCACACAATCACTGCGCCGTGACACTCATGTTTAATAATGTGCTTTAACTCCTATCATCATGAAAATGATATCACGTATACAACTCAGTATTTTAGTTATTCAGATAGCTGTAATATCACGAATGTAATGAATTCTGTGTCCTGTTGAAGGAAGAGAGCCGGTTTAAGAAGCAAGTAGTGATTCACACACATAGAGCACAAAGAAGATCACATACAAAACAAAGCATTTAACGTGCTACTTTAATTACGATGTGATTTGAGAAACTGGTTAATTAAACGATTTTAAGATGAAGTTTGTGATGTTCTACTTTAATGACAAAATAAACTACGTGATTAAAGTGGAAATTTAGAGATTAAAGTTGACACTTCATGCTTTTTCCCGACTGAGTCCCTATTTTTTTTTCTCTGTACCCTAATAAACTTTCATACAACTTCTTTTTTATTTCGGTTACTGTGCGACTTGTGAACTTGAGCTTTTGAGTTTCTCTGACATGCTATGTTAGTCGATCAACTTCCTTTTGTTGTTTATTCCACTGTTTAAACCAACAAATAGTACGTTTTCCTTTGCCTCCACTTGGTATTCGCTGAAACTGTTCCATTTTCCCTCTTGCTTTTTCCATTGTCTTTTCACAGAACGCTAAGCTTAAGGGCGATTTATATTGATTTGCATATTCAAAGAGGCGTAATTCTGGGATGAGTTGGGGTGGGACAGCAGGCGCGTGCACGAGAGTTACTTTCACGCTGACCGGGATTTATGTAGCAGAAGAACGTGGAAGTTGGAGTACGCACAGATTCCTGCATCTGGATTTTTCTGTGCGTAAGCATATTTCGGCTTTTGTGCTTACGTCGTGTTATAGTGCGAATTCTACGCACGGCATTATGCATGAGGCCCCTGATGATTTGTTTTTCCACTTCCCCCTTTTTTATGAGTGTTTTAATTTTTGATGTTCTCTGTCATTTCTGATTTATTTTATTTATGTATTTAAAATTCTTGTACCAATTCACATGTGAGTTTCCTTTAGCTACCATGTGTGGTAATGTTGTTGGTTCTGTCACATGATAGTCAGCATGAAGCCTCTTGTCATGTGTTTACAATGATGGTGCGGTATAAACAGTCATATGAAAAAGTTTAAAACCCCTCTTGATTCTTTGGATTTTTGTTTCTCATTGGCTGAGCTTTCAAAGTAACAACTTCCTTTTAATATCTGACATGCCTTATGAAAACAGTCATATTTCAGCAGTGACATTAAGTTTATTGGATTAACAGAAAATATGTAATATGCATCATAACAAAATTAGACAGGTGCATAAATGTGGGCACCTCAACAGAGATATGACATCAATACTTAGTTGAGCCTCCTTTTGCTGAGCCTCCTTTTGCTCCTTTGCTCCTCTAGACGCTGTCCTCCTATAGCCTGTGATGAGTGTCTGGATTCTGGATGGAGGTATTTCTGACCATTCTCCATACAAAATCTCTCCAGTTCAGTTCAATTTGATGGACAGCCTACTTCAAATCATCCCATAGATTTTCGATGATATTCAAGTCAGTGGACTGTGACGGCCATTCCAGAACATTTGACTTCTCCCTCTGGATGAATGCCTTTGTAGATTTCCAACTGTGTTTTGGGTCATTGTCTTGTTGGAATATCCAACCCCTGTGTAACTTTAACTTTGTGACTGATGCTTGAACATTATCCTGAAGAATTTGTTGATATTGGGTTGAATTCATCCGACCCTCGACTTTAACAAGGGCCCCAGTCCCTGAACTAGCCACACAGCCCCACAGCATGATGGAACCTCCACCAAATTTGACAGGAGGTAGCAGGTGTTTTTCTTGGAATGCGGTATTCTTCTTCCGCCATGCAAAGCACTTTTTGTTTTGACCAAATAACTCAATTTGGGTCTCATCAGTCCAAAGCACTTTGTTCCAAAATGAATCTGACTTGTCTAAATGAGCATTTGCATACAACAAGCAACTCTGTTTGTGGCATGAGTGCAGAAAGGGCTTCTTTCTCATCACCCTGCCATACAGATGTTCTGAATTGTAGAACAATGTACAGATACACCATCTGCAGCGAGATGTTCTTGCAGGTCTTTGGAGGTGATCTGTGGGTTGTCTGTAACCATTCTCACAATCCTGCCTCTGCATATGCCGCTCCTGTATTTTTCTTGGCCTGCCAGACCTGCTGAGTTGGTTTAACTGCAACTGTGCCTGTGGCCTTCCATTTCCTGATTCCATATCTTACAGTTGAAACTGACAGTTTAAACCTCTGAGATGGCTTTTTGTAGCCTTCCCCTAAACCAGGAGACTCAACAACCTTTGTTTTCAGATCTTTTGAGAGTTGCTTTGAGGATCCCAGAGGAGAGTCAAAGGGAAGCACAACTTGCAATTGACCACCTTAAATACCTTTGACCACTCATGATTGGACACATCAGTCTATGAAGTTCAAGGCTTAACGAGCTCATCCAGCCAAGTAATCAGCATTGAGCAGTGACAGGCATTCAAATCAGCACAATGACAAGGGGACCCACATTTTGGCACAGCCTGTTTTTCACATTTGATTTAATTTCATACAACTAAATACTGTGTCACTAAAAATCTTTGTTCGGAAAACACCGCAGTACTCCTCAGAAATGAAAGACACACCACTGTTATCTTTTTTGTTGAAAGGAGAGTCAATTATTATGCAGGCTGAGAGGGGTTCCCAAACTTTTTCATATGACTGTATATATACTGTATATATATATATATATGTGTGTGTGTGTGTGTGTGGATATTTTCTAAAACATATTACATATTATTTATATTTTAGCTCTTGATTTTCTAAATTAATGCCAGGTTTCTGGCCCATCCGCCTGAACAGCTATTTCTAGATATCTAAAGAGCTTTCTCTAAGGCCCTCAGACAGAAGGCCTAACTGTCTGGCATTAGATTTCAAAAGACTGTCCAAATGTTTGAAGTCAATCTTTCCATAGTAAGAAAAATCATCTACAAGTGGCGCCGATTTCAAGCATTTACCCATTTGTCCAGGACTAACCAGCTCCATCAAATTTAGCCAAAGTGTTGACTGTTTGATTTTAAAAGAAGTTTTCAAGAACCCCAAAACATCGAGGTGGGATTTGTAAGTAACTCTTTTAAAAGCTGGTGTCAGAGTGCATGCATCTGCAGTCAGAAAGAGATGTGTGTGCTGCATGTGTCATGAAGAGACTTTTGCTTTCCAACAAGATCATCAGAGTTTGCCAGAGAACATCTAGGCATAGAGCAGATCTCCTGGGATAACGTGCTCTGGAGAGACGACTCAAAGATCGAGCTGTTTGGCCACAGTGACAATAAATATGTCTGACAGCATTTCAGAAGGAGGTCCTCATACCAACTGTTAAGCATGATGGTGGAAGAGCTGTGGTTTGGGGGGTTGCCTGAGCAGCTTGCAGTCATCTGGTCAACCATGAATACTGCATCCTACCAAAGAGTGCTTGAGGAGAATGTGAGGCCATCTGTCCAAAGGTTTGAGACGGACCAGAAATGGACAACACAATGATGACCTAAAGCCCAACAGCAAATCTACCAAGAAATGGCTCACAAAATAAAGAGTCGTGGACTTTCCTAGTCAAGGCCCTGATTTGAATCCCAGTAAAATGTCGTGAGGGGATTTGAAAAGGGCAGGACATAAAACATCTTGCAACTGAAGGAATTTTGCATAGTAGAGTATTTGAAGTCAGAGATTGGTAGGCAGTCATGAAAAATGTCCACATGAAGCCATTTCAGATAAAGGAGCCAATACCAGCTTCTGAGGCCAAGGGACAACTTATTTTTTCTGTAGCAGACCATGATATCTGTTGATGTTTTGTTGAATAAATGATTGAGAAGGTTCATTTTACTTGTGTTTTTACTCAAGTACTTCATCTTTATCGGTTGGAACTTTGCCTTCTCAGAAAATAACCAGGGGTGTACTTACTTTTTCACAAACGTACAAACAACAACTATAAAATGGCAACACCAGAATAATGGTAAACACGCTGAGATCTCAAGAAGACAACATCCCAGGTTCATGACACTTGTATGCTCCTCTTGCTTGAGTGCCTGAGGCAAACTGACTCTCCTTTACCTTCCAGGTACTGACGC
The DNA here is from genome assembly GCA_026402145.1 of Polypterus bichir lapradei. Lineage (NCBI taxonomy): Eukaryota > Metazoa > Chordata > Cladistia > Polypteriformes > Polypteridae > Polypterus > Polypterus bichir. Next base: position 14,217,803 of record JANRMT010062807.1, read on the forward strand.
CGAAGCTTCAGATGTTCTGCGGACTGCAAAAGTGAAAATTTTCAGCGATGAGCAGTGCATCAATGCTCTGCACCTATACAAAAAAGATTACATGATATGCGCCGGACTTGAGGATGGGGCTGTCGATGCCTGCCAGGTAAGATATCATCTTCTGGCCACACTGAGGTTCATAGAGACTTCATCCAGTAGAATGTGCGGTCAGTGAGACCATCATTTAGGTTAGCTGACTCTTCATGAGGTTAGAACATTCGAACATTCTAGACGAGAACAGGCCTTTCAGCCCAACAGAGCTTGCCAGTTCCATCCACTTATTTCCTCCAAGAAAACATCAAGTCGAGTTTTGAAAGTCCCTAACGTCTTACTGTCTACCACACTACTTGGTAGCTTATTCCAAGTGTCTATCGTTCTTTGTGTAAAGAAAAACTTCCTAATGTTTGTTCAAAATTTACCCTTAACAAGTTTCCAACTGTGTCCCTGTGTTCTTGATGAACTCATTTTAAAATACAAGTCTCGATCCACTGTACTAATTCCCTTCATAATTTTAAACACTTCAATCAAGTCACCTCTTAATCTTCTTTTGCTTAAAATGTAAAGGCTCAGCTCTTTTAATATTTCCTCATAATTCAACCCCTGTAGTCCTGGAATCAGCCTAGTCGCTCTTCTCTGGACCTTTTCTAGTGCTGCTATGTCCTTTTTGTAGCCTGGAGGCCAAAACTGCACACAGTACTCAAGATGAGGCCTCACCAGTGCATTATAAAGGTTGAGCAGAACCTCCTGTGACTTGTACTCCACACATCAAGGCGCTATATAACCTGACATTCTGTTAGCCTTCTTAATGGCTTCTGAACACTGTTGTGAAGTTGATAGCTTAGAGTCCACTATGACTCCTAACTCCTTCTCATAAGGTGGACTCTCCATGTTCAGACCACCCATTGTGTATTCAAACCTCACATTTTTACTTCCTATGTGTAATTCTTTACATTTACTGACATTAAATTTCTCCTTCTTACTTATATTTCTATCCTGATAATCTTCATGTATAATACGCTACCGTGGCTGTCCGTTTGTCTGACCAGGATTTTAAATCACCTGTAGCTCGCAAACCATTTAACCGATTGACCTAAAATTTGGTACACATATACTACATGACCTCTACTGTCCGCTTTCGGGGTGATGATTTTTATCAGTCATTTTATTTTAATTATATTTGTTAATTATTAATTATTATTATTATTAATTATATTTTATTATATAAGAAGATTGTAGAATCAACCTTTGCTGTCACTTCCTCTACCTCTTCATATCTTAAATTATTCTTAAAGCAGATTGATCACTTAAGTGGAAAATTAAGAAAAACGTACTAAGTAACTGTAACACAAACACTGACTTAATCAGTTTTTACACGAAAAGATGCCGAAGGAAGAAGAGAAGCAGTGGGCTGCTAGGGTGGAGAGAAGAAGAGCTTCTCAGGAAGGAGCCAGTGCATCAACCTCTGAGCAAACGAATGCTAAACAGAGACAGAGAAAGAAAGAGGATGAAGACTAGGGATGCTCAAGTCAAGTGTATTCACTGCACGTTATATTATAGCAGTGCGCCATTACTGGTTTGTATATATTACAAATAGTGAACCTAGTACTTAACACTCTTAACATCGGCCAGTTCTGATGAGGTTCCTCGCACCATCGCCCTCTGCTTCCTGTGTCTGAGCCAATTCTGCACCCATCTAAAAACATCACCCTGAACTCCCACTTCTTTTAATTTGATGTCCACCCTCTCATGTGGCACCTTATCAAATGCTTTCTGAAAGTCCAGATAAATAATATCATCTGCTCCACTTTGATCGTATCCTTTTGTTGCCTCCTCATAGAATTCCAGCATGTTAGTAAAGCACGACCTCCCTCTTCTGACCCCATGCTGACTGGTCAGAATAACTCCTGTCCTTGCCATGTGCTGCTCAATCTTATCCTTAATAATCCCTTCCATTAATTTTCCTGTTTTTTCCTTTGCAACTTCTTTTTTAAATCTTTATCAATCCACCATGGAGTTTATTCTTCAAATTTCCTATTAATTCCAAATGTAGGTCTGTATCTGTTCTGCATTACATTTTTAAACCTGTTCCACTGCTCCTCAACTGTCTCCACGTTTAAACGTTTATCCCAGTGTATCCTACTTAGACTTTGTCGCATCTGCTCAAAGATTGCTCTACAAAAGTTCAACTTAACAGTTTTAGTCTTTGCATCTGCACTCTTACAAAATACTGAGAATTGTATTACATTCTGGTCACGTGACCCTAGTGGTCCAATCACCTCTACACCCTCAATTCTATCCTGATTATTACAGAATACTAAATCCAGACAGGCTTCACCCCGTGTTGGCTCTTTAAAATGCTGTGTGAAATAACAGTCGCTGATTACTTCTAAAAACTCCTGCTCTTGTGCTCCTCCATCTGCAAGGTTATCCAGCTAATATTTGGATAAAGTCCCCCATGACTATAATATCCCCCTGTAAACTTGCCTTTTTGATATTACTAAAAAGATGTGTGTTGACATTGATGTCTGAATTGGGTGGTCTATAACACACTCCTAAAAAAGACCTCTTTCCCTAATATTTTCCAGGTGAAGCCACATGTCCTCACTAAGATGGGGCTCATCATCCAACTGAAGAGGTCTTACATTTAAATCCTGTTTGGCATAAACATCAACCCCACCTCCTTTTCTGTTCTGTCTATCCTTCCTAATAATGTGTATCCCTCTATGTTACACTCATCCCCATCCTTGTTATTTAGCCAGGTTTCCGTTATTGCTATAATATCATAATTATACTCTGCCACATACAACTCCAACTCACTTACCTTATTTTTGATACTTCTAGCATTAAGGCAAGCTATTTTTAATGTGTTACTCCTTCTATATTTAAATGTTGGGTTAGAATTTACATTACTATGCATTTTTATTTCTACACCATTGTTTGCTCTTCCATGTATAGATTTAAACCTGGCCTGTCCTAAACTCCCTGCCCCCCAATCCTCGACTAGCCTACACATACGCCTCCCCAATACATTGGTGCCCCTCCAGTTCAGATGTAACCCATCACGGTGGAACAGGTCCCATCTGTTCCAAAAGGAGTCCTAATGCCCCATAAACCTATACCCTTCTACCCTGCACCAAGATTTGAGCCACACGTTAAGCCTTCTAATCTCTTCAGTCTTACCTGGACTGGTGCGTGGCACAGGCAGAACTTTGGAGAAGACTACCTTGTCAGTTCTTCTCCTCAGCTTGGCACCTAACTCTTTGAATTTGGATCGCAGAACTGACAGACTACCCTTATGTATGTCATTTGTTCCAACGTGGACAATGACAACTGGATCCACCCCCGCTCTGTCCAGGAGCCTATCCACTTTTCCAGGGAGGTCTCCCACCTGTACACCTGGAAGGCAACACACCGTGCGAGACTGTCTCTCTCTGGAGCACACCTGCGCTTCAATCCCCCTAATGATTGAGTCCCCAACTGTCACTACCTCTCTCTGTCTGGAGACTGGTTTTGTGGTGACCTGTTTGATCTTTTCATGCCAGCCTCTCACCCCAGATGTTTTTAGAAGCAAAATGAATCTTTTATTGAGCTCTCACACCACAGAACACAAAACTCTCAGTAGTTCTCCTTCCGCTTTCAAGGATAACATCAGCACATCAGTAGGTCTCATTTTCCATCATCAAGGTCTTCAATGTCCACAAAATCTTGGAACAGTCAGGGATCTCGGGGTGCGCGGAGGTGATATAGCACTCCATGATGACCACTGCTCCTGATCCCTGTCAGTCAGCTCGTACTGAACTGGACACCCATGATGGCAGTATCATCTCCCTAAGGTGTGCTGCCCTTTGGTGGCTATGCCAAGATCACCTCCTCATGCAGTGGTGTGTTTTCTGTCCATTTTGGTTATGGGCTGCTGTTAGACTGACAGCACTTCTGCTCGCTATTAGTTTTACAGTATTTGAGACGATCCTTCTCATGCACGCTGATCTTTTTGTGCTTCAGCCTCTGCCTGTTGGTTTATATAGCACCTTCCATGTTTTTGAAATGCCGTACATACAACAGTGAGTTCTCAAATGGCATGTAGCACAGAAGAGAGATTCTTTCCCATGATAAGAGGAACTATTGATGATAGCGGCTTGGTACATCAAGGTGGGAAGGTGTGGTGGACAAATATGATGCCCAGTTGTCATCTGCCATTTATGAGTGGCACTTAACGGTAGGCCAGGTGCTTCATTTGCCTTTGCTAATACAACCCTTTGATTCTTGACAGGGGGACAGTGGCGGTCCGCTTCAGTGCTCTGACAAGATAGGCAAGTACTACCTGGTGGGGATCACCAGCTTTGGAAGAGGCTGTGCAGAAAAAGGCTTTCCAGGGATTTACACCAAAGTGTCTAAATATAAGAACTGTGTAAATGAGTTTATAAAGGCCCACCCAGTGTTATTTAATGGAAACCAGCCTGAGAGTGGCAGCACAGCTCTAGTCCACGGGAAGCTAGGGATCCTCGCCATGCAGGTGCTGGCACAGCTGCTGCTACTGGGTTTTGTTTTATGACCAGAGGCTCCTGGCATTTAGGATGCGTCATTGTGAAAACTGAGTGACTCAAGACTGTGTTATCTGTATGGAGGACGTCAACCGCCAGTTTCTTTCACAAAGTCTACTTCACACAGATGTTTGCTACCAGCACACTGCAGAAGATGCTGACAAGAGCTGCCATTTAGAGCAATGTATGTCACTGTTTCCCTTTCACTGAATGTGTGAAATTATCTTTGAGTCAGTCCATATGTTGCTCGTTTAGTTGTTCCACTATCTCCTGCTGCCAGTTATTAACAACTGAAATGCTATAATTAGTGCATGATCTTGAAAAGCTGCTTCTTCTGTGTATAACAGTCACTCCAGAAATGTTCTGTGATTGGGTCATATGCAGAATTAAAACATTTGCCTGCCTAACACCACTCCTTACATCACTTCACTGGCTTCCAAGTAAGTTTATAGCTAATTTTCCAATCCTCCTCCTCCTTCTCACCTTCATCATCTTACTTTACTTCCTAAGATGTGGGCCTACTTAACTGGGGATCAATAAAACTCAAGTGGTTGATCAGACGATCTAAGCAGCACTTACATATTGATCTCGGCGTCATGTCCAGATCTTACCCCTTAAGTACCCCTTGGCACACTGTCCTCTTAAACAATTACATATCCTTTTTCCCAGTGAACTTAAACTATTTGTGTTTACTCAAAACAGAAAGGTCCAAATCTAAATTTACACCATGGCCAATAGATCCTCAAAGCTAGAACCACCCAAATGTGTGAACGTGAGTCTCATCTGAGCTCAATTTAATTGAATTAGCGCTATGTTAACACTAGAATCCCTGAAGCCTATGAAAAAAGTTGTAATGCCAGGCCACCTTAAATTCCCTCGCACCTCCTCATCAGCATTTTTGTTTTGCAAATGTGGCGATCAGCACAAGCAGCCTGTTATCCCATCCTACACCGACGGAGCTGAAATCAGTCGCAAAGTTCTCAAAGCACAAGTCTTGTTTATCTGGGTGTGAGTGTCTGGAATTGTACAGGGTAAATAATATATCGCTATTTAAAATGCATACATTTCATGTGTGTTCAATGTCAGCAACAGTCTGTGTGAATGTAGGAGGACAGGAAATGCAAGGCAAGAAATGTTGAAAACATAACTAAAACAGAAACTTTTATCATGCTGATAAAATTGATAAAATGTTGATGTGAAATGTATAATGTGTGAAGACTTTAGTTCAAGTATCAAATAAACGCTTGACAAAAGGTACAACAGAACAAGTGCACCTTTATTCAAGAATATAACCAAAGAAGAAGAAATTACTCAATTTACATATTGCTGTCAATATGTAACTGCGGTGGGCTGGCACCCTGCCCGGGGTTTGTTTCCTGCCTTGCGCCCTGTGTTGGCTGGGATTGGCTCCAGCAGACCCCCGTGACCCTGTAGTTAGGATACAGCGGGCTGGATGCTGGATGAATGGATGTCAATATGTGAAAACTGAAGCCAATTTGTCAATTGCATGAGTGGGTTAGAAGTAAGAATGGCTACCTCTAACTCAAGCGGTTGTAGGTTCGATCCCAGGTGCTCTCTGTCTTTATTAATATAATAAAAACATACATTTGATTTGAGTCTGTAACACCTGGTTTGAATTTTGGCTACTTGTAAAAGTTGCTGCTTGTTTTTTTTTGTTATTCCGTTTTATTCTTGTAGTGATGTTTACGTGGCACTCGCCATTTAGCTTCATTCTTCTCACAAGAGCTGCGATGACCACAGATGGTACTGCGCTTGATGCCTGCTCAGAACTATTTGATGAAGCGGCAGTCAAAAATACAGCGACTGCTATGAGACAATCAGACAGACAGACAGACAGACAGGCAGGCAGACATAGATAGATAGATAGATAGATAGATAGATAGATAGATAGATAGATAGATAGATAGA
>JANRMT010062807.1:14224312-14247430 GCA_026402145.1 Polypterus bichir lapradei
AGATAGATAGATAGATAGATAGATAGATAGATAGATAGATAGATAGAGGAAATTCCCATACTCCAGCAGAAGCATACTGATAAAGAACAATATTAAATTAAAGAGTGATAACAATGCAGGTATAACAGACAATAACTTTGTATAATGTTAACGGTTACTCCCCCGGGTGGAATTAAAGAGTCTCATAGTGTGGGGTCTCCTCAGTCTGTCAGTGGAGCAGGACGGTGACAGCAGTCTGTCGCTGAAGCTGCTCCTCTGTCTGGAGATGATCCTGTTCAGATGATGCAGTGGATTCTCCATGATTGACAGGAGTCTGCTCAGCGTCCGTTGCTCTGCCACAGATGTCAAACTGTCCAGCTCCGTGCCAACAATAGAGCCTGCCTTCCTCACCAGTTTGTCCAGGCGTGAGGCGTCCTTCATCTTTATGCTGCCTCCACAGCACACCACCATGTAGAAGAGGGCACTCGCCACAACGGTCTGATAGAACATCTGCAGTATCTTACTGCAGATGTTGAAGGACGCCAGCCTTCTAATGAAGTATAGTCGGCTCTGACCTTTCTTACATAGAGCATCAGTGTTGGCAGTCCAGTCCAAATTATCATCCAGCTGCACTCCCAGGTATTTATATGTCTGCACCCTCTGCACACAGTCACCTCTGATGATCATGGGGTCCATGAGGGGCCTGGGCCTCCTAAAATCCACCACCAGTTCCTTGGTCTTGCTGGTGTTCAGGTGTAGGTGGTTTGAGTCGCACCATTTAACAAAGTCTTTGATTAGGTTCCTATACTCCTCCTCCTGCCCACTCCTGATGCAGCCCATGATAGCAGTGTTGTCGGTGAACTTTTGCACGTGACAGGACTCCGAGTTGTATTGGAAGTCTGATGTATGTTGGCTGAACAGGACTGGAGAAAGTCCAGTCCCCTGCGGCGCTCCTGTGTTGCTGACCACAATGTCAGACCTGCAGTTCCCGAGACACACATACTGAGGTCTGTCCACGAGATAGTCCACGATCCATGGCACCAGGTATGAATCTACTCCCATCTCTGTCAGTTTGTCCCTGAGGAGCAGAGGTTGGTTGGTGTTGAAGGTGCTAGAGAAGTCCAGAAACATAATTCTTACAGCACCACTGCCTCTGTCCAAGTGGGAGAGGGATCGGTGTAGCATATAGATGATGGCATCCTCCTCTCCCACCTTCTCCTGGTATGTGAACTGCAGATGGTTGAGGGTGTGGCGGACCTGTGGCCTCAGTAGGTGAAGCAGCAGCCGCTCCATGGTCTTCATCACATGTGACGTCAGAACGACAGGCCTGAAATCATTCAGCTCACTACCACGTGATACCTTTGGGACTGGGGTGATACAAGATGTTTTCCAAAGCCTCGGGACTCTCCCCTGTTCCTGGCTCAGGTTGAAGATGCACTGTAGAGGACTCCCCAGCTCCAACACACAGGACTTCAGCAGTCGTGGCGATACTCCATCTGGACCCACTGCTTTGCTTGCACAAAGTCTCCTCAGCTCTCTGCTCACATGGGCTGCTGTAATTGTGGGTGGGGATGTCTCACCTATGCTGGTATCAGCAGAAGGATGGTTGGAGGATGCAGTTCTCCGAGGTGAGAGTGGGTTAGGGTGATCAAACCTATTAAAGAAGTTGTTCATTTGGTTTGCTCTCTCCATGTCTCTCTCAATGGTGGCACCTCACTTGTAGCTGCAGCCAGTGATGATCTTCATCCCATCCCACACTTCCTTCATTCTGTTATTCAACTTCTGCTCCAGCTTTCTCCTGTACTGCTCCTTCGCCGCACTGAGTTGGACTCGGAGTTCCTTCTGCATGTGCTTGAGCTCATGCTGATCACCGTCTTTAAAAGCCCTTTTCTTCTGGTTCAAAAGGCCCTTGAAGTCACTTGTAATCTATGGCTTGTTGTTAGCATAGCAGCGTACTGTTCTTACTGGAACTACAATGTCCATACAGAAGTTGATGTAATCAGTTGTGCAGTCAACAACCTCCTCAATGTTCTCACTATGTGACCCCTGCAGGATATCCCAGTCTGCAGTTCCAGTCTCTCAGAGCCTGCTCTGCCTCAGGGGACCACTTCCTGAATGAGCGTGTGGTTGTAGGTAGCACCCTCACTCTTGGTTTGTAGTGAGGCTGAAGCAGAACCAGGTTATGATCAGCGGGGTGGCGCTGTATGCGTCTTTAACGTTTGCATACAGTAGGTCGATAGTCCTGTTTCCCCTGGTGTTACAACCCACATACTGGGAGAAGGCAGCTAATGTTTTGTCCAGCGTCACTTGGTTAAAGTCTCCAGTGATTAGCACAAGTGCTTTAGGGTGCTGTGTTTCTAACCTAGCAACAGCAGAATGGATGATGTCACCCGCTTTCTCCATGTCCTCCCGAGGAGGGATGTAAACAATAACAACAATGACGTGTCCAAACACTCTGGGCAAGTAATAGGGACGCAGACTTACGGCCAACAGTTCGATGTCCCTGCAGAAACTGGAAATTTTAACGTTTACATGTCCTGAGTTACACCATCTTGTATTGACATAGAGAGCGAGTCCTCCTCCTTTCTGCTTCCCGCAGGTATTTGCGTCTCTGTCCGCTCTAACTGTGCTAAACCCGGGTAGCTCCACATTAGCATCTGGGATGTTATCATGCAACATTTGTGCTTTAACAACAAAGACATTCATGCAGAACGTGTGAAAAATGACAGATTTGCATGCTCCTTATTTAGGAAAAGATCCCAGTCATCCCATGGCAAAAGGACTTTTTCCGAGACTGTGGTCATAAAGCCGTTTCTGGACAAAGGCAGAACCATAACAACAGACAGCTTCTTCACCGCGCTTTCGCTCGCTAATAGACTGCTGCACTCTGCTTGGCACCATAAAGTGCAACAGGGACTTCCACCTGTGCCTAAAGCCACTTCAGTAGGTGTGCAATTCTCCATGCTAGTGTTCAGATCGGGCAGTGCCATGCTGACGGTGTTTGCACCCAAAGAGAAGAAGCCTGTCTGCATTCTCCATACTATGCACCATAACACAAAGATTGGGCAAGATGGAAAGCAAAAATTAAAAATGGCATAGCGATTTCAAATAATTGCATTTTCATGCATGGATGTGTGTACGCGTAAGCGAGAGAGGCAGAGACAAATCTGATGTCATTCAAGTGGTTATTGGAATGTAAAATAAACACTTTCTCAAAGGTATAATGGAACAAGTGTGCTTTTATTCAAGAGTAAAACATAATAGCAACACATTTAAGTGACCACCAGATACCAAGAAGACAAGATTCATCTGCATTGGTGTGTCTGCTTATATCCCTTCAGCGATATCTTTTACAGTTAGTAAAGACTCAAAGCCAATGAATGTGTTTATTATATAATAGTAACAATGACAGCTCACAATAGTAAATGCAGGGACGACCCAGGATCAAACCCGTAAACTCTTGATGTAGTGGCAGCCATTCTTACCTCTAAACCAGCCATGCAATTGACATTTGGGCTTCGGTTTTTACTTATTGACAGCAACAGGTGACTTGAATAATTTCTTTTTCTTTGGTTATATTCTTGAATAAAGGCTCACTTGTTTTGTTATACATTTTGTGAAAGTGTTGATTTGATATTTGGACTTATCACACTTTATATACTTCACATCAACATTTTATTAATAATTACTGTAACATGAAAAAAGTTTGTTTTACTTATGTGTTCAACATTTCTTGCCACACATTTCCTCTCATCCTACATTTATCTGGATTATTGTAGACACGGAACAGACATGAAATGCATGAATTCCAAATAACGATATATTATTTACTCTCTACAACTCCAGGCACCTCACACCCAGATAAAGAGACTTGAGCTGGGAGAACTTCAGCTGCATCGGTCAGGGGATGGGATAGCAGGCTGCTTGCTGCTTGTGCTGATCGACACATTTACAACACAAAAGACGCACATGGAGAGGTGCGAAAGAAGTTAAGGTGGCCCAGGATTACAACTTTCTCATAGGCTTCAGGGATTCTAGTGTTAACAGTGTCTGGCCTTGGCTTTTACACCAGGACTTGTGTTCTGGCCAGAGAAGAAACTAGATGAAGAACTTGAACCTTCTGCCTTGGGATATTCTTTTCATTTACTTGTCTTCCTTAAAGTAAACTTGAACCTCCACCTTTTTTTTTATACCGTACGTTAAGTATCCATGTTAAGTGTCATCATTCACTTTTCTTTGGTCATCTACTCTTGGCATCTTTTCTGTGATTGCTGCTGAGCTGACTCTGGAAAGCTGTGAAACTCAAACCCACATCCTGCCCTTTAATCATCTCCAACTTCCCCTCCATCTTTAAGGCATAGGGGGCAAACAGGGGACAGAAGCTGAGGAGCGGAGATTTGTGTCATTGGTGGGACAGGCAAAGTGAGTCTTTAATAAAGGTAAAGGGTCTGTACCAACGGTACCATATGGGGTCATGCTATCTAATGTAAGGGGACTTTCTTCAGTCGTCATGTGACTTCTCACCCAGATGGTCTATAGATATCATTCATTTTTTTCATTCCAAGTTCAGGGTGATGTTTTTAGATGGGTGCAGAATTGGCTCAGACACAGGAAGCAGAGGGTGATGGTGCGAGGAACCTCATTAGAATTGGCTGACGTTAAGAAAGGTGACCAACAGGGTTCAGTGCTAGGTGTACTAATATTTTTAATAATAAGTAAATGATTTAGATAGGAATATAAGTAACAAGCTGGCTAAGTTTGCAGATGATACCAAGATAGGTGAGAGAGAGAGGTTAGGGGCAGGCGCTGATAGAGCACATTGCCGCACCCACCACATGACAATCCACCTCAGGATCTCAGATTAGGTGACACCTCAGCACCTCACTTGTTCAGATGGAATGGAACAGTGGGAGGTTTTATATGGTGGCTGGAGTGCCACAAGCCCTCAAGTTTCTCTGCAGGTTGGAGGGCCTACTTGTAGGGCTGGGTGAACGTTAATGTCAAAACCAGGAGAGAGCAATTGCAAGTTAAGGGCCTTCCTTTACAAGATTTAAACCGGCAACCCTCCGATTGTCAGAGCAGAGCTTTAGCCTCAGAGTCATCACTCCGCCAAAGATAGGTGGTTTGGCAGAAAATCTGGAATCGGTTAAATCATCACAGAGGGACTTGGACAGCAGACAGGCTTCGGCAGATTATTGACAGATGAAATTTAATGTCAGTTAATGAAAACAATTACACATAGGCCTGCGCCACCACCACCTACCCAAAGCATCATGATGCACCAACATTGATGGACTGAAAGCTAGAAGTCTACGTGACCATCATCATCAGGTCCTTCCTTGAAAACCCTAAATACAAAGAGGACTGTTTGATTTATGTTAGGTAGATTGCCCAGAGGGGACTGGGCGGTCTCTTGGTCTGGAACCCCTACAGATTTTATTTTTCTATTCATTTTGTAAAGCACTTTGAGCTACATTTTTTTGTATGAAAATGTGCTATATAAATAAATGTTGATTGATTGATTGATTGATAGGAAGGTTTGAATACACAATGGGCGTCTGAAAATCGAGAGTCCACCTTATGAGAAGGATTTAGGAGTCGTAGTGGACTCTAAGTTATGGACTTCCTGACAGTGTTCAGAAGCCATTAAGAAGGCTAACAGACTGTCATGTTATATAGCGCCTTGATGTGTGGAGTACAAGTCACAGGAGATTCTGCTCAACCTTTATAACACACTGGTGAGGCCTCATCTGGAGTCCTGTGTGCAGTTTTGGTCTCCAGGCTACAAAAAGGACATAACAGCACTAGAGAAGGTCCAGAGAAGAGCGACTAGGCTGATTCCAGGGCTACAGGGGTTGAGTTATAAGGAAAGATTAAAAGAGCTGAGCCTTTACAGTTTAAGCAAAAGAAAATTAAGAGGTGACATGATTGAAGTGCTTAAAATTACGAAGGGAATTAGTCCAGTGGATCGAGACTGTTATTTTAAAATGAGTTCATCAAGAACACGGGGACACAGTTGGAAACTTGTTAAGGGTAAATTTCGCACAAACATTAGGAAGTTTTTCTTTACACAAAGAACGATAGACACTTGGAATAAGCTACCAAGTAGTGTGGTGGACAGTAAGACGTTAGGGACTTTCAAAACTCGACTTGATGTTATTTTAGAGGAATTAAGTGGACAGGACTGGCGAGCTTTGTTGGGCTGAATGGCCTGTTCTCGCCTCGATTGTTCAAATGTTCTAATGTTTAAAAAAAAATGTTAAAGATCTTGGTATTTGATTATTTGTTTTTCTAATAGTCCTGTTATTTTCGGCATATTTTTATGACACTCTTTTTTAATATAATATTAACAGTTTCTGCCAGAGAACCTGCATGCATGGCCGGATAACTGCAATGCAGTCCCATAATAAACAGCCGATCCTGTATTCACATTCAAAGGAGAGCCTGTGGTATTGCAGGTCCACTGATTTTGAAATAAATAATCGTGCCCTGAACGTGTGGGCTCCAATCAGGTGCAGGTGTGCATGAGTGCATTTAGTTTGGTGGTTAATTGGAGAGCTGGCTGACTGAGCCACATACACATGTGGAGCTCCTCACAACCTTAGCCAATTAGGAATAAAGGAGTCTGCACGGGACAGGAGATGGGGAACAAGATGGAAAGGAGAATTGACGGGATCAATAGGAGAAAAATGAAAGAAAAAGAGAAAAAGAGAGAAAGGAAGGAGTGAGTGAGAGCCGGTGCAAGACGGGATGAAGCAATCAGATGGGAAGGTTGGCGTGTGGCCGGCGCGCAAAAGGGGTCTGAGGGTGAGGGTGCCCTCCTGTTGAGCGACCATTGTGCTCAGGATGCCAGCGATTGGCAGCATTGGGAGTACACCTGGGAGCAGCCAGGTATCAGCAGCGGTCCGAGCGGAGCAGGACTCAGCGACTCCCTGTGGAACGCCGTGGGATTGAAGGGACTTGATTTTAAAGGACACATTCCTGCTCACGTTTTTAACCTCCATATGGACACTGATCATTTTGACTGAATATTTATTGAATTTTTGCACTGCACTTTGTTTTTATTAAAAGCACCAAAGCACTTTTCACCTAACCCATTGCTTTGTGTGTTGTATCCCCATCCGCTGGCTGATCCCTCGAGTACATTATTGGAGGTGGCGGGTTCAAGAGGTTCCCAGGATGCAACCGGTAGTGTGGAACTGACCCGCACCGTCATAACTCCATAGAGAGAAACCGAGGCTGAGCCCTCACAAGCGAGTCATTTTCAACTCACCTTCTGTTTTCCTTCTTTCGCTCTGCTGTCCCCCTCTGGAATGCTCTTGAAGAGTCCCATGTGGACCCTCTGTTTTCAGCACCAAATAACCACGAGAAGACCAGCAGTTCATCCATGCACTCTTAATTTATTGACGTATACGAGGAGCACAAGTCACCAAACTGAACGCGATACCCCACTGATAGCATCTGTACGAGGCTTTTGTTTACGACCGAAAGGGGCAAATCCAAACTACAAGGCTTTAACCTTCAGAACGATGATGTAAATCTAAAATGTAAAGAGCATTCCTGTCTCATAACTGCATCTTGAGGACACGTACTGTACAAGCCCATCTTGAAATTGGACAAATAGATGACCCGGGAACTTTAAAATGAAAACATTGCTTCTAATATTACTTTTCATCTTAGCAGAACTAACCGGGTTTTCTATTTATAATCTCAAATATGAAATAACACATCAAGTAGGATATATTTTGAATAACCCAAAATCCTCAACTGTATAAAACAAAGAGGCACCCCCTTCAGTAACCACGGACCCCCTAAGTCACTCAGATACCTCTGATGCAGTAGCCTGGCAAAGCAATGGAGGCATCAAATGTGACATCAGGATAAAGCCAAGTCCAAGAGAACACAGCAGTGACGGCCACAATTTTATTTGTGAGGGCGTGAAGGGCAGTGACAAGTCTAAGCTGATGGGGCCTCCGTGTGATGAGCTGGCAGATCGTTCTATCATTGGCCAAAGGCTCAGCCTCCTATTCGAGTTTCATGTGCTGTCATCTTGTGATTTTACCACCTGGTGGGACTCTGGCTGAGAGGGACCTTACATGGAAGTGCGGCACTCAAAGTTGTCCCATTGGTAGGGTGTCAGAAGTTCTCTTATTTCTCTCTCTCTTCAATTTGGGTAACCCGAAGGTTGCTTGTTTAGCTCTGAGGAGCAACGTTTGACCAATGGACTGAAATATAGCATATGCATTTCCATAATTGTGTTTGAACACTTCAAGTCTTTTAATGTTAAGAAGATTTAGAAATTTGTTCTAAACTTTACTGGAAGCCCAAGAGCTCTTCTCGTTCATCGCCTTAAGAGCTTACTTGAGTGTTTTACTGGTTAACTGACATTAAATAACGGAGGCCTGAAGACAACAACCACAGAACCCAGATGGAGCTTTAGGCATGGTGGTCAAAGTGGATTTGAGTCACTGCTTTACGGTCGAATGGCTAAAATTGTATGGAAAAATGGATACGGTAAAGGAGATGGACAAAAAATGTGTAATGTGATTAACAGACTATTGGGGTTTATAGAATGGTGGCCATCAATTGAAGTCTGACGAGATGAAATATACATTCAATGGAGCAACACCAGCAGTGGAGACACTGCTGCTGCTTTCAAAAGCTCGTTCCAGTATGGCGTCTTTAAAGACTCGACTGACCAGCACTTCAGGAATGATAAATGAGGAGTTTTGAAGCTCCATTGCCAGAAGTTTAATTAAGGGAGATCCAGGTGTCAAATGACCTTGAAGGACTAAATGGTCTCCTTTCATTTGTTCTCAAGCATCTCCTTAACACTCGTCAATATTGTCTTATTGGTCACATGAGTCACGGATGGTTTGTGGTCACCAGCCTCACTCTTGGCTTTCTGATTCACGTCTTGTTCAAGGCCCATGAGAGCCTCACAAGATCTCCTAGCTAATCCACTTAAACCAAACAATTCTAAATTTAAAGACTCTCGTTGTCTTAATTATATATTTGTCTTATGTTACTTAGTTTTCTGTAAGATATTTATTTATAATTAATCTTATCTAATTTTGTTTTTCTTTGACATCACGAGAAGCACTTTGAACTCCATCCTTGGTATAAAAACGTGCCCTAGAAATAAAGCTGCCGTCGTCATCTGTGGTACACCATGACCATGTGGACAGATTATTTGTGCCTCACTTAAGTGAAGGCCATGGTCACCAAAGTCTTGTTTGGATATGGTAAGCTAGGTGGGACACGACCTGAAGGGTCTTTACTGTATGGTACTACACTTCTTCTGCCAATGACACCATCAGAGCACATCACAGTGGCTCCACGCCTGCCCAGGGCTGAGCTGCTGAGATGTGCTAAATTGTCGCAATTAGAAAGTGTTTTGTGAATTTCATAACGAGATGTCTTTGTGATGCTGTTCACTTATCGAGTTAGCTGAAGACAGGCTCAGATTTACTGAGAGGGCAGCACTGACCCTCAACATATGAGGACCCATTCTGATCTGAAATTCTGAAGAGTCTGTGATTCAGGACCAGCACCCTTGACCTTGCGGTGTCCATCTTCAGGTTCCTTCAAAAGGCTGCCCTGCAGTGATTGCAGCAGAAGTTACTAAACATGTCTGATGTGGTGTCACAAATCAAAAGGTTTTTCAGTATGGCATCCAAAACATGGACTCACCTCAAGTAATTTCCATCTTTCTTCTGGTCACTCAGCTGGTCTTAAGTGCAGATGAGTGCTTCTTAAGTACAGACGACGGTTTTCTCTGCAAAAGAGAAACGAGATTTTAATGAAGAGGAGAATCATGGCAGTCCTGCATGTGAACTCATTATTCGTAGGCTATAGTGGTCCGATGTGGCTCATTGGCCATCAGAGTTTGTACGCAAATACTGAGGTGGTGACCTGTTACCTCCATTGTCCTGCAAATGTCATCACTTCAAGAAATAATCAAAGACAAAGACACTGATATGCAGATGAGAAGGAAGGCGAGTCTGCTCACGGTGGTGGTGTCATCAAACGGGAGCTGCTGCCCGGAGTACGTGTGGCAGCCAGCGTGAGGATGGAGTGTATGCGGTGATCCAAGAGTCACGAGGGGCATCATCTGGCGTGTGGCGATGGAGGTGATGAGCCAAGGGCTGCTGCTGACAACTGTGAACATTTGCTTTTCTAGCTGGCGTGTGCTTATGAGCGATTCGTTCGTGACTTGCCTATTTTTGCACAGTGGTACTCATTTTTAAATAAATATACATTTTTGATGTTTGTTGTTGTCTCCTCACTTGCCAGTCTATCCTAGATGCCCTGACAGGAGTGGTGGAGCCCATGTCTCTGGGCATCACATACAGCACATAAATGAACCTCAAGTGACTCCTCACATTTGGTGACCACTGTGCCATGCTTCAGCCACGTCACCCTCCTGGCTGGGGCTCATGTGTGTCTTTACTGTTTGTCTTGTTCTTGTGCTCCATGTCTCTTGCGGGTGAAGCCTCGGGAGGCAGGCCACCTGTCCATCACCACATAGTGTTGCCCTCAGCCTTTAAGCCACAGTCCCTTGCGGTTCATTGGATGCTCTCATGGTGGTGGCAGCGTTTTGATCATTATTTGTGATTTATTTTCATCTTTGTATTCTGGAGTTTTGATTAGGAATTGGATTGCCTTTGCCTTTTATTACGCCCATTGCACTCTTCAGAGCTTATTTTGTGTCTGCAATAATTCATATGTTCTTATTTATAAAGATGGCCTTTTTCATTACTAATTGGGGTTTGATGGGATTTCCACTTCTAGTAGGCATTTTCAGGATTCTGTGTGCTTAGGAAATCTTTAAGCACTGGCCTCACAAAAAGAGTTTCCCGAGGATGTGAGCTCTGACCAGAATCTAGTAATTAGAAATATGACAGAGGGGGTCTTATCACCAGTCCGATGAGCTGTAAACACTCCTTACACTCGCCTCCTTCTGCTCAGGGACATTTGGACTCTTTATCATCTTAAATCTGTCAAATTTGGGGCTTCTTGGGCACTTTGTTAAAACAACAGTAAATATTGTCACTTGGAAGGAATGGCTGATGGTCCCAACCCTCTCCCTTTCATGTGTCCGCCCATAGCAGCTGTCCTCGAACCCAAGGCCTCTATCTTAGATGAACGAGTGAGCAGCAGGTGACGCGCCATATTGCCCAGCAGCAGTGGGCCCACTCTGTCCAGCCTGGCTGCCCTCTCCTTCTGGGGTTAGCCATCTGTGTGCTGTGATTCAGCCGCCGGCTGGGGTCCACATTACTTCTTGACGGCCTTTTACATTTGCGACTCTCTTGTTTATGTCCATTTTGCTCTTCATTTGTATATTTATGTGTTTTTTTAGTTTCCACGTGTCTGGCCACTTTCTATAATGTCCCTTTTGTGTTTTGTGAGTGGTCCCCAGTCCCGGCACAATCACAAGACGGTACCCATGACCCCCTGTGATTCATTGAATGTGCTGGCACTGGTGACTTTGCTTCTTTTGGAATTGCTGGTTTTCTGTCCTCTTGTTTTTTTGACCATTCCTGAGATTTGTGTATTGGGGTCCATTTTTGAAGGCAACTCCTTCTGTGTCTTTTGTGTTCCTCAGAACCTTTTGTGATCTTTCATTGCCCTTTCATGACTAGCTGGAATTTGATAGATTTTTGAGGAATTGTGGGTGTCTGTTTCGTTCTTTTTCAGACCTAACATCATTCGGTGCTTCTGAAGCACATCACTGTGAGGATGAGGAAAGGTCATTTAGGAAATGTAGGAGGAGCAGCAGTGAAGGGGAGAGGTGGACCCCTCTCGTCCGCCCAGTGAGCTCAGGACACACGCCGGCTACTTACTTTTATTTTCAGCTCGAGGTGCTGTTTCCTTAGGCGTGCGT
The DNA here is from genome assembly GCA_026402145.1 of Polypterus bichir lapradei. Taxonomy (NCBI): domain Eukaryota; kingdom Metazoa; phylum Chordata; class Cladistia; order Polypteriformes; family Polypteridae; genus Polypterus; species Polypterus bichir. The sequence continues at coordinate 14,236,179 of JANRMT010062807.1, forward strand.
ATTCCTCCCAGTAAAACTGGCTTTCTCGTTTTGAGACCTGAAGCTTTCTCTCCAACTCCCTCTTTTCCTGGTCAAAAATGAAGAAGAGAGTCAGTCCCCTTAGATTAGGTGGCATCACTCCATATGGTACCCCCAGTACAGACCCTTCACCTCTACACCTTCATCAACATTGACTTCAAATGAGCGACCAGCAGCTTGATGAGCACTGAGCTCGTATCGTATGTGTTAAGATCATTTGGCCTCTCTGCCCCATTAACCATGTCACCCACTGGGTTACTGGCTCCATGTTGACACCACTGACTTCTGTCCTGTTACCTGGGGGGCTGACCCAAAGATGTGACATCTCACTGGTTTTTCATTTTTGGATTCCACTCCCCACTTTGATCTCCATCTGCGACCCACCCAGCGTGTGGCGCTCCTGTGAAAGTGACAGCCCACTCCCTACCACATTGCCATTATCCCGTCTAAAAGTCCCATGAATTGAGCCTTAGTGGATTTTTAAAATCGACAAATCTACAAAGGGGGAAAAGAGAACAATCCTCCAGCCAGCAATCCACTCGCCACCTGCCCTTACAAGACGCCCCACAATGCCTGTGATAATTCATTTGAAATCTCGGTTGAAAGACAATCCCAGACATCACTGACATTTACTGGACGTGACATTTTTTTCTTCTTTTCCAGCTGCATGCACTTTCACTGTAAAATCTGAGTTGGGTAAGACGTTTATGTTATTCTTATCTATTCACGTTTCATGAAGCAATTTTCTGTGACCATCAGCTTTCAACTCTCAACATACTTTGTACCCTTTAACTCCTCCTCATCTGCCTCAATGCCCTCTTGCCTAGCACTTCCTCTGTTGATTGTGCCACCAAAACCAAACCTATCAATCGGATTGCTCAAGGGACTTATCGTAGACTAGCTGTCCCCCGCGGCTCTGCCCATGTAGCAGTGAAACAGGACTTTAAAATTAATTAAAATGAATAAATCAATGAATCAATAAATGTAATTCTGACCAAGCAGAAAGTGGGTGAGCTCCAACATCGCACGTTGCCACTACATCTGATGGTGTTCTGCTATGACGGGAGAGCGTCCCCCACGTAGGGAGAAAAGCACGTGGCTGTGATATCTCTGGCAATCAGCAGCTACCTTCTAAAACACATGTAGCTCTGATCTCTCTCTCGAAAATGTCAAACGTTACTCCTTAACAATCTGTAGATGAGAATGTCTGCTGAACGAACAGGTGTCGCTAGCTAAGCTGAGGCGAGGTGCGCTCCAACACGTGGCGAGACGTAAAGAGACTCAAAAGGAGACTGGCGCATGAGTGAGGAGGCCCCGCCCATCTCCCCACTCCTGAGGTCCCGCCTCCCCCCGCCTTGGCCTGCAGCCTCTCTCTTGGATTTGCATAAATTAATCAGTAACGCAGCGAACTATAAGAGAAAATCAACCAGAATGTTCGAGCAAATTATAGAACAAAAAAACAGATCTAAATACGTTAAGTAGATCTCTCTTGAAAAGTGAACAGACACAGACATGTTTCTGATTTTAGATAGATAGATAGATAGATAGATAGATAGATAGATAGATAGATAGATAGATAGATAGATAGATAGATAGATAAAACATTACGTTTACTGACATTAAATCTCATCTGCCCAAGTCCAGTGCCACTTTATCTACCCATCCACCTATTCTGGTGTCATCTGCAGCTTTTACCAGCTTTGCTGATTCCATTTTTTTTCCAATTCATTTGTGTACACATGAAAGCCCCAGCACTGACTCCTATTGGTCACCACTTTTAACTTCACCTAATTCTGAAAAGGATCCCCTCACCCTAACCCTTTACTTCCTGTGCTTGAGCCACTTTTGTGCCCATCTAAAGACCGCACCATGAATTCCCACTTCTTTACTTTCATCACTAACCTCTCATTTGGCACAAGACCTTCTGAAAATCAAGATGAATAACCTCACATGCTAATCTCTGATCGCGTCCTTTTGTTCTTTCCCATACAATTATTCCAGCAAGCTAATAAAACGTGACCTCCCTCGTCTGAACCCGTGTTGGGTTTTTGCTAAGACTTCAGTTCTTGATACGTTCTGCTTGGTGTTTTTCTTCCATTAATTGTTCCTGTGATGCCCGTTACGCCTACTGACCTGTCGCTACTTCCATTATCCTAATCTGCCTTTTTATATAACACAATAACGTGACAGTCTTCAGGAATTTCCGTAGTGTATGGAGACTTTTAAACAATGTGTGCCCTGCGTTGCTGTCTGTTCTCATGAACGTGTCTGAGCCCTCTGTGATAAACGTTATCTGGTCCTGTGTGATTTCAGCCCGTTTCATTTTTACAGCTCCTCTCCCTCTACAGTGTCTAAGTCACTCAGTAGCTCCTTAATAGTCGCTGTTACTTTTGAGAAGATGTCAACTTCTTTACAGATCGTATAGACTTCTTCTGATGTATTTCTCAGACTCATCAACCAAGAGCCAGCAGAACATGAAGAGTACTGTCAGCCATGAGCTCATATTTGTCAAACAGAACCAGGACATGAAGACAGAAAAGTGCAAAACAAAAACAGGCCCCAATCTGTGAAGATGATGGAGGAAGAGATGAAATATCTTAAGGGTATTAAGGAGCTCAGGAGGGCTCATCTAAAAGACACTGGGCGGTAAACTAATGGGACCATACGGCCATCTGCAGGACTAAGTGACCCTCTAGCAAGCAGCAGTATAGAATTACAGAGCCTCTGGGTCTCCGTGGTATTTTTGACTTTCTGGCTCAGACCCCTGCTTGTTTTGTTTGCCTTTTGACTTTCCCAGCCCCCTTCTCCTGTTCTGCCACCCTGGCCTTTCCCATTTCATCTTACCATGGTGCAGACTGCCAGCTGTTTGTTGAGACTCTTCAGCTCCGTCTTTTGATTGTGAACCTCTGCTGTGAGCTCCTGCAGATCGCAATGCAAGCTGTAAAATGGAGAAGAAACAAGTCAATGCCTCCTCGTGGTCCCAGTGCCCCAGGACTGTGACATGGCAGTGTGCCTTACTGCCACCATGTTTGATTAAACAACACAAAAGGGGAGAGAAAAGACAAATGGAAGAATCACAGTGATGTCACATATCATATGGAAAAAGATGATCCGCTGTGGCAACAGGAGCAGCCGACAGAAGGAGAGTCACAGTGACGTCACAGACGAAAAGGAAACATCGAAAGTGACGAGCACAGACTCCTGCTGGGCGCCAGACCCTTGACAGCCTTATTACTGAAGCTCTGTGTCCTCCCCCTGGTTAATATTATGATTAGATGTGATCTGACATCTGGCTTGTCAATACAAATGCACAAATACATATTTTAAATTGATATTAATTATAATTTTTTTAATTAAGAGGGCAGGCTCAGTTATGTGTTATAAATTTAATTGAATCCTGCCAAGTGAAGCTGATAATGAAGACAATTGTCAAGAGACGTGAACACCCCGGCCCGGCAGCAGAAGGTCTGCCTAAGGACCACAATGGGTTGGAGAAACTCATGATGTTGGTGAAGACGTGGTTATCATTCTGGAAAATTGAAAAATGAAATAATGAACTGAACGCGAGAATAAGTCTGCTTTATAGGATGAACTTTAGAATCGCACAGTTTCTTAGCCCCCTTATCATTATTTTCAAGTTTGAAAGTAACAAATAAATAGAATTGTTTTACTACTAAACTGTTACGCTACGAGACGATTAATACGCAATTAATCAAATCGCTTTTTCAGACGATCCCTCGGAATTCTTTTGCTCAGATTGCCAATCTTGCACTCGAGGACACCGACTGCAGTAGAAACAGGCCGGGAATGCATTCACGATGGAAATCTTCACACAACTCACTCATGCAGGTGAATAATCCGAGACGCTTGTGACATCAAGACAGATCAACAAGTGATGAGCCACTGGAGGGATGTGCGCTTCCTCGTAACTCATTTTGCAGTTTTATGCCCGTAATTAACAGAGCTGGGTGATCCTGAGCAGGACACCCACTCACCCGACTCCCCCGCCCCCCCAACCACTCCATCACCTCAGGGTACGCTACCTCTGGATGTACTCCTGACGCAGGTTCTGACACGTCTTCATCTCCTCCAGCCTCATGTCCTGGTCTTCTTCTTCTAGCACCTTGTCTGTCGTCTCCTGAAATGAGCCCAAAGGCAACGCTCAGTCACTTTTAGAGCACTGCCAGGATTCTAGGGTGGCTGAATGGCTGTCCCTGACCTTTAATGAGATGTTATGTCAAGTGAGCTCAGGACCACAACAGGACGTCTCAACAGTTAACCAAGGAAACGTTTAAAAGCTTCCTGACTGGATGGGCACTGCCTGGCATCCAGTGACCTGGGGCATCAAGGAAGAGGGAGTTTCTGGGGTGGCACCTTCTTTGCACTTAACGGTGAATCACATACTTGAAGACACCAGTAGAAATGAAAGGGAATGCATTTAGGACAGACGCCAGAAAGATCTTCTTTACACAGAGAGTTGTGGGAATCTGGGACAAACTGCAAAGCCATGGAATTGAAGAACAAACCCTGACAACCTTTAACCCTTTAACCGCCAACTCCCTAAATATTCCCCACGCTGGGCGAAATCTGAACAATTTTCGTTTTTTTACTTTTTTACATTTATTCAAGCAGTATTTACCACTAAAGGTTGTGCAAGTTCTAGAAATGGGCAAACGCGTAATAAAACACAATAATGTACATTTCCTCAGGTAGCTTGAACAAGCGGTCACGGTTTGGATCTTTCTTATCTGACTCATTGCTGTTGTCATTCAAATGAAAGAATTTCAGCAGCAAAGAGAATCGGTTACGTTTCATGATAGCTGCAAAAATAGGTGTTGCATACATCGGATCTGTAGACCAGTACATCTCAATATCTGGTTTGCTGATTATTCCCATCAACATCAAAATCCCAATGAATTTTTTCATTTCGTTTTCATCAGTGTCTACCCAAGCATGAACACGGGAATGTGGAGGTAAATTGGGATTTTTCTCAATAAACTGTGCTGCATACAGATTTGTTTGATGAACAAAATGTCTGATCAAGTCAGGTGACACAAACAGCTCATAAAACTGCTCAGCAGTGTAATTGTTTACATCAACAGTAAATCCACACGTTGCCTCAAACGGATACACCCACTCATCGCCATCATCCGATGCGTCGTCATTCACAGTATCATGCAGCGCACGTTGCTGATCATCAGTGTCGCTAAAATCTTCTTCAGAACTGCTAAAATCGTGATCAGAATTATTGTCCAAAATCGCCTGCAAAACTTCACTTGAAGTCAGTTTACGTTTCGCCATATTCACAACTTTCACTTCCGAATGGTTATCACGTGACCAGCAAAGAAAAATTTTCCAGCCAATACAACCACAGAGTTATCGAAATACAATGTAATAATAATACCCACGCCAAACTGTCAGTTATACTACGCGCCAGGCATTCACATAACCATAGGCAAATGTGCCAGATAATTCCGGCAGTATGGCGTCAGCAATAACGTTACGATGCCGGATATATCCGGCAGAGGGCGGCTAAGAGGTTAAGAAGGATTTGGATGAGCTACTGGGGCAAACAAATGAGCCACTTATGGACTGAATGGTCTCCTCTTGTTTGTCTTTGTGTTGGTCTGAGATCTCGAGTCCAGGACCAGGTTAGGGATGGGCACTCAGGGTTTAGCAGTGTGAAGGTGAGTCCAAGTGGACACTTAGCAGGGGGTCATTTGATGTTCACTTTGATTTGGGGTGAGTGGCTGGTCACATAGGGTGAGCTACTCATGGGACTCATGGCCACAAGGCAGAGAGTCACCATCCTAAGGTGGAAAAGGACTGTCACTCTGACCCTGAGAGGGGTCAGCACCGTCAGTCATCTCACATTTCATGTCCTGACACAGAAACCAGGCGCCTCTGAGTCGGTAAGCAGCAGCAGCAGCAGCTTCTACAGCATCTGACTTCTTAACACACTAATCCAGTCCTGCTGTCCTCCCACTACACTTGATCTTTCCCTAAGCAATTCCAGATGAGGCCCCAGACATGATCTGACTCTGCCTGGTGACCTCCCTCAAGGTGATATCCTACCTCTCACCGAGCTCATCCTTCATGGGCGAGCACTAACAAGATTTGAACAGGACAGCCATGGGATCAGCCTGTCCATGTGAGGATGTGAAATGGACCAAGCTGGGTCTCTAAGTGACCTCTCACCAGCGATGTCATGATTCACTCCTCCTCCTCACCTGTCTGGTCAGTTGCTCAAAGAGCCGCTTTATGAACTCCCGCTGGGCACTGATCTGGGCCGAGGTGTCCTCACGCAGAGTGGCCAGCTCCTCCTGTAGATGGTTTGTGGCATCTCTCTGGGCTGAAGTCTCTTCGATCAGGGCTCTCAGGGTCATCTCCACATCGATGCTGGAGCTCTAAAAGGAGGTGTACAATGGCAAGATGTAGACATGATAGACACTTTACCAGAGCATCACAAACAATTCTGCCTGACCAAATTAGCAAACAAGTGGCTCTGAATGTCAGCCGTAACATTAGCTGGTCCCAGGCATGACTGGTAGGAATGAAAATTGACTAAAGGGGGTGGAAACTGGAAAACAGTCATCACTCAGAGTAGTAGGGTTGGAAAGTTCTGGTGTCTCAGGCAGATGGAACCTTCAGTACTAGGGAGTACAAAAGCCTGGAGGCTAATGGCAGCTAGTCATGGACAGAGACACTCTGGCCACCATAATCTCAGAGGATCAAGTGGCAGCAGAGCCCCCGGTTTGATTATGTCTACGTGTGAAAGATAACTCATCATCAGCAGAGTCAACTTAAGACGTTACAGTTGCTTCTTCAAACGTTATTCTTCTCCCCTTCAGCCTCCTCCTTTTCCTTTTATTTTTCTGATGCATGATATTCTGGCAATTCAGCATCACCTGCAAATGTAGAAAACAAGACATTGTAAGGAGACTCTAAGAGACAGAATACGCAACCCAGTGATGATCTGGGTGTATGGAGGCCGTCCCACCTTCCAGTGGATTCAGAAAGTCATCAGGCCTCTTCAGCTTCTTCACATTTTGGTATCTTGCAGCCTTGTGCTAAAATAATTTAAATTCATTTTTTCCACACGTCAAGCAACACTCAATACTCCAGAATGACGAAGCAAAACCAGGACTTTAGACGTTTTTGTTCATTTATTAAAAATTAAAGAAGATGACCTATCCCATTGACACAAGTATTCAGTCCCTTCACTGTGACACTTGAAATTGGGCTCAGCTGCAATTCATTCCATGTCCCTAAGGTCAATTTCCTTAGCTGGGGGTCAGTCATCTGCTGCCCAAGCCACAAAGCACTGGTCCTGTATGGGTCATCCTTCAGGTGGTGGACCATATTGCTCCTTTGGCCTGTACCTGGCCGGGTCCCATGGGTAAAGGTCCAGACATCAGATGTTCTCAGACGAGCTCCCCCTACCCATGTTTCATTTATTGGGTCCTTGTTCATTTTCTTCATGATGGTTATGTGAACTGCACCCTCACTTAGGACCAATTTGGCTTGCACGACCCTACCAGGGGCAATTGTTCCAGATAGCATAGCCCCTAGGTTCATCAGGACCCCTTCATAACAATAAGGTGGTGAGGTCCAAGGTCATGAAGGTGGAGTGCCCTCTGCAGATTAGAGATGAGGTGCTGCCCCAAACGGAGGAGTTTAAAAATCTTGGGCTCTTGTGCTCACACGTATGGGAAGAAAGGAGCAGGAGGTCAACAGGCAGATAGAAGCAACATCCAGAGTCATGTGGACATTATACTCGACAGGTTTGGTGGAGCCAAAAGGCAAAGGTCTTGATTTACTGGTCAATCTCCATTCCTGTCCTCATCTACCATCAGAACCAGTTGGTAGTGTTCAAAAGAACTAGAGTGCAGATACAAGGGGCAGAAAGATGTTTCCTTCACAGGGTGTTGGGGCTCAGCCATAGAGCTACGGTGCGGAGCCGCTGCTCCTCAACATGGAAAGGAGCCAGGTGAGGTGGTTTGGGTATCTGATTAGGATGATCACTCCCTAAAAAGGTGTTTTTTGGGCATGTCCATCCAACAGGAGACCTCGGGACAGAACCAGGAGATGCTGGAAAGAAGATTTCTCTTGGATGGCATGGGAACACCTGGATATTCCCCAAGAGAAGATGAAGGCAGTGGCAGGAAAATAGGATGCCTGCCACCTGTGACCTAGACTGGGATATGTGGTAGGAAAGGGATGGATGGATGGATGGATTTCATTCATTCAGATGTTTGGAGTCCACCAGAAAACATAAATCATCAGGTTAAAGGAATTACATGGAGATTATGTTGAGACACAGATCTGGGAAAGGCTGCCAAATCTCCTCTGCAGCATTAATGGTTCCCAAGAGCACTGCTCTCCTTAACTCTGAACCAGAAGAAGTTCAGAACAAGCAGGACTCTTTCCAGAGCTGCCATTCAGCCAAACTGTGCAAGTGTAGGAGAAGGGCTTTGATAAAAGAGGTGACCACGAACATAATGCTCACTCTGGGTGAGCCCCTGAGTGCCTATAAGGAGAGGAGAGAAACGTCCAGAAGGACAATCATCCCTGCAACACTTGACTGATCTTAGCTTTGTGACGGATTGGCCAAACAGAAGCTTCTCCTCAGTAAAAGACACACGTAAGCCCACTTAGAGTGAGTTTGCAAACAGGCGCCTAAAGGAATCTCAGACTATGACAAAGAAGATTCTCTGGCCTGAAGAAACCAAAATTAGCGTCATGTCTACTGGAAACAGGCATGTGATGCCATCCCAAAGGTCAAACATGGCGGTAGCAGCAGCAGCAGGCACTGGGAGACTAGTCAGGGTTGAGGGAAAGCTGAACAGACAAAACGACAGAAGGTATCCTTAATGAAGACCTGCTCCCGAGCACTATGGGCCTCAGGGTGGGCCCAACTGGACAAGGAGCCTCTAAGCACAAAGCCAAGTCCGCAGAGGACTGGTTCAGACGCACCTCTGGGAATATGGATGAGTGGCGCAGACTGAACTCCATCAAGCATCTCTGCACAGACTTGACGACAGCTGACTATCGATGGTGAATGTCCCACCTGACGGAGCTGGACAGAATCTGCAGGGAAGACCAATTCAGGTGTGTCAGACCCAAGAAGACTCCTGGCTGGAATCCACTGAGCACCGAGTGTGGAAGACCTGAATAACTTGTCAGTGTCAGTGTGACATTTCAGCTTTTTATTTGGGGTCAAATCCTGCTTTCATTTTGTCATTGCAGTGTAGAAAGTGTCGCTTGATCAGGGACAAAGATGTGTTTCTGTGATTTTGACACAAAGCTTCAACACAAAAAAATGTGAGAAACGTGAAGACTCGGAAGACTTTCTGTTCTACTGACCTGTTAATGGCAACAAGAAAAAGAGAATGAGCCAAAGTGTGAAAATGGAGCCGGAAAGTAAAACCTGCTAGGAGCTCCAGGGCTTCATTCACAACTGCAGGTGTGGCTGTACAATACAATACAATGCAATTCATTTTTGTGTATCCCAAAATCAGACAAAAAGGGCCGCAATGGGCTTTAACACGCCCTGCCTCTTGACAGCCCCCCAGCCAGAAGACAAGAAAAAAACTCCCAAAAAAACCCTTATAGGGAAAAAATGGAAGAAACTTCCGGAAAGGAGTTCAAAGAGAGACCCCTTTACAGGTAGGGTGGGTGTGCAGTGGGGGTCAATACAACACAATACACAGAAGAGAACAAATCCTCAGTACAGGATAAAAATAAAAACTGTACAAGTACGGAGCAGAATTTAACAGTAGATGATATCACATAGCCCTGCGGTGGGCTGGCGCCCTGCCCAGGGTTTGTTTCCTGCCATGTGCCCTGTGTTGGCTGGCATTGGCTCCAGCAGACCCCCGTGACCCTGTAGGTTGGATAATGGATGGATGGATGATATGACATAACAGCCTAAGGCTTCGACGGTCCAAATCTTCATTCATCCCACCTGCTCAGTAAGTCTTATAATAAACACTGAGAGCCTGACACTGTGGTGGGCTCAGTCACCTTTCATGTCAAGTCCTAACGTGGCTTTCAATGTCAGAGCTCTGATGTCACACTATGTCTACTGATCATGGCCGTTACGTTCCCCGCTCTAATTTATTTATTTCAATAAATTTGTGATAGTTGACTACGTTCTTGTTTGCTATATTTTTAATCCCATTTCTTGGTCTCTCTCTTGTAAAACCTGCTGACTGAAACTTCATCTGAATTTAACAAGTAGGTGGTCTCCACACAGAACTCACCGGCGGCCCCACTGTGGTCCCATAAGGCACTCAGACATCACCTGTGAACCACGTGCTGATTTCTGACTGAGGAGACAACTGGGGCCATCTGTGCATTAAAGTCCATCAGGGCGATACCATTTGGGAGCGCGGGGGGTTTGGGACGGACCACCGTGGAGCACAAAGGGGAGCTGACTTCATTTATACGACACACATTAAATAAATAAATGAGCAAAGTAGCGAGTGAGCTAGCAGAACGCACCTGGTGTCCAGGATTTATTTTGATCTTTCTTTAAAATACTAAATGGTGGGGAGACGTGTGCAGAAGTAACACATGGAAACACGTTCAGGCGGGGACTTTCATCTCCTGGAAATGGCCACGAACACAACTTCTCTAGTTTTACAGCAAAGGAAAACACAGTGCTGTACTGAGAACTCAGTTTCACGCAAATCGAACATCTCATCGCTACAAACTGCAATTCCATCGTAATTTGTGCTGTTTAGAATACAATACAACTCATTTTTATATAGCGCCCTTCACCGAGGGCAGGCACGAAGTGTTGTGAGCAATACTGAGTTAAAATACAGCAGAATACGGCAGAACTGGTGCCTGTAGACGTGGATAGATAGATAGATAGATAGATAGATAGATAGATAGATAGATAGATAGATAGATAGATAGATAGATAGATAGATAGATAGATAGATAGTAAAGGCACTATATAATAGATAGATAGATAGATAGATAGATAGATAGATAGATAGATAGATAGATAGATAATGAAAGGCACTATATAATAGATAGATAGATAGATAGATAGATAGATAGATAGATAGATAGATAGATAGATAGATAGATAGATAGATAGATAGTAAAGGTGCTATATAATAGATAGATAGATAGATAGATAGATAGATAGATAGATAGATAGATAGATAGATAATGAAAGGCACTATATAATAGATAGATAGATAGATAGATAGATAGAT
>JANRMT010062807.1:14296150-14324340 GCA_026402145.1 Polypterus bichir lapradei
ACCCATTTCCCTCTTAAGGCTTTGCCCTTTCCAGGCCATGGTTGTAAATAAGAAACATGTTCTTAATCTGTTTTGCCTGGTTAAATAAAGGTAAATAAATAAATAAAAACTCAATAGTGCCACAGGTTTTTGTTTTCTCTCCTTCATTTTTGTTTCTCCTGCATTTCTCCAGTGTGCGGAGTCTGCCCGTTTTGTGCATGTCTTTATGTCAGGCTCTGTCTGTTGAATTAAGAATTTGGCTCCAGGTCAATGTAAGAGTCATTTGGCATCTCTGAAGTCAGCCTCTCTTTTCTTCTCTTCCAGATCCATAGGGAGCTGCAATACAATGAAGTCCAGTCCATGGCTACAGTGAGTGGAAAGCTGAAGGGAAGAGCACAAAGTTAGCAAAATTAAAAGGATGGAGGAGATACCTGTGTATGTTAAAGAGGAGCCGTCTCTCCACATTAAGGAGGAACCCTGTGAGCTGCCATTCCTCAAAGTGAAGACAGAGCCATATGAGGAGGTGACTATCGACAGTAGAATTGGTGACTTTGAGCAGATCTGTCAAGAAGATTTGAAAGACCTGGCTGTGAAGGTGGAGTATGTGACTGAGGACTGCTGTCCAGATGTGGAAAACTCCGCTTTAGCAACTGATGTGCCACTCCAGTGGGCGTCTGTACGCATGAAGGCTGCTGGTCTCGACATGGACTCTCCCAGTTGGGAATGTAATGAAGACGTCTCGGCAGCTTTCAGCCAGTTGAAAAGCGGTAGGTGAAAGCGAGAGACCATAACAAGAGCTTGAGATTTGTTGCTGAACCCGTTAGCTAGTAAGAGCATTGAGAACCATAGACGCATGGAATAAGTGAGCAGGTAGTGTGGCAGACAGTAGGGCACAGTCGTGCAGAGTAAGCCTTAATTTGTATGCCTGCCCAATTAATTAAATACAAAAACGAATAACCATGTAGCCAAGTGCAAATACTAAACCACAAAGGTCTGGGGTTCATACACTGTGTGTCATTTTTTGCAGTTTTTAACTAGCATGGAAATCATGAGCCATAGTGAAAAACAAGTCATCATTTATTGGATGTGTTTTTAATTACGACACAGTAAACATGAAATGCATCATATGAATCACATTGCAATGTAGTTAACAGGTTGGATTGCATTTAATTATGCCATGAATAACCTTTCATATCTGCTGTTCTTTGTGTGCAGAAAATCCATCAAATGTTTGTGTGAAATTTGCCTTTTGTCATTCAAAGAAAACTGCCATATGGTATTAACACAGAAAAGGAAATCTCATGGATATTTCAATTTAAGAATAAAAATCTACAGAACAAAGTGTTCTGTTTCCTTGAGAAACAATGTTGTTGCTTTGAACATGAACCAAACGTAGAGTTCATTTTTAATACCTGGAGCGTGAATGAGTACTGCAGACTTCATCCACCAGTTGTCGAGTGAGTAGACCGGCGTGTGTGGTCAACACTTGGCACACGCGTCACTGCTAAAGCTTTTGTTTCTGTCAGTATCTGCCGCACAGGGGGCCTCATGTTAAGAATGTCCCTTCAGAAGACTCCTTAATCATTTTGTAATTGAATCATTTTGACACTTTATTTACTGTAGAGATGTGAATAAAAAACATATAGCCGATCTGAGTTTGAATACCTTATCTCTTTTAGGGCGCATGTCGACTTTTGTCGACAGGAGGGGTTGAGGGCGCATCTCGATAAAAGTCGACATCCAGGGATAGAGGGCGACAATCAGCTGTTAATGGCGACAGAACTCACTGTTACGTCACAGGCATTCCCTCTCTGCTTGGAGGAATGTTAGACTCATTGATTTGCCATCTAATCCTTGCGTGTGCGTAAATTATGAAATGTAAACAAAGGCAAGATGGCATCGACATCTTACGAGGGAGCGAAACGAGTGCAGAAAAGAAAATACTCAGCAGATGATGTTTTGCACATTATTGCTGAGTCGGACTCAGAATAATTTTTCAGAATCTGATTTTGTTGACATTGATCAGGAGATCGAACAAGAGTGTGAGGAACTGGCATCAGCTGATCAGACACCAGCTGATGCCGCCCCAGTTGATCAGCTGCCAGCTGAGCACATTGGCACAGCTGACACACCTACGGCAAGGTTCGTGTGGGAGGAATACCCAGACATTAATCCGTGGGAGCCAAACTGGCTACCGGACTTCACAAGATGGCATGGCTTGCTGCTGGACACGACAGATTACTGGCCGCTGGACTACTTCAAGCTGCTTTATTCTGATGCCGCTTTTCAGCTACTGTCAGACGAGACAAACTTGTAGGCAGAGAAATGTTTTGAATCTCGGGCTGTGCTTACACCGCATTCTTGTTTGTCAAAGTGGAAACCCACAACAAAAGATGAGATGATGGGCTTTGTGGTATTACAAATAGAGATGGGACTAGACTGGCGATATAACTTCAGGGAGCATTGATCCAAACGTGCTTTGTCCCCTGGTGGCTTTGGACAGATTATGCCACGTGATGATAGGTACAATGTGCTGCTGTAAAGTTTTATTCACTTCTGTGATAACCAGAAGCAAATCCCAAGGGGTGAGTCAGGCTGTAACCGCATGTATAAAGTTCAGCCACTGCTTGACATTGTGGAGCCAACATAGAAACAATTTTATCAGCCTGGCCGTGATTTGTCTGTGGATGAATCTATGATAAAATAAAAGGGATGTCAATATATGCCAGACAAGCCCACAAAATATGGCATAAAGGATTTTGTACTGGCAGAAGCAAACACTGGTTTCTTCCTGAAAGTAGTCACATACACAAGAAAGTAATGCTTTCAAAGAGAGAACTGTCCCTTGACAAATCAGGTTGTGCTGGAGCTGCTTCAGGGCTATGAACATTTGGGTCATGTTGTGTACATTTGGACAATTTTTATACATGACCAGAATTGTTCATGGAGCTACAGAGCAGGGGAATTGGAGATAGTGGCACAGTGAGGGTGAACAGGAGACACAGGCTGAAGATGAAAAGAGGTGACAATACGGTTGTCAAAACTTGGTGGCAGTGGCATGGCACGATGTTAAATGGGTGACTTTATGTGAGAAAGTGCAGCAACAGACAATTGAAAAGGAGGCACCAGTGCAACGTGGCAATGCATGTGATTGGCTGCTTTGAGTGAGATCAGACTGTGCTGTGTAACATGTATGTCATATGAATGTGAAATTATAGAGTATGCAGGCTCATACAACATGCAAGACAGGAACATTTGTCAAAAGTAAATTTTTTTGTTGATTTGATATGTTAAACAATTGCTTTGTGTTCTTTTTTTAAAAAAAAGTTAGTTTTTGGAAAAATATTCAGCCCTGGGAGAAAAGAACCTAAAAAAATTAGCCCTAAAAGAGTTAAATTGAAAAATGGTTAGCAACTGAAGCCCTCCACCTGCTACCTCCTAGCTCCAACCCAAATGCACTTTACAGAGAAAATAAGATTTCAACATAGACATCTTGACAGAATTACCCACATCAGAATTTCTTAAAGTTTTCTACGAATTCCAAGTTTTTGGGACAGGCAACTCAATATGTTAGGAATTATTAGGAAATTTAAAACTCTGCAGAAATGTAAATAAACAGATAAAAATACAAATAAAGCACATAAAACTAGTACCTTGAATGTGAATCACAGAGAGTATGAGAATGTGAGGACAATCATTAAGAGGGATATTAGAGATAATACAATACAATACAGTTTATTTTTGTATAGCCCAAAATCACACAGGAAGTGCCGCAATGGGCTTTAACAGGCCCTGCCTCTTGACAGCCCCCCAGCCTTGACTCTCTGAGAAGACAAGGAAAAACTCCCAAAAAAAACCTTGTAGGGAAAAATGGAAGAAACCTTGGGAAAGGCAGTTCAGAGAGAGACCCCTTTCCAGGTAGGTTGGGCGTGCAGTGGGTGTCAAAAGAAAAAGGGGGTCAATACAATACAATACACAGAACAAATCCTTAATACAGCATAAAAATAAAAAATTTAGAAGTACGGAGCAGAATTCAACAGTAGATGATATCATATAATAAGATTTGGATTATTTTAGAGTCCTGGAGACCTCATCCATCAAGCTGCCTCCCCCATTTGGCCATTCAACGGCTGAAACATTGCTGGGCCAGCCAATCTGATGAAAGGACCCCTCTTTCCCATGATTCCTGTGATCCTCCATCAGGGATGACTTTACCATAGGCAGGCAAACAACTTGGCAGGTGGGCCGTGGCACCAATTGCCACATTTGAGTACCGAGAACAGAAACAGAATAGGTGAGGGTTAGTATTCATTTAAAACAATCATGTTACTTATGTTTTAGTGCTAATGACTAACAACAGAGATGCAGTCTGTACAGTTAATCGGCAGCTCTAGTCAGGATATGCTAAACTGAAGTAGTGAGTCTTCAGCCGGGATTTAAGGGCTGAGACCGAAGGGGCATCTCTTATAGAAGCAGGAAGACCATTCCACAGTTTAGGGCCCCTGTAACTAAAAGCTCGACCTCCCACTGTTATTTTATTAATCCTTGGAATCCTAAGCAGACCGGCATCTTGAGATCTTAATGTGCGCAAGGGTTTGTAAGTCATGATAAGTTCAGACAAGTAAGCTGGACCTTGGCCATTTAATGCTTTATATGTTAAAAGAAGGATTTTGAAATCTTCCCTAAACTTAACCGGGAGCCTGTGTAAGGATTTAAGAACTGGAGTTATGTGTTCATATTTTCTTGTTCTTTTAATAATTCTTGCAGCCGCATTTTGGATTAATTGGAGGCTGTATAAAGAACAGTTTGAACAGCCAGTGAACACCGCATTGCAGTAGTCAATCCTACTAGAGATAAATGCATGAATTAATTTCTCAGAATCCTGTTTATTTAGAAAGTGCCTTAATTTCCTAACATTTTTAAGATGGAAGAAACAACTTTTGGACAACTTTGTAATATGCACTTTAAATGACACGCTAGAATCAAAGATAACTCCTAGATTGCGGGCTGATTCAGTAAAAATAATTGGGATTCCAACTGAGTTAAATGATGACAAAATATTGCTGTGATCAGCGTCACTCCCTCCAACAATTAACATCTCTGTTTTATCTGTATTTAAAGACAAGTAGTTATTATTCATCCACTCCTTTAATTCTCTAACACAACTAATTAAAGACAACATCAGAGAAACTTCATTTGATTTAAATGAAAGGTGTAACTGGGTGTCCTCTGCATACGAGTGAAAATTAACATTATGTTTCCTAATGAGAGATCCAAGTGGAAGCATGTAAAGTGAAAACAGTAAAGGTCCCAGTACTGAGCCCTGTGTATAATGATGGAGTCCTGTCAGCACATTTCTGTACATATTGGAATCGATTTGATAAAGAAGAACTAAACCAAGCGATCATGGGGCCTGTAAGCCCATCATCGTTTTCTAGCCTGTGCAGTAAAATCGAATGGTCAGTGGTGTTGAATGCTGCACTTAAGTCTAACAACATAATTACAGTGAAGTTTCCTTCATCAGAGGATATCAGAATGTCATTTACAACCTGTGTTAGTGCCGTTTCTGTACTATGACCAGTGCTAAAAGCAGACAGGAATTTCTCAAATAAATTGTAATGCGTAAGGTGTGACTGAAGCTGACGGGCGACTACTTTTTCTAGTATTTTAGGGAGAAACGGTAAATTTGAAATAGGCCTTTAATTATTTAGTGTGTGTGGGTCTAGGTCTGACTTTTTAAGTAAAGGTTTAATGACTGACACTTTTAGTGCATCAGGTATTGTGCCATGCAGTAATGAACTATTGATAACGGTTAAAATAGGCGCTGCAAGAACATCCATTGCACTTTTTACTAGTTTTGTTGGCACTGGATCTAGGGAACTAGTAGTGGGCTTAATTTTAGTAATTAAAGTTAAGACTTCCTGCTCAGTTACAGGATTAAAATTATTTAAGTGCTGAATGCAATGTGAGACAGGGTCTGCTAAGCTAGTATTTGGTTTGTACTGTGATGCTGAGATCTGGGATCTTATATTTTTAATTTTCTCATTGAAGAAGTTCATTAAGTCTGTACTGCTAATATCTGTTGGTATTTTGCACTGTTGATCTGAATTCCCATTTGTTAATTTAGCAACTGTTCTAAACAGTACACCGAGGATTTTTATTATTGCTATCTATTAATGTAGAATAGTATTCTGAGCGAGCTTTAAAGAGGGCTTTTTTATATTTATTAACACTCTCTGTCCATGCAATTTGAAAGACATGTAGCTTTGTTGTTCTCCATCTGCGCTCCAGTTTTCGACACTCTAGTTTAAGAGCTCTTGCGTTTTCATTAAACCAGGAAGAGTTTCTATGCGCTTTGATCACTTTTGTTTTAAGGGGAGCCACTGTGTCCGGAGCATCTCTCAAGGTCACATTATTATGTGATGTTAGTTGATCTAAATTGTATTCCACGTTTACATTTGATGTTAACTGATCTAAATGGTTTTCCACAATTACACTCGACTTACTCAAGGTATCTATAAATTTTGAAGCAGAATTACAATCTAGATGTTGCACTGTCTTTGTTTTAACCTGTGAGAGCGTTGGCAAGGGCAGAATTAAATCAAATATAATTAAGAAGTGATCAGAAATAACTTCATTTAATGAATATTTAAATTTTGAATTTCAACTTTGTAAGTTATAATTAAATCTAATGTGTGGTTATGATTATGAGTTGGACCTTTGACAATCTGACAAAATCCTACTGAATTTAACAAATAAGTAAAACATTTGCTAAAAGTGTCAGTTTCCACATCAATGTGTACATTAAAATCCCCCATCAGTACAACGTGATCATAATTTATAGCCAAATCAGATAGAAGGTTGCTAAATTCAGTCATGAACCATGAATATGGCCCTGGTGGTCTGTAGACTAGCACTATAATTGTGTTGGAATCTGTTTTAATATATAAAATGAATCCCTCAAAGGATGTAAAATTGCCTAAATTTTTAGAAGTGATTTGCATTTTGTTACAATGAATCATTCCAAGGTCTCCTCCTCGACCAGAATCTCTAGACTTATGAAGGAACGAGTATCCATCTGGTGACGCCTCTGCTAGGGGAACAGTGTCACATTTACTAAGCCAGGTTTCAGTAAGAAGACGCAGATCAGATTTTGTACTTAATATAATATCATTTACCAAAACAGCTTTAGTGCCAAGAGAGCGAATGTTCAATAAACAGTATTTAAAACTTCATGGTTCTTTCTGAACTGGTGATATATTTTTTGTTTTAATTTGAAGTAAATTTCTATTACAGATGCCCCTGGTGGAGGGTCTGGTTTTATCCCTTGGTCTTTCAACATTTTCTTTTACCTTTTTAGATAAGAAAGGGCAGTTAGAGAGGAATATAGCAGATAAGACGAAAGACACCCAAGGAGTTTCTTTCGGAATTTTAGTAGTTGAGGAGGAGGTGAGGCGCATCAGGAATAGCAAATGGGATAAATTAAAAAAAAAAAAAAATGTAAACATTGGAATAGCACATGCTCTAAACTTGCATTTTTCTGAGGTCTTCACACAGCAGTGAAAGGGACTATTTTGCAGATACTGAGGGATTTGGAAATTGTAGAGAGAGAAGTGCTGTTCAGATTAAGTAGGCTGCAATTAAATAAATCGTCAGGACCAGATAATATTGACCCTCGAGTTCTTAAGGAGGCTAGTGAGTTCAGTTATAAACCCTTGATGCACATATTTAAGAAGTCTTTATACTGGGAAATTCCGAAGGACTAAAAAATGGCAAATATCATCCCATTATATAAAAAGGGTGACAGGGCAGATCCAAGCAACTATAGGCCAGTAAGCTTAACATGAAACATCACAGGAAAATTAATGGAAGGAATTATTAAGGATAAGATTGAGTAACGTATGGCAAGGACAGGAGTTATTAGGAACAGTCAGCATGGGCTGAGAAGAGGGAGGTCGTGTTTTACTAACATGTTGGAATTCTATGAGGAGGCAACAAAAGGATACGATCAAAGTGGAGCAGATGAGATTATTTATCTGGACTTTCAGAAAGCATTTGATAAGGTGCCACATGAGAGGTTGGGCATCAAGCTAAAAGAAGTGGGAGTTCAGGGTGTGGTGTGTGGAATCGGTTTAGACAGAGGAAGCAGAGGGTGATGGTGTGAGGACCCTCATCAGAATTGGCCAATGTTAAGAGTGATGTCCAGCAGGGGTTTGTGCCAGGGCGGCCGCTGTAGTATATTTAAATGATTTGGATAGGTATACAGTGATCCTCCGCCTATCACAGAAGTTACGCTCCAGACCCTTCAGTGATAGGTGCAAATCGGCGATGTAGAAAGACCATATCAATAAACATTTTTTTTTTAATAGTTTAAGCCTTAAAATACCCATCCCACACACTTTAAACACATGCAAACTTATTACAACACATTTTATAAACACATATGATACTGCGTAGCGTGCCTCTCGGGGTTGAGTGAAGTAATTGAGACTAGATTGTCCTGAACAGACACTTTGACAACACGCAAGACTAGTCATTACAACTTTAGGAAGCAAAACCCGTGAGATGACTTTTGCACGTCACTCCCTACTTACTAGGGAATCCATTCCCGGACGGGTTTATCCATTCTCGGGAATTCGGGAATCCCGCATGTCAGTCCCGGGAATCCCGGACGCCCGGGGATGACACAGTGCACGGTCATCTCACATGTGAACGGTTTTAGAACGACCGACACTTATTTGTAATAAAACTACTGCAATATGTTGACACCAATAAAAGACTAACCTTATCTACAAGCAGTTCATGCTGTCATATAAGTACATGTATCTAGTACAGGGGTGCCCACGCTTTTTTGGCTTGCGAGCTACTTTAAAATGACCAGGTTGAATCTACATTAAAAATGATATATATTGCATAGTTTTACAGTCAAATAATGCAAAGAGTACGCGACACGTGTTTCGCCCTTTACATTGCGCCACAGCGTGTGGTTCGTTTATTTGACAGCATGTAGATCGGGGTAATTACATTCATGGCATTCGTAGTCTGAATCTCAATCTGATTGTATGGGTGCATGTGGGATGACCAGTGTGATAGAAGAAGAAAGATCTCAGACTGGCTGCCCTGTATGTCAATCTAGTGGCAAATGCCATAGGGAGGATATATGATAGATCGCGTTGCATTCAAAAAAATTTTTTTAAACGTTAGTCTATCTGATCAGATACTGATACATTTGTTCTAAACAACGCCCGCGTTTGCGTTGCTCTGAGTTTCTTGTCCTCATTCTGTGATGCTAAGTTTCCTGGCACAGATAATGCGGATGCAACAGACTGACGCATTGCAATTTCAAGTTGCTGTTCAAAGCTGTTGTCTGACAGACGTCAGTGAAGTCTGCCCTGTCCTGGCATTCGTGAGCTGCCGAGTGCAGACTCTACCCAGACCACCGTGCTCAGTCTTAGTGGGAGCCGGGAGACTGAGGACTGCTGCTGGTTGACTGAATCAATCTGCAAAACACTACACCGTGGGCCAAAAGACCATGCCACTTAATTATTTTCAACTATAACTCTGTTATTTCTTGATCGATTTTTACACTTTTACACGCTATATATGCAAGCTTGGCCATTCCCAGTTTCCCAGGAATTACAGCAGTTTCTATTCCCGGGAATGCAGGAATGAAAAATGTCCGGGAATCCCGGAGCCCGGGAATGGATTCCCTACTACTTACAAACGATTTAAAACAAGTTCACTGACATCTAACCTAGCAGTTCACTTTTTCGTAATATTGAACTGTTAGCTTATTACAGCCAGACTCCTTCACAATGTAGTGTCTCTCTTTTTTTTTTTGTTTTTTTTGTTTTTAATCCCATTCCAAGTGTACTCAGAGATTTTTCTAAACACTCCAGCACTCTGAAAGTATCATTTTGCATTTGATTCTGGCCCCTTCACTCTTAGAGAGGTGGAGTGGTGGCTCTGAGGCTCGGGATCTGCACTGGCAATGGTAAGGTTGCCCATAAATGCCAATAGAGATTCTGCTCTGTTGGGCCCTTGAGCAAGGCAGCCCTTAACCTGCAATTGCTGTGCGCTTTGAGTAGTGAGAACAGTGCTATATAAATGCAAAGAATTATTATTAAACCTGACATCCCTGACTGTTTTTTAACACCAAGACCCCCTCATTAAAGCAAATTGAAGGTAACTGTCACGTGTGCCTCATACGGGTTTCATGTATGAATTTCTTACCCAGTCATCAATACAGGACTATAAATTGGTGGTGGTGCAGACAGTAGAATGGCTTGCCCATTTATATAAGTTATGTTTTTAACTCTTTGTTCTTTATTTGCTCAGCCCAGTGGTTAACAAAGCTGCCTCACGGCTCCGATCATATTTGTGGCCACAAGAATCGGTCCAGCATGGTTGTGAGACACTTCTGTGGCCATTAACCCTTAAACTGCCACATACCAGGGGGTTAATGCACCCCTGGACGCCCCATACTTTTTTGCTGCACTTTAAGTAAACATCACAATTCACAAAGAAAATGTGAAATTTTAATGGAACATGTTTTTTTTTTTTTTTCTTTTCCCCATGCGAAGAGCATCACAATTACTGCAACACTGATCATTTTACACCCTGCCAATGAACTGTAAAAACTATTTAAAAACTTCTTCAACAATCAATTATGATATGTACGAGGTGCAAGTGACGCCATTGATGACATTCAGTAAATCACTGAGCCAACTGCACTTGAACGGGCTGCACACAAACACACGGAGGTAAGCGCTGATGCTGGCAGGCCAGTCTAGTGCAGCGGCTCAATTTCAGGGACAGTGAGGCTGCAGGGGGTGCCAGTGGTCATGAGCTGACTGCTCAACGAATGTACGGCACGGACTGATCAGCTCCTGCATGCTGGCAGATTGCTCTGTGAAGCGACTATAGCTGGTTGTGGCGTTCAATGAATGTGCGTCACTGAAAATACTCGGTCCCGGCGTGCTGGCAAATTGCACTGAGACCTGGCTGTAACCAGTCCTGGCGGTTTAAGGGTTAAAAAACTGTTGCACCGTTATAATCCTCTCAAAACTAATTCAGTTTCTCTGTCCTCATTGATTTCAATGCTTTAAACCGAGTTCAGTGAAGTTCCCAAACCCTTCGGGGGTTTCATCAGACCCCAAGCAAAGCAAATTAGGCTTCCCTCCCCACTAGTATATCTCTATAACAGTATGTAATTATATTAAAAGTACACACACACACACTGTTAGCTGTGTTGCATATGTACACGTGATCATATAAACTGAGCAGTCCGTGATGATCATGTCATCATGAAAATCCAATAATTGTCACCGTAAGCCAGTAAAACACACCAATTCTTGATCCATTGGGGTCGGGTCCCCTGCTAACACCAGTGAGATTAAGGCAGTGGTCTTAGTTACTTTTGTTTTCCTCAGTAAACAGAATTTGATTGGATTCTGTTACAACGTTTGAAGGTTGGCATTGTGTCGCCACGCTGCCTTTTCAGCCCGGGACTAAGGAGACGCAATTCCCTTATTCCGTCAGAGCAGGACGTGTCCTTGTAGGACAGCATGATGATGTGGACTGCATGCAGATCTCCTCTCGGGCTTACATTCTGATGGACCAGGAAGCCTCTCTGTCTGTTTGGTTTTGTACCAGCATGTTTTGATTTTTACTGGAGGGTAATAGTGTTACTTTAGTGCCACTCCGTTTTAGAGTTTACTTTGTGAAGTTTGGCATGGTCCTCTCTTATGAAAAGTTCATGCTCTGTGACACACACACCTCATTTTGAAATGATTTGAGGATTGTCCATTTGTCACTAGCGGTTGGGCGGAAGCTCTTGTACGTGACAGCAAGCAAATGGTGACATAAGGATAGCTGGGATTGTCCCACACTTTCGTACCTTGTGATTGTGACAAAGTATAAAAGCATATATGGGTTTTTTTGAGGGTATCGTGATTTTTTTACATTAGGTTTTTCATCACATGCACACCTCAAAACTAATGATAATCAATCAATAGTAAAAATAGAAAATCTGGCCTCTATAAAAATGAACGTACAATTGAAATAAGTGTAAACATGCAGGCCATAGTCTCTGTTTTTGCCTTTTTCTTCACTCTACCCCACTGTTTTTTTTTAACCCCCAAAAATGAGACTTTTGTAAATGTTCTCCAGAACATGTGGATGGGTCAAAATGGAGGGCTTTAAAAACGCAGACACTGATCGTAGTCCAATTGTTTTGTGCTGTTACTTGGCCCGTGTTAAGTTGTTTCTGTGATGACCTGTGCCCTCTGTACCAAAGCCTTGGCATCTTGTAGTTTATGGAAACCGAGCACCAGTGAGTGAGTGAGCGACACCAACCACTACAGAAGTGGCGAGAAAATCTGGATCTTTATTATTTCAGTGCCAGAATCATATTTTTAAAAGTGTGTGAGTCTTTCCTAGAGAGTCCAAGAATGTGTGGCACTACACAAACACACAAAGAACTCAGAAAATAGATCATCCCAGTTAAGAGTGATATGTTCAAAAGAAGGAAAAAAACCTCTTAAAATCCAGACTGGCATCACTCACTCCAGTCCTGGACCTCTCCAAAAGCACGGAGCCCACAGAGGTCATTCACTTCCCAGGCGGATCTTCCTTCTTTACCTCCCTGAAATCTCCTTCTCCTCTCAATCCTCTAGCGCAGGGGGTTCTTAAACTCGGCCCATGGGGACCCCTGTGGCTGCAGGTTTTTGTTCCAACCAGCCTCTGTTTTTAATTGGACTCCTGTGCTAATTAAGTGAACTGTTGTTTCCCAGATTCCCTGTTTTGGGGAAAAATACACAAATTAGAAAACTAAGTTAGGTAAAAAAAAAAAAAAAAGTAGTAAAAGGTACTAAGCAGTTATATGTATTTGTTTCTTTTTAACAGTTTTTTCATCTTGATTGTCATTCTAGGTGTTCTTATTGTTTAATTAATCCATTATTTACTACTTTGTGGGGCTGACGCAAAATTAGTCGCAGCCTTTCACGATCGAGTGTTTGCTTGGGTTTCTGCTCTGCTTGTTTTTAATTGTCATTATTAAGATTCAATGAAGGGAGCAAACTGCACAGAGAAAGGGTGAGATATAATAAAAAGAGAGTTAAGCATTTAAATTCATAGCAAAAACAGAAATATTTATAAGAAATGTTTCTTATAAATGTAAAAGTCATGCTGCTGTGCTTTTCTGAATGTAGAATAAAAGATAAATAAAACCAGCTAATTAAATGAGCTCAGTGCTATCAGGTGTTGTCACTGATTAGGAATCTGGTTGGAACAAAAACCTGCAGCCACAGGGGTCCCCCAGGACCGAGTTTAAGAACCCCTACTCTAGCGCAAATGTTGACCGCCCACCTCGGAGCCGGTTGTGCATATTCCTCTGTCGCTCGGCACGTCTGAACTCTTACTGATGATCTCAAGCTGGTCACACCCGTTGTGCTCTTTAGGCTCTGCATGTCTTGTGCGCACACTCTTTAA
Source organism: Polypterus bichir lapradei (assembly GCA_026402145.1). NCBI lineage: Eukaryota > Metazoa > Chordata > Cladistia > Polypteriformes > Polypteridae > Polypterus > Polypterus bichir. The sequence continues at coordinate 14,309,621 of JANRMT010062807.1, forward strand.
GACTCCTCTGTGCTCTTTAGCTGCCCGTGCTGTGCACACTGAGGCTTTAAATACCAATCCAGGGACACCTCATCCCATCCATGACTGTATTTCTAGCACCTTGACTAAAACACACTCTGGAATCCTCGCCTCCACTGTGTCTCTCGATGGCGTTTGTCACCCAGCTCCATCTTGCTTGTGCACAGCTCTATGACGGCACTCTGTGGTGCCCCCTAAAGTGCATCGCACCCACTTATCACATGCACCGTGCCTTCTCCTACTTTGGGTTAGCGCACATACTTAAGCGTATGTACATTTTTGCATTATTTGTAAGTAGGTAAGCCTCCAATTGTGGAGAGCCACTGTGACATCACGTCACAGTCTCATTCTGTGAGTGGCCGTTCGTCATGGAAGAATACAATATTCCAACATGGCAGACAGTTGTGTTACTCTGAATGACAATAGCACATCACTGTCAGTCCAAACCAAACAATATATACAGTATCTCGCCAAAGTCAGTAGACCCCTCACATTTTTGGAAATATTTTATTCTATCTTTTGATGGGATGACACTGAAGATATGACACTTTGATCCAATGTAAAGTACTCCGTGTACATCTTGTATAACACTGTCAATCTGCTGTCCCCTCAAAATAACTCAACACACAGCCATTAATGTCTAAACCGCTGGCAACAAATGTAAGTACAGCCCTAAGTGAAAAATGTCCAAATTGTGCCCAATTAGCTATTGTCCCTCCCCGGTGTCATGTGACTCGTTTGTGTTACAAAGTCTCAGGAGTGTTAAATTTGGTGTTATCACTCTCGCACTCTCTCTCTCACACTGGTCACTGGAAGTTCAACATGACACCTCATGGCAAAGAACTCTCTGAGGATCTGAAAAAAAGAATTGTTGCTCTACATAAAGATGGCCGAGGCTATAAGAAGATTGCCAACACCCTGAAACTTAGCTGCAGCATGGTGGCCAAGACTATACAGCGATCGGTTTAACAGGATAGGTTCCACTCAGAACAGGCCTCGCCATGGTTGACCAAAGAAGTTAAGTGCATGTGCCCAGCATCATATCCAGAGGTTGTCTTTTGAAAATAGACGTATGAGTGCTGCCATCATTGCTGCAGAGGTTGAAGGGGTGGGAGGTCAGCCTGTCAGTGCTCAGACCATACGCCCGCCGCACACGGCATCAAATTGGTCTGCATGGCTGTCATCCCAGAAGGAAGCCTCTTCTAAAGATGATGCATAAAAAAGACAAGTAGACTAAGGACATGGATTACTGGAACTGATGAGACCAAGATCAACTTATTTGGTTCAGATGGTATCAAGCGTGTGTGGCGGCAACCAAGTGAGGAGTACAAAGACAAGTGTGTCTTGCCTACAGTCAAGCATGGTGGTGGGAGTGTCATGGTTTGGCGCTGCATGAGTGCTGCCGGCACTGGGGAGCTACAGTTCATTGAGGGAACCATGAATGCCAGCATGTATTGTGACATACTGAAGCAGACCATGATCCCCTCCCTTGGCCACAGGGCTGTATTCCAACATAACGACCGTAAACACACCTCCAAGACGACCACTGAGGGTAAAGGTGCGGGACTGGCCAAGCATGTCTCCAGACCTAAACCCTATTGAGCATCTGTGGGGCATCCTCAAACGGAAGTCGGAGGAGCGCAAGGTCTCTAACATCTACCAGCTCCGTGATGATGTCATGGAAGAGTGGAAGAGGATTCCAGTGGCCACCTGTGAAGCTCCAGTGAACTTCATGCCCAAGAGAGTTAAGGCAGTGCTGGAAAATAATGGAGGTCACACAAAATATTGGCGCTTTGGCCGCAATTTGGACATTTTTCACTTAGGGCTGTGCTCGCGTTTGTTGCCAGCGGTTTAGACATTAATGGCTGTATGTTGAGTTATTTTGAGGGGACAGCAGATTGACACTGTTATACAAGCTGGATCAAAGTGTGATATCTTCAGTGTTGTCCCGTGAAAAGATATAATCAAACATTTACACAAATGTGAGGGGTCTATTGACTTTGAGATACTGTACGTATTGTTTTGTTCGGACTGACAGTGATGTGCTATAGTCATTGAGAGTAACAGAACTGTCTGCCATGTTGGAATATTGTATTCTTCCATGACGAATGGCCACTCACAAAATGAGACTGTGACGTGACGTCACAGTGGCTCTCCACAATTGGTCCAGAAGGGCTTACCTACTTACAAATAACGCAAAAATGTACATATGCTTAAGTATGTGCACTAACCCAAAGTAAGAGAAGGCACGGTGCATGTGATAAGTGGGTGTGATGCACTTTAGGGGGCACCACTGTTTAGAGCAACACAAAGCGTTCTGAAGAGTAGAGTGCCATCATAGAGCTGTGCACAAACAAGATGAAGATGGGTGACAAACGCCATCGAGAGACACAGTGAAGGTGAGGATTCCGTAGTGTGTTTTAATTATTCCATCCATCTATCTTCTGCTTTTCCGAGGTCGGGTCACGGGGGCAGCAGCTTGAGCACAGATGCCCAGACTTCCCTCTCCTCGGCCACTTCTACTAGCTCTTCTGGGGGAATCCTGAGATGTTCCCAGGCCAGCGGGGAGACATAGTCCCTTCAGTGTGTCCTGGGTCTTCCCCGGGGCCTCCTCCTGGTTGGACGTGCCCGGAATACCTCGCCAGGGAGGCGTCCAGGAGGCATCCTGATCAGATGCCTGAGCTACCTCATCTGACTCCTCTCTATGTGGAGGAGCAGCAGCTCTACTCTGAGCCCCTCCTGGATGACTGAGCTTCTCACCCTATCTTTAAAGGAAAGCCCAGACACCCTGCGGAGGAAACTCATTTCAGCCACTTGTGTTCGCGATCTTGTTCTTTCGGTCACTACCCATAGCTCATGACCATAGGTGAGGGCAGGAACGTAGATTGACTGGTAAATTGAGAGCTTTGCCTTACGGCTCAGCTCCTTTTTCACCACGACAGACCGATGCAGAGCCCGCATCACTGCGGATGCCGCACTGATCCGCCTGTCAATCTCACGCTCCATTCTTCCCTCACTCGTAAACAAGACCCTGAGATACTTGAACTCCTTCACTTGGGGCAGGATATCACTCCCAAACCTGAGAGGGCTCTCCACCCTTTTCCGGCTGATGGCCATGGTCTCAGATTTGGAGGTGCTGATTCCCATCCCAGCAGCTTCACACTCAGCTGCGAACCGATCCAGAGAGAGCTGAAGATCACGGCCTGATGAAGCAAACAGGACAACATCATCTGCAAAAAGCAGTAACCCAATCCTGAGTCCACCAAACTGGACCCCCTCAACGCCCTGGCTGCGCCTAGAAATTCTGTCAATAAAAGTTATGAACAGAATCGGTGACAAAGGGCAGCCCTGGCGGAGTCCAACTCTCACTGGAAACGGGCTTGACTTACTGCCGGCAATGCGGACCAAGCTCTGACACTGATCGTACAGGGACTGAACAGCTCTTATCAGGGGGTCCGATACCCCATACTCCCGGAGCACCCCCTCACAGGATTCCCCGAGGGACACGGTTGAACGCCTTTTCCAAGTCCACAAAACACATGTAGACTGGTTGGGCAAACTCACATCCACTCTCCAGGACCCTGCTAAGGGGGTAGAGCTGGTCCACTGTTCCACGACCAGGACCAAAACCACACTGTTCCTCCTGAATCCGAGGTTTGACTGATGTACCCTCCTCTCCAGGACCCCCAAATAGACACTTCCAGGTAGGCTGAGCAGTGTGATCCTTCTGTAGTAGGAACACACCCTCTGGTCCACCTTCTTAAAGAGGGGGACCACCACCCCGGTCTGCCAATCCAGAGACACTGTCCCCGATGTACATGCGATGTTGCAGAGACGTGTTAACCAAGACAGTCCTACAACTTCCAGAGCCTTGAGGAACTCCGGGCCTATCTCATCCACCCCCGGGGCCCTGCCACCAAGGAGTTTTTTGACCATCTCGGTGACCTCAGCCCCAGAGATGGGGGAACCCACCTCTGAGTCCCCAGGCTCGCTTCCTCATTGGAAGACATGTCAGTGGGATTGAGGAGTTCTTCGAAGTACTCCCCCTACCGACCCACAACATCCCGAGTCGAGGTCAGCAGCGCACCGTCCCCACCATATACAGTGTTGACTGTATATGTGACTGTGTACACTGCTTCCCCCTCCTGAGACGCCGTATGGTGCACCAGAATCTCCTCGAAGCCGTCTGAAAGTCATTCTCCATGGCATCCCCAAACTCCTCCCACACCCATTTTTTGCTTCAGCATCCACCAAAGCCACTTTCCGCTTGGCCTGCCGGTACCTGTTAGCCACCTTTGGAGTCCCACAGGACAAAAGGGTCTGGTACGACTCCTTCAGCTTGACGGCATCCCTCACCGCCGGTGTCCACCAACGGGTTCGGGGATTGCCACCACGACAGGCACTGACCACCTTACGGCCACAGCTCCGGTCAGCCGCCTCAACTATAGAGGCATGGAACGTGGCCCAATCTGACTCAATGTCCCCCACCTCCCTCGGGACGTGGTCGAAGTTCTGCCGGAGGTGGGAGTTGAAGCTACTTCTGACAGGGGGCTCTGCCAGACGTTCCCAGCAGACCTGCACAACACGTTTGGGTCTACCAGGCCTGACCGGCATCCTCCCCACCATCGAAGCCAACTCACCACTAGGTGGTGATCAGTTGACAGCTCCGCCCCCTCTTCGCCCAAGTGTCCAAGACCTGGTGACCACAAAGTCGATCATCAAACTGAGGCCTAGGGTGTCCTGGTGCCAAGTGCACATATGAACACCCCTATACCTAAACATGGTGTTCGTTATGGGCAATCGTTGAGGAGCACAGAAGTCCAATAACAAAACACCGCTCTGGTTCAGATCGGGGAGGCCAGTCCTCCCAGTCACACCCTTCCAGATCTCACTATCATTGCCCACGTAAGCATTGAAGTCTCCCAGAAGAACGAGGGAATCCCCAGCAGTTGTGCTCTCTAGCACCCCCTCCAGGGACTCCAAAAAGGGTGGGTCCTCCAGACTGCTGTATGGTGCACACCCAAATGCGGAGGGAGGCTGCCCTCTTGTCTACTGGAGTGAACCCCAATGAACAGGCTCCAAGTCGGGGGGCAATAAGTACCAACTCCAGAGTAGTAGAGAGTCCAGCCCCTCTCAAGGAGATTGGTTCCAGAGTCCAAGCTGTGCGTCGAGGTGAGCCCGACTATATCTAGCCGGAACCTCTTGACCTCGTGCACCAGCTCAGGCTCCTTCCCCTTCAGAGAGGTGACATTCCACGTCCCAGGAGTCAGCTTCTGTATCCGAAGATCGGACCGCCAAGGTCCCCGCCTTTGGCCACCCCCCCGACTCGCACTGCACCCGACCTCCTTGGCCCCTCCTACAGGGGGTGAGCCCATGGGAAGGGGGACCCATGTTGCCTCTTCGGGCTGTGTCCGGCTGAGCCCCATGGGTGCAGGCCCGGCCACCAGGCGCTCGCCATCGAGCCCCACCTCCAGGCCTGGCTCCAGAGGGGGACCCCAGTGACCCGCATCTGGGCGAAGGAAAACGCCATCCAAAGTTTTTATTCTTCATGGTAGGTTTTCTGAACCGCTGCTGTTCTCATCCCTCACCTAGAACCAGTTTGCCTTGGATGGCCCTACCATGGGCATAACGCCCCTGACAAGAGAGCTCCTAGGATCATTGGGACACGCAAACCCCTCCACCACGATAAGATGGCGGCTTGAGGAGGAGCCATCAACCACAATTCACCTAAGTGTGCCGCATTACAATGCCACAATCCTCATGCATTTGAGCGCTCCATATTATAACATACGGATCCCCCTCAAGATCTGTGAGTGCATTGATATACACGCGTTACTAGGAGGGGCACTGGGGGCCAGATGAATGCTCCTCAGAATTTCAAGAGCACTGATAGTCACATATTATAGCAGGGGGGTTCCAGTTGGAGTTTCGAGTGTATGAGTTTGCAAGTATTGCTTCAGAAAGTCCCCTTGGGGGGGATAGAGAGTGAGGTGCCTGTTTATAACCGTCGAGTTAGTTTTGAATTTCATGTGCCTGTAAAGAACTATGTTGGGGATTTGGAAGTTTGGTACTTTGTTCATACAAATGTGTCACACAACACTAAAGTAGAGTGCTCCGTCAGTGTTAAACCTTTATCATTGTGGTGTAATAGTACTGGTGAGCTGGGGCTATGGTGTGGGGTGCATGGAGCATAAACTGGGAATGCTGTGTTTCCTGAAAAAGAGAGATGTGTTTTTCATTTGAGTTTAACTGAAACATTTAAAAAATCTTTCTCTGTCTTTTTTCTGATCTTTAGTGAAGCAACTTTGGGAATACCCTGAGAAAACCCCACAGAAGACCGACTCCACCGAGGATCTCCTTGTTAATTCCAAAATGGACGAAGAGTTGATAAAAGTGGAAGTTTATGCATGTGACCAATGTGGGCAGAAGTTTGCACAGAAAAGTGGCTTTCAGCCTCACGCCGGTGGGAGTTCTTTTTGCTGCATTAACTGTGAAAATGCATTGAAATTAAACGACCCACTGCCGAGCCATGCGGGTGTTCAAGCGTATTGCTGCCAACATTGTGGAAAGTCATTCAGACAGAAGTGGTACCTTCAGTGTCACTTGAGAATGCACACCGGAGACCGACCTTACTGCTGCTTAGAGTGCGGAAAGAGCTTCATAATGAGCGCCCACTTAAAACGCCACTTAAGAATTCACTCCGGAGAGAAACCCTTCTCCTGCAAGCACTGCGGAAAGAAGTTTGGCGGACAGTCCGATCTTCAGTGCCATCTCCGGTATCATACTGGAGAAAAGCTCTTTTGCTGCAAAGAATGTGGAAAGAAGTTTAAGCAGATCTGGGATCTCCAATGCCATCTGCGAATTCACACCGGTGAGAGGCCGTACAGTTGCTCGGACTGTGGAAAGAGCTTTGTAATGAATGCTCATCTCAAACGACATTTAAGAGTTCACACTGGCGAGAAGCCCTACTTCTGTAAAGAGTGCGGAAAGAGCTTTGCAGGACAGTCAGGTCTCCAGTGGCACCTCCGAAGTCACACTAGGGACCATCCATATTGCTGTAAACACTGCGGAAAGACATTTGCAGAGAAGTCTGATCTCCAATTCCATCTTCAGTTGCACACTGGAGAGAAGGCTTATAGCTGCACAGAATGTGGAAAGCGGTTCAAACAGGTGTGGTACCTTCAGTGTCACTTGAGAACTCACACGGGCGAGAGGCCTTACCACTGCACAGACTGTGGAAAGAGCTTCAGAATGAATGCCCATCTGAAACGCCATTTAAGAATTCACACTGGGGAGAAGCCCTATTGCTGTAGTCACTGTGGAAAGAAATTTGCCGGTCAGTCGGATCTCCAGTATCATCTCCGGTTTCACACTGGGGAGAAGCCATATTCCTGTACGGACTGTGGAAAGAGGTTTAGGGTGAGGATCTCACTTACCCGGCACCTGAGAATTCATACTGGGGAAAAACCGTACAGTTGCTCTGACTGTGAGATGAAGTTCAAAACGAAACAAGCTCTGCAGAGCCATGTGACCGTTCACACTGGACAGAAGCCTTATTGCTGCACAGTCTGTGGAAAGGAGTTCAGGCAGAAGTGGTGCCTACGATACCACCTCCGAATTCACACAGGGGAGACCCCCTACTCCTGCACAGAATGTGAAAAAACTTTTCAGAAGGAAACGGACCTTCAGAAGCACATGAGAAATCACTCTGCAGTGAGCCCCATTTGTGACGTAGACTCGAAAAACAATTCTAAAGAAGAAGAAGGATGTGTGCCTCGCCAACAGTCCGGTGAAAACCCTTGAAATATTCACAGATTCTCCTGATACTTCCTGCTTTTAAGGAGGGACTGAGCAATCATTCATACCTTGTGATGGTTAGGCATAGGGTTAGGGTTAGTATTAGGGAGTTACCCAGAAAATCTAATGAGAAGCGAAACAAAATTCCCCTTTTATTGGCTAACTGAACAGATTACAATATGCGAGCTTTCGAGCCAGCTCAGGCCCCCTTCTTAACTTGCCTGAAGAAAGCTTGCATGTTGTAATCTGTTCAGTTAGCCAATAAAAGGGGTAATTTTGTTTCAATGGAGTGAAGCTGCAGACTGCAATACCTCTGATGTTAGACATAGAATGCCCTTCAGAGCACAACACACCACATGACGCGATTATCGTAATGCTCTTTCCAAGCGTCACTCACATCATGCCCTCTGCGAGACAGTGTTGACGCGCTCGTTGCACAGTATGCTGTAGTTGTACAAGTTACAACAGTTTTCTATCTGGTCAAACATAAATGACTTCCAGTCTCATACTTATGCTATCCAATCATTCTAAGCTCTTTCACAATTCTAACACTTTGCTGATATAAAGTACAGTTTTTTTGTTTTTTTTACTGTTTGAAATGGTTGTTCATTACATTTTCTCCTAAAGTCTTACATTATAGTAAAAGTAACAAATCTTATTACTATCCTGTGTTTCAAACGGAATGCACCTCATGAAACCCATAGCTAGAGATTTTCAATCTATAAATGTATTTCATATTCCCACTAGAAAAATATACACGTGAAACAACAGTAAGCTTAATTAATTTTTAAAAGGTTTGCAAAAACAGTGCTGTATATAAAATTGGTTTTAAAACTGACAAGGAAACATTTTAGAAAACAGTCAGTTATTTATTTATTGATTTGATCCATCAACGTTTTCATTACTAAAAGCTGTTTGTGTGAAATACTGGATGTCAACAACAACAACAACATTTATTTATATAGCACATATTCATACAAACAGTAGCTCAAAGTGCTTTACATAATAAAGAATAGAAAAATAAACACAATATGAAAACAAAATAAATCAGCATTAATTAACATCGAATAAGAGTAAGGTCCAATGGCCAGGGGGGACAGAAAAAACAAAATAAAAACTCCAGACGGCTGGAGAAAAAAAAATAAAATCTGTAGGGATTCCAGACCATGAGACCGCCCAGTCCCCACTGGGCATTCTACCTAACATAAATGAAACAGTCCTCTTTGGATTTAGGGTTCTCACGGAAAGGCTTGATGATGATGGTCACGTAGAATTCTGCCTTTTAGTCCATCCATCATTGTTGGAGCATCATGAAGCTTTGAGTAGGTGGAGGTGGCGCAGGCCACCACCACAAAGAAACCGGAAAAAGAAACAGAAAAGAGAGTAGGGGTCAGTACGGATTGTAGAGCTACCCTGAATAGTTATTATGAGGAAATTGAACATATAGAGTATCAGGATTAAGTTAAATTAAGTTAAATTAAAGTTATAGAAAGGCCATGTTAAAGTAATGTGTTTTCAGCAGTGTTTTAAAGTGCTCCACTGTATTAGCCTGGCGAATTCCTATTGGCAGGCTATTCCAGATTTTAGGTGCATAGCAGCAGAAGGCCGCCTCACCACTTCTTTTAAGTTTTGTTCTTGGAATTCTAAGGAGACACTCATTTGAGGATCTGAGGTTACGATTTGGAATATAAGGTGTCAGACACTCCGATATATAAGAAGGGGCGAGATTATTTAAGGCTTTATAAACCATAAGCAGAATTTTAAAGTCAATCCTGAATGACACAGGTAACCAGTGTAGTGACATCAGAACTGGAGAAATGTGTTCGGATTTTCTTTTTCTAGTTAGGATTCTAGCAGCTGCATTCTGCACTAGTTGCAAACGATTTATGTCTCTCTTGGGTAGTCCTGAGAGGAGTGCGTTACAGTAATCTAGTCGACTGAAAACAAACGCGTGAACTAATTTCTCAGCATCTTTCAGTGATATAAGAGGTCTAACTTTACTTATGTTTCTTAAGTGAAAAAATGCTGTCCTAGTGATCTGATTAATATGCGATTTAAAATTCAGATTACAGTCAACAATTACCCCTAAGCTTTTTACCTCCGTCTTGACTTTTAATCCTAATGTATCCAGTTTATTTCTAATAGCCTCATTGTATCCATTATTGCCATACTCCTATCAATTGAACGGCATGTGACAGCCAGGAAATTTGACGTAATTTTACATTTTTTAACAACTTTTCAGTTTGAGACAATCGTGATTGTTCTTAAACCTTTTTCATGCAACATTTAAGTAGTTCGCAAGGACCCAACTTATACCAACATAGAAACAAACTGTCTTTGAGTCGTCGACTTTTTAAAATTTTGATAAATATTAAAAACTGTTACAACTACTACTAATAATAAATAGTGGGTCAGTTACAGTGTACTTTCATCAGGGAATTATCCCGAGGTGCTCTCATCATTAAACAGACAGTATTTATTGTCTTGTGCATACAGTAGAATGATATTGTTAATTACTGTACATGCCTCTCCAGAACAGTAATAATATAATAAAACACAACAAAGATATAGAATACAATTTACAGTATTGATATATATTCAGTTGTATTTCAAATATTTATACCTTTTTCTCACAATGTTTCTTATTATGATTGGCTGATCAGTAACTCTTTAACTAAGCACTTCCTTTGAAGCCATACTTACCGCCATTGGTTCTTTACTTTTTGCCAGAAGGGAGGATGAAGACAAACACTTGTGCAGGATGACCGAGAGTGTAATAATCTTAGCAGAATGTCTTTTAGATACCCTAGATATAAGGCAGCTGGGTTCCAGTAATATTTTGTGGCTTTCACCACCCTCTGCAGTGACCCAAGCATGTGTGCCCTACCAGGATGTGATGCCGCCAGTGACGATGGACTCCAGACAGCACCTGTGAGATGTCTCAGGAAGGCATTGGTGAACTTGGCTATGTTCAAAATGTGCTGTTCCCTCATCACTTCATCAGTGATTGTTACTGTATGAAATTTTAAAAAGCTCACCATTTCCACAGCACCCACACCCAAAAATTAGACAACAGCGTAATTCATTCTCTGAAGTCTATGACCTGCTCCTTAATTTTTGGACATTAAAGGTCAGATTGTCCTGGGACCGCTTTGTCAGCAGGTAGACCTCTTGTCTGCAAGCCATTTAATCATTGGTGGTGATCAGACTTATGATGGTGATGTCAGTAGCATTTTTAATGATGGAGCTGGTATGGTGTCCGGACGCACAGTCACACCGGGGGATTAGCACACTGCCCCATAGTGTGCCTGGGTTGAGAGTGAGTGTAGAGGATATGATGCTGGCAATCTGCAAAGCCACTATGAAGTCCAAAATCCAGTTCTGTTGGCACAACAGTGTTGAATGCTAAGCTGTTGTCTATAGACATACCTCTATAAGAGGAGTTTTTACATTACCCATATGTGCCAAGATGGTATGGAGTATAAAACTAACTGCTGTACCAGTATGCATCATGGAGATGGTGAAGTGGAGCAAAGTTCTGTACTGAGTTAAAATTTAGTAAGAAGTCTGAGTGAGTGTAGTTAGTTATAAAATGAGTTACCACATACAACACAGAGTGTTATGGACATGAAATGGAGGAATAAACAGATCACCACATTTTAAACATTACAAGAGATGTCAATCATGAAACGCACATATTCTCTCTCTTTCTCATACACACACATATTTTGTATATACACACACACTATATATATATATATATATATATATATATATATATAAAATCCTGATTTGTGGCATGGCATTGTTTCATACAGTGGTTCTCATATTCACTCCCAGGGGCTGTAGATTTTTTTTCCCCCAACTAATTTTTGCTTTTAATTCGACTCCCGTCTTGAACTTGCCAGCCAACCGTCTCGGTCTTGAAAGTTAAAGTTCATTGTTAGAACTACCACATAGGGGAGTGTAACCTGTGGGGGGGGGGCATTTTAGCACTCAAACTCCGGACACACACACACATAAGATCCAGGTTCAAACATGAATTTATTTTTAAGTAATTAAGCACACAATCCCAGTTAGGACATCCATCCGTGTCCTCCATCCATCACATCGGTCATTTCAGTAGACAAGGAACTATTGAAGCAGGTCAGAAAGCCAGTCCATCACCACTTTTCTTTACAGTGAATCACTGATCAAATCCAATGAACAAAATGACATCGCTGTAGGCTTTCTGCCACATGTAGTTCTTTGGAAATTTTCAAGGCTGAACAAAAATAAAACGCAAAAATCGAATTTGTAGAACAGCAGCAACTGATGGGAATATTTTTTTTTACCCCGTATCTCATTAAGATAGAAGTTCATGTCCTTCAGGCAGTCAAAAGTAAACAACAAGGTGGACACGACTTCTTCAGTCTCTTCATCGTCTCCCTTTTGTTCTAATATTTCAATTGCGTATGTAACTTCATCCTCGTCCATTTCCAGAATTTTTGGCCGGAGTTCTGTCCCAACCAGTCTGTCACAAGCAGTCAAGGTGTTTTGGATCAGTGAAGACTTTTTTATGAAAAGGAAAAAAAATACTGTAAAGTACTTTATTAGGAATATCAACACTAAATGAAGTCCACGTTCACTCAAAGAACAGTCACATTGGCTTATGACATAAACCCACCAATATGACCACAGCATGTCCTAGGAATGCTCAGCTCGATTGATTTCTCTGATTTTTGCCTCTGCTGTACTCGCTGTATTCATGAGGTACAGTAAATAAACTCCAATGTGCAACCATAGCAGTTCATCTTCAAGGGAACGTTGTGTCCAGTTGGAAACCATTCAGAAAGTGCACAGATCATTCAAAAAGACTAAGTGCTCTGGAGTGAAAAAAGCTTCCATTTTTATTTAGTAACACATTGCTGTAAGACAATCTGAACGTCTACAGGAATTGTACTGAAGTGAGTCCCTGAAAGACAAAGACAGTCCAATTACCACAGCATTGTTACTCGTAAAGGCCAAATTCATCATTTCAAATCAGAGGTCATTTCATTGTTCCCATGTTTTAAAAACTGCTGAAACATTCTCTGAGGATTTTAACAACCGCAATCTACAAGCAGAATTAACTGCAATTCATTTGACATCACAAGATCCTTAGTGCAGTTTAGGCTGTACTCGCCATTGTAGACAGGGCAAGAGAATGGAAGTCAGCTCTGTTTAGTACGGTGTCATCAATTCTTCAGTAGGAAGTCCTTTGGAATCACGAACGTATGCCAGCTGAAGATCTACACAGACCACGATTCTAGCAAGTGAAGGAGGCTCTGCCATGAGCCCTATAATGGACTTGTAAACGCTGCTTTTGCTCAAGATTAGGCTCCTGGTTCCAAAACAATCCTTTGCCATTATATCCATCACCTCACTGTTGTCCATTTCACTAGATTCTTCATAACTGATTAAGACTTCTGCTGTTTGGAAGAAAAACAGATTAAAAAATAATAAGTTAATGTGGCAGATTGAACCTATTTATCATTGCCTGCTTGTAGCCTCAGGCTGGCTTCTTTTCACGAGCTTTTGTGTCCTTGTCATATCCAAGGCTAAGAAAAACACTTTGCAAACTTAATGGCACCTCAATATGATGCAGGAAGTGAAAACAGAAATTAAAGAACGGCTGCCACTTTCATGACAATCAAGTTCGATTTTGGGGTCACGACCAAAGACTTTTTGACATTCTTGAATTGCTTTGTTGCTTTTGTACTCATTCCTAAAGTGTATAATTGACCTCATCTAAAAATGTGAGCAGAAGGTGAAAGCAAGTTCATGAAGTCATTGATTTTTTTTTTTCCAAAGATGCGAAAAGTTGCTGTGCAGATTAACTGTTAAGCCATCCAGCCCACTCGGGCACTAGCTCAATTCTGCGTAATAGATCCTTCTCATCCTTGGTATTATCCATGTGAAATGTATCATAAAGAGCGTAACGCTCAGACGGGCCACCGACAGGATGCACATCACGACCAGAATCAGAATCCTCTCTCTTCTTTAAAAGCCATGGCAGGTTAATCCTCAATTCTCCCTTTTTGACAAACACAATATTTTCGGGCGTTGATTCGGCAAGTCTTACCTCATTTGGACTGAAAGGCTGAACCTGTGGCTCCCTCGGATTGGTATGTGTGGCTAATCATAAATGCAGCTATGTGGAAAAGTGCTTCTAAGACAGTAAAATGTCTGCATGGCCCCTTGGACTCTGCGCGAATGTTAAATTTGATTGAGTGTACAACAGCACAGCCACTTGTTTATGCAAATTGAAAGCAGTATAAATAATAATGGCTGTTCTGTCTTGGTAGAGTATTCTATTGCTCTACTGTCCCCTTTGTATTATTAATATGTAGCCATTGTCAGAATGTCTCAGATCTCACAGACTTACCACTGTTTATAAGGTATTATTGTACATAACTTCTCCCCACCTTCCCTTCTACATTTACAATGTCAGGCAATTAGGTGTAGTAAAAGACAAGCAGGAGTTAAGTTACAATTTAAATAATGTATTATTGATAATATTCATAAATAATAACAATATGCAAAATACATTTGAATATTGGCATCCATACGGCTTGATAAATGCTGATGTGTAGTTCAGGCAGCACACAGACTTGTTAGTTACTTAAAATGTCTCTAGTTAAGTTCTCATTGGTGGTCAGCTTTCTTCAGAACAGACCGCATGCCTGTCTCAATATGGCTGCTGAGTGAGCTGTGCTCTTCATTGTGTTGTCCTTCTCAGTTCATGGTGTGAGGTGGTCTTTCATCAGTTTGGTGAGAGAGAGAAAGGGTGAGGTAAGCAATCCCATTTATAGGTTTTCTGTCCAATTCCTAAAGCCATACTTCAGACCAATGGGGGGACAGAACATCTTAACACCTGCCATCCC
>JANRMT010062807.1:14324740-14335021 GCA_026402145.1 Polypterus bichir lapradei
GCCTGAAGAAGGGGCCTGAGTTGCCTCGAAAGCTTGCAGATTGTAATCTTTTTAGTTAGCCAATAAAAGGGGTCATTTTGCTTGGCTTTTCTCTACATTCATAATGGCTAACACAGTACAACACCCTAGTACTGCGGGGAGTTGAGAGAGAGACTTGAGCAGAGAAACACTTGCCAAACTGGTTTGAGGCTCTTCCCCCAAATCATGTCGTAAAATTCAGAGACCCATTCCCAAATGCCAGGGGCAAACATGAATGCTTGTCACTATTTTAACAATACTATTCCATTGCTTTGTCTAAAATAAAGACATACAAAATATTTATCAACTTGTATGCAAAATCTCACATGACCATAATGGTCATTCAAGAACATAAGATGATCCAAAGACAAACTAATGCTGTGTGTTGCCTGGTAGGTCGGTTCGGAGTGAAAGGTCATGTGATTGTGCCGACAGCTTCAGTCTGACAAACCTAGGGTGTATTTATTCAGAAAAGGTCACATCTTTTTGGTAAGAATCGAAGAGACTGATCTTCATCCGTAGAATCCATTGAATTCTTAAATGTGATTATGTGAATGTTTGGAAGTTACGATTTTTAAAACATGTGGGTGGAAAACGCATGGAGTCCAAATCTTCAGGTGTATTCTCAAAAACACGTAAGGAATTACGCTGTTGTCGTCTTCACTGAAACAACTGAAAATGACAAACTTGTACCTAGATTAGCTGTATTTATATTAGTCTAGTAATTATTGGTGATAAACGTCTAATTAGAAGTCATGCTGTTTAATACTTAGGTCAGTATTCAAACTGTTTGGGTGGTACGACTTTAATGATCACTTCAATTTTGATGTGGTTCATTTTTCTGCCTGTGTACATTTTAAAACATTACATTTAAGTTTTATGTTTTATAGCAAAGATTATATGCAACGTTTATCATGAATAGTCATTGAACAACTGATTTCAAACAAGGTTTTAACAGATGATATTGAATGTAATACATAACTGACCTGACGCTCCCCAAACCTTCTGGAAAATCTTATCATAGGTGGCTCGATTTGGCATTTGATTTCTTCATCTTAGTATTCGGGCCATTTTGGATCCTTTTGGAGACCGACCACACTTCCTTAATGCAGCAGCCTAAAACGGATATTACACACAAACTCTTTCAGTGAGCACTCTACTCATTTAGGGACAGGCTTGTGTTAGAATTAAACATTCTTCCATATTTCAAACAGTAAGGGTAAGCAAAGCCCAGCCCTGTACTGGGCACACACTCAGATGGGCTCACAATCGGTCAAAAACACTCAAACTCTTCAATCAGTTAACAGTTTTGATGACAAAGAGGTACACGTGAAACATTACAGACAGACGCCCTACTACACGCCTCACCACATCATCTGTCGTCCTCAGTGACAAACATATCAGAAGTCTCTTCAGGTTCCTGAACTTGATGGACTTTAGCAAAGTCCGTGTTGGGCACGGCGCTCGATTTTCTTGTGTGAGCACAAGTTTCACAACAAATGGCCTTAATGAGAGTAAATGAGACAGACCTTCATGAGATGGAATATAAATTCAGTGTGTATATATTTTATGTAATGGTTCAAAGCTAAAGAAGACAAAATGTAATGATTACTCTTAACAAAGCCACGACTTCTCATTTCAAGGTCCACTGACTCCCAAAAATCTTCCACATTTACTTTGCCATTATAATCCGTTGGGGTTTCTTCTTTTTCACTGGCTGCAGAAAATCAGGACAAAATTAAAAACAATAAATGCTAAGAAACTAAGAAGTACACTAGAGTTGCACACTTGTCATCTACCCAGCAGGCATACTAGTGATAGTGACCGTAATAATTCTCTTAAGGTTAACATCGTTCCAGCTGTCTTACCTGCTGCTCTCTTTTGTGTTCTCAGAAGTTTCACTCTCGGATCTTTCTGATTTGCTCAGGCAGATGAAACCTTCATTATGTCCTACTGACCTGCTGCCAACGTCATTAATGTTAAAATCTTTGAGTTGTTTAGGTCTGCGCCTTTTTGAATATCATAAATTGCTCCTCAAGATCTGGTGTCATTCCATTGCTGTAATTCAACCGTTGTTGAAAAAAAATCTAATTCTGATCCCTCTATTTTGAGTAATTACAGGACAATTTCAAAACTGCCTTTTAGTGCCAAAGTTTTGGAAAAGGTGGATGAACAGCATCTGTGTGCCTTCTTAGTGGAGCGGCGGCTCTTTGATTCTTTTCAATTTGGTTTTACAGAAACAGCTCTTCTAAAAGATTTTAATGATCTTTTAATTGCTGCTGATGCAGGCCGGTGCTCTGTGCTTGTACTGTTAGATCTTACTGCAGCTTTCAATACGGTGGACCATCCATCCATCCAGTATCCAACCTGCTATATCATAACTACAGGGTCATGGGGGGTCTGCTGGGGCCAATCCCAGCCAACACAGGGCACAAGGCAGGAAACAAACCCCGGCAGGACGCCAGCCCACCACAGGGCACACACACAACCACCAAGCACACACTAGGGACAAGAATCCCTTAGAATCACCAATGCACCTGACCTGCATGTCTTTGGATGGTGGGAGGAAACCCACGCAGACACGGGGAGAACATGCCAACTCCACGCAGGGAGGACTTGGGAAGCGAACCCAGACGGGTCTCCTTAATGCAAGGCAGCAGCGCTACCCACTGCGCCACCGTGCCACCTACAGTGGACCATTGGATCTTAATTCATAGATTCGAGCTGTTAGGTGTCTCTGGCTTTCCTCTTACTTGTCGATTCAGAGTTTCTCAGTCGGTATGCTTGGGTTTTCATCTGACATGTGGAGTGCCACAGGGCTCGGTTCTTGGACTTGGACTTTTCTCTTTATGTATTCTTCCCCATTCACAGATTCTTAACTCTTTTAAGGACGTCTCGTATCATCTCTATGCAGATGATATACAGCTTTATTTTTCATTTAAGCCTAACCAAATTAATACTTTGTCTGTCTCAGGTTAAAGACTGGCTCAGTAGTGATTACCTGCAGTTGAATTAGGACAGACTGAGGTGTTAATTGTTGCTCCTCGTGTTGTTCATTCTGAGATCAGTTTAAAATGGTCTTCTGTCTCTCCTGTTATTAAGTCGAGTCTACGTAACCTTGGGGTTATCTCTGACCAGTTTCTGACACTTGATGAATATGTAAGGTCAGTCAGCCGCTCGTGTTTCTTTCATTTAAGAAATCTCTCGAAACTAAGAAATGTTGTTTCAAAGTCAGAATTGGAGATGCTTGTTCATTCTGTTATTTCCTCACAGCTTGATTACTGTGACGCTCCCTTTACAGATTTGAGCAGGTCCTCTCTTTCTCACGCCTTCAGTTAGTCCAAATTGCAGCTGCCAGGCTCATAACTTGCGCTGGCCGGAGTGATCATATCACCCCCATGCTGCACACACTGCACTGGCTCCCAGTGTTTTATACAATTCATTGGTAAGTTTTTTAATACTTACTTAGAGAGCTGTGCGTGGACGAGCTCCTGAGCACCTAACCCGCCTGCTCCAACGCCATACAGCTTGTCAGACTCTCAGATCTGAGCAACAGGGCCTTGTAGTCGTCCCACGGACTTGGTGGGCACTGAGACTATGGAGTATCCTGCCTTGTGTCTGCGTGGAGTCGAGTCTGTTGATTCTTTTAAAAAACAACTAAAACCATTCCTTTCTAAACAGGCTGGTGATCAGTGCTGAATAGTCCCAGTTTGTTTATTTATTGGTTTTGTTTTAACTGTGGTATTTGTACTGGATTTGCTGTTCAGCGCTCTGTGAAGGGCACTATATAAATAAACTACAACAACATTTATTTATATAGCAGATTTTCATACAAATAATGTAGCTCAAAGCGCCTTACATGATGAGGAAAGAGAAAAAAAGACAAAGTAAGAATTAGAATAAGCCAACACTAATTAACATAGAATAAGAGTAAGGTGGTCCGATGGCCAGGGAGGACAGAAAAAACAACAACAACAAAAAAAAAAAAACTCCAGACGGCTGGAGAGAAAAAATAAAATCTGCAGGGGGTACTGAGGCCACGAGACCACCCAGTCCCCTCTAGGCATTCTACCAAACATCAATGACCTCAATCAGTCCTCATTGTAGTCAGGGTTCTCATGGAACGACTTGATGATGATGGTCATGTAGACTTCTGGCCTTTAGTCTATCAATGGAGGGACATCACGGTGCTTTGATTAGGTGGTGGTGGCGCAGGTCACAGAAAACCGGAAAAAGAAACAGAAGAGAGAGTAGGAGTTAGTATGGATTTTGGAGCCAACATGAATAATCATGATAATTAATTGAATATACAGAGCATCAGGATTAAACTAAAATAAAAGTTATCAGAAAGCCATGTTAAAGTAATGTGTTTTCAGCAGTGTTTTAAAGTGCTCCACTGTATCAGTCTGGCGAATTCCTATTGGCAGGCTATTCCAGATTTTAGGTGCCTAACAACAGAAGGCCTGCCCGCCTCACCATTTCTTTTAAGTTTAGCTCTTGGAATTCTAAGGAGACACTCATTTGAGGATCTGAGGTTACGATGTGGAATATAAGGTGTCAGACATTCCAATAAATAAGATGGGGCAGATTATTTAAGGCTTTATAAACCATAAGCAGGATTTTAAAGTCAATCCTGAATGACACAGGTAACCAGTGTAGTGACATCAAAACTGGAGAAATGTGCTCGGATTTTCTTTTCCTGGTTAGGATTCTAGCAGCTGCATTCTGCACTCGTTGTAATCGATTGATGTCTTTTTTGGGTAGTCCTGAGAGGAGTGCGTTACAGTAATCTAGTCGACTGAAAACAAACACGTGAATTAATTTCTCGGCATCTTTCAATGATATAAGAGGTCTAACTTTTGCTATGTTTCTTAAGTGAAAAAATGCTGTCCTAGTGATCTGATTAATATGTGATTTAAAATTCAGGTTACAGTCAATAGTTACCCCTAAATTCTTTACCTCAGTTTTGACTTTTAATCCTAATGCATCAAGTTTATTTCTAATAACCTCATTATATCAATTATTGTCAATCACTAAAATTTCTGTTTTCTCTTTATTTAGCTTGAGAAAATTACTACTCATCTACTCAGAAACACAAATAAGACATTGTGTTAGTGAATCGAGAGAGTCGGGGTCATCAGGTGCTATTGATAAATACAGTTGCGTCTCATCAGCATAGCTGTGGTAGCTCACGTTATGCCCTGAGATAATCTGACCTAACAGAAGCATGTAAATCGAAAAGAGCAGTGGAACCAGGATAGAGCCTTGTGGACCACCATATAGAATATCAGGGGTCTTTGAAGTATAATTACCACAACTAACAAAGAATTTACTACCTGCCAGGTAGGATTCAAACCAATTTAAGACCCTGCCAGAGAGGCCCACCCATTGACTAAGGCGATTTCTAAGAATATTATGATCAATGGTGTCAAATGCGGCACTCGGATCTAATTGGATGAGAACAGATAAATGGCCTCTGTCTGCATTCACCCACAAGTCATTTACTGCTTTAACGAGTGCAGTTTCTGTGCTGTGATTTGTTCTGAAACTTATCAAGAACTCCTTTATTGTGATGGTCCATCACTACTACTGGAGGATGAAATCCACAATGTAGTGCCTCAAAATGGAGGTATCCATGCAAAAAACAGTCTCGCTTGGGAAGCTTTTGGTTTGCGGTCAGTTCAAGGATATCTATGGCATTTCCAATGGAAGTGTGATTCTAAATGAAAATATAAAAAAACAAACCATAATGCCAACTGTTGTGGGATACAAAATCTGTACATTTTGGTTTAATTTTCCATTATATTTTATTCAAGACAGGACAACAGATGAACTACATTTAGGACAAATCAAAGCAGGTTTTCTTCCCTTACACCTCACTTTTCAAACAGCTGTTCCAACATAGAAAGGAAGACATGCTGGTGGCTCAATTACTTTATAACCTGGGAAAGGAAGACTGAGCCATGTCTCAGGCTATTGTTTACTTTATTTATGGACATCTGGGAGAACAATTTGGTTTACAGCCTGGGAAAGGAGGACATGAGGCAATATCAAAAAACTTTATTATCTGGGGAAAAGACAGATTAAAGAGTTTGAGCAAAATGCATCCATCATATTGACAGCCAGCCAATCAGGTGAATGCAACAATCGTGTGTTGTGAAACCATGGCATGAAACTTTATAATAAATATGCCTCATTTGAAAGCAACATCAGAAGAAAGTAAAGAAGAGGAGAAACAGTGATGACGGACAAAGACGTCACTGGTCATCAGAAAGGCATCATGAACATCGATTGCTAAATCAAACGTCTCCCTGGGACATTCATCCTTGTCATCTCTACTTTTTTTTGTAAGCTTTTTCTAAAGACTATATATATTCAGACTTATTTTCTATTACTCTTTGTTCCAGTGGTGGTATTATTATTATTCTTGTAATAAATACCATGTTGCTTTTAACTTTCATTGCTTTGTCTTAATCTCTAGAGTGATTGAAGTAATAAGTTAGATTTCTTTGAGCACCTGGTGCAGCCAGAGATTTGCCATTACCTTTGTGCTGCGTGGTTTATTAAGGCTGAGGGTGAGAGCTCAACTCAATAGTAGGGAACAGGACGTAAAGAAGGTATTCTGGGCTGATAAATGGCTGATAGTCAAGAGTGCTGAACCTTTGTATGTGTAAATGTATTCTTGTAGATCAAGAGTAATATTTAGGTCTGAGATGTCACTAAAATATTGTATGTTGTTTGTGCCGATAATAAGTTAGACTCTTGAAGTTCTGAGTGACAGGCTGTGTTATTGCTAACGCACTTGTGTGGTTTAAAGTGCTGGAGGTTAATCAGTGTGTGTGTGTCTCATTCATGGGGCACTGTTGTGGTTAGAGTCTGTGTGTATGCTTATAGCTGTGTATATGTGTGTTTTCATCTTAAAGTGCAACCAACCCGATAATGAACTTGATAAGATGAGGGAAAACAGGTAAAGGGTAAGTAGAGAGAAATACTACAATAATACACCAACCACATAATTAAAAAACAAAGGGTACACAGAAACTGTTGACATATTTTACTGTTAAGAGGCAGTTTATCTAACCTCCTCTGAATGTTGCTAAATTGAACCTAATTATAAAAACACAGAATTATTCAGCGGTATAACAGTTTATTCCATTTAAGAAAAACCAAACAGAATTTATAAGTGAATCATAGGGAATATATCTCCTGAAATAAGCTGATGTAAAAAGCGATTGAAAATACAGCTTGCATTTATAAGATCAACTTTTTTTCACCAATGCCTGACATACTAGATGTTGTCGAAGAGAATAAAATAAAACGACAAAACATAACACACACACACACACACACAGGCTTAGACAGACGTCGATCTTCAAATGATATTCTTTTGGCAACTGATTTGGGCTTCATTCACACACCGAATTAAATGCTATATATATATATTTACAGATGTTACACACACCAAATCTAATGCACACTTCTATCCAATCGTATCCTGTGTTCAGATTGATTTTATTGATATTCTGCAACACATCATCCTTAGATTACATGACACTAATACAGAACACTAGTGGATTAAGGTCAGATGTGTTCAAATATAGGAAGCGTATTTCCCAACCTTTGAACAGATGAAACACGACATAAGAACTCTCACGTATGTATGTATGTATGTATGTATGTTAACTCTTAACGTAGAGCGAGTTCCTTAAGAACAGACAGAAACGAATGCTGAGAATGACGAAGACCTCCACTCCATTCCTCAAATCTATAGACCTGGCCGCACAGCTCACACTGTTTGCAATGTGTGGTTAGAAAAGGAAAGTGTAATCTGTGTTTCTCAAAGCCACCCTGCCATCACCTGAATCTGAAGTATCATTGTCTTTGTTTGATTACGTATATGTTTAAAAGAACAAAAAAAAACATCAGCTAGAGAATCAAATAGTTACACATGGAGTTACATCAGTGCCTAGGAACAGAATTAACGAGTACGATGTGAAATTATATAAAATAAAATGGCGCACTCTGTTCAAAAAGGTGTGCAAGATTTACCTTCATCGGTGCCATAGAAGGGAATGATTTTGGCGTTTGGAGAAATTAGGAGAGGATCAGTCAGTGGGACAATTCCTGGACAGAGAGGCTACACGATGTCTCGGCTGGTATTGGGTGCCTGGGAAGGTTAGAAAAGTCCAGTGGAGCTCAGTGTGCCTCAGTAGGTAGGACTCCTGAAATTCGTTTCTCGTGGTGCAGATATGTTACCATTTTAACAAGACCGTCTCCCTTTGGTGGATGAAGGGTTTCTTTTCTGTCAGATTCTGACCAGCTGGTGTCCTTTGTAATTCCTATTTTGAATTCTTCTCTTAAAAAGTTCCCAGTTAGTCTAAAACAGACACCATTTTTTCTATATATTTATGCAAACATGACATTCGTGATTTGGAACATGGACAGTGCCAGGAATTACACTTGATGTCCTAGTATGAAAAAACCCTGGCAAGTCTACTGTAACGGGACACGTTGGGCGCCGACACTGATGTGAACCTCTTTGAACTTTTATCATTCAAGGTAACGCCATGTTCTTAGCTTCACGTTGCCTTTTCAAGCCTTGTTCTTTGTTATGTTCTCCTAAGCATGTCATTTAGCACTTCCTCAGTTAGGACCACATCTGTGTTGCCTGTTGGGAGACAATAAGAAGGGACTGAACGTGTTGACAATCAAAGGCCATCAGTCCACTCCTTAATGCAAAATCCGAATTTTGCCGGCAAACATGCATTTCACGTAGAACCCCAGGTCTTCTTCTGAACGTGCACTGGTGTTGATTCACCATGGAAAGCTTTTACGACAGCAGATATCCCTCTAGCCTTGTCAATACTCATGGATTTAAGATGATGTTCTGTACGAATCCCCTGCTTACAGCTCGAGTGTTTTCTCTTCATGTGCACTCGAAGGTTCTTTTTGTTCAGTCTGAGGTGACAAAGAGAACATCGGACCTTTCTGATCTTGGCTTGGACCAATTTATGGAATTCAGAGGGCAGAGGCCGGGTGGCAACCAGTGCCGTGGGCATGGAGGACATAGCCTGGGTGTCCACTGGTGCCCGTGGCATGGAGGGCAGAGACTGGGGGTGACCAGTGCAGTGGGCACGGAGGGCAGAGGCTGGGTGCTGACTGGTGCCATGGGCATGGAGGGCAGAGGCTGGGTAGCCACTAATGCCATGAGCATGGAGGGCATAGGCTGGGTGTCCACCGGTGCCGTGGGCACGGAGGGCAGAGGCTGGGTAACCACCGGTACCATGGGCACGGAGGGCAGAGGCTGGGGGTTGACCAGTGCAGTGGGCATGGAGGGCAGAGGCTGGGTGCTGACTGGTGCCATGGGCATGGAGGGCAGAGGCTGGGTAGCCACCAGTGCTGTGGGCACGGAAGGCAGAGGCTGGGTGTCCACTGGTGCTGTGGGCATGGAGGGCAGAAGCTGGGGGGGCGACCAGTGCAGTGGGCACAGAGGCTGGGTGCTGACTGGTGCCATGGGCATGGAGGGCAGAGGCTGGGTAGCCACCTGTGCCATGGGCATGGAGGGCAGAGGCTGGGTGTCCACTGGTGCTGTGGGCACAGAGGGCAGAGGCTGGGTGCTGACTTGTGCTGTGGGCATGGAGGGCAGAGGCTGGGTAGCCACCGGTGCCATGGGCACGGTAGGAAGAGGGAGCACTTTAGGACCTTTGCCACACTCTAACAAGTGCCAGTGGAGCTGATCTTTACAGACTACTGTTTTCTGGCAGTAACAGCAATGGCAGCGGCCTGGTCCATGGCACTTCAGTGATCACTTGCATATTCTGAAACCTGAAACAGTACAAAGAAACAAAAAATAAAAAGGCTAATATTCAGAATTATTTTGCTAAACATTTAAAACTGTTCAAAAGAAATTCAGATAATTCTTATCTATACTAATAAAAGGCAAAGCCCTCACTCACTCACTCACTGACTGACTCATCACTAATTCTCCAACTTCCCGTGTAGGTAGAAGGCTGAAATTTGGCAGGCTCATTCCTTACAGCTTCCTTACAAAAGTTGGGCAGGTTTCATTTCGAAATTCTACGCGTAATGGTCATAACTGGAAGCTGTTTTTCTCCATTTACTGTAATGGAGATGAGCTTGAAACCCGTGGGGGCGGAGTTTCGTGTGACACCATCACGCCTCCCACGTAATCACGCAGTACGTAGAAAACGAGGAAGAGCCCCAAAAAGCGCTGAAGAAAACATGCATTATATAATTGAGAAG
>JANRMT010062807.1:14340021-14427237 GCA_026402145.1 Polypterus bichir lapradei
TATATATATATATATATATATATATATATATATATATATATATATGCCAGCAACAGTCATGACAATGACAAAACAATTACATTGTCAATCATGTTACGTTATTATTTAAATGTTTCCTTTTCTTTTTACTTCTCTGCTGCCAAACGCGGGTATTTTGCTATATATAATATATATAGATATATATATATATATAGATAGAGAGAGAGAGATATGACAACAACACTCATATCAATGACAAAACAATTACATTAACAATCATGTTACGTTATTTTTAAATTTTTCCTTTTCTTTTTCATAACTTCTTTAACACACTACTTCTCCGCTGCGAAGCGCGGGTATTCTGCTAGTATATAATAAAGTTAAAACCTGCAAATCCTGTCCTATTATTCTTTTAAACAGAACAAACTAATAAAAGATTTAAAAATGTATGAAAACATACTGAATGTTGTAGGTAATGTGATGCCACTCTTACATTGTGAAAAATGAAAGTATTTGTACTATGATCCTGGTCATCTTCTACTAAATATTTTAAAAGAGACCACGGTGGGCTGGCGCCCTGCCCGGGGTTTGTTTCCTGCCTTGTGCCCTCCCTGTGTTGGCTCCAGCAGACCCCTGTGACCCTGTAGTTACGATACAGTGGGTCAAATAATGGATGGATGGATGGATGAATTAAAAAGAGAAAATACACAGTCATGAATGAATGAATGTAAAATGAACCAAAGCAGGCTTCTCAACAGGTGTAAAAGTACGCCGTATACTCTGTTGTCAGATCAAATCTTGTTGTTAAGGCGGAGATCTCGCTCCATTCAGATGTGTTAAAAGTTACAGCAGGGTGTCGAGCCCCAGGCCTGCTGGTCTTCACTCTCTCCCTGTTCCTAATCAGTGCCCAGTTCTGACTGCTAATGAACTCGTCTTCCCTTCATTTTAATTGTCCTCTTCTTGAGGATTCACGTCTCTGAATTGATTCTTTTCTTCATTAAACGGCAGCCAAACAGAAATGAGGCGTGAAACGAGCCGACGGATGAGCAGCTAAATCGGGGCTTCAGACTCCAAGCAGTTTCACAACGAGAAGCCGATTGTTGCTGCTAATTAATTCCACGGCCTGTTGCTGCTCTCATTCTGCCACAGCAGACGTTTCCAGAACTGTTGATTCTTCTGTATTTTCTAAGACCACCGTCACTGAGAGATCAGCCTTACTGAGACCACCTCCACCTTTCTTTATGTTCACATATTGTGTGATGGGCACCGGTGAGCTGCTCATATGGATTCTTGTCTTGTGTCTCGTTATTGTTTGGCTGCTAATTAAGAAAAGAGGCCTGAGTCAAGGTCGTTAAAATGAAGTTAATAAGCAGCAGCAACTGGTCACAAATGAAGAAGAAGAAGAAGAAGGTTAGAATGAAAACCTGCAGCAGCCACTGCGGCCCTCCAGGCCTGGCGTCTGACAGCCGTGGGTTACAAGATATATTCTCGAGTAGAGAGCGTCGCATCCTGTACCTCCACGGAGCACCGCTGTCCTTCTGTGAGTGGCTGGCGAGGCCTGCACCATCTGACCAGCAAACTCCTGAGCACCGAACACAACTGTCGGCTCCTCTGTGGACTTCAATATGCTTACTGTGTGCGCGAGAAGAAACATTTCACTTTATGTCAATTGAAGCGGCATTTGTGAAGAATGCAGGAGAGGTCAGCATGAAACATTTCATATTGTTTTAAGAGTTCAAACAAACTGGACTAACATTGAAAGAACTTTAGAAAATAATAATAACGACAGCAATAACAACAACAACGTGATTCTGTCCTGGCTGTTGTTTTCCTCGTGATTGTCTACAATCTAATTTGAACTGGAGGTAATTGAATGTTGCATTCACACTTGCCCTTTGTTTGTAGCTACTTATTAAAACTTTCCGTTATGTACTGTAAATATAAATACAGAACAATGAAAAAGATCATCTAAAGTGACCCGAGTGTATTCAAACGTCTGACTAGCGACGTTACTATACGTGACAAACCAGTATCTCCTCCACTATAAACCGTGTTTGTCTGTGGAACATTCCCTCACGTCTCTCTTCACTGTCTTTCTTATATATAATTTGCAATCTAAACTAGCAGGTCACTGATGGGTTTTGCTTCTGATTACCTAGCATGTACAGGGTGGTCCAGATCTAAGTCTGCAGATCGTCTGGATGACTTTGATTTATGTGGGGATGATTCCAGTTCGGCGTGAAGACGATTCTTCGTGTCGTCAGTTCGCACACTTCTCGATGGTCCGGGATTTTCCAGGTGATTTCCTATGTACTGAACTTAATAAGTTATAACATAATGAAAATTGCATAATTAGATGTGGACCACCCTATACGGTTTATACAGGACAAATGGTGAAGTACACATACTTGATCGCGGTCACTTATATTTGATTACAATCCGTTACACTTGGCTATGGTCAGGTTAGGGTTTGTGGAGATTTGTGTCCCCCTTAGGGTACACTGCCTATGGATGCCTATGGAAGGACGTTATATCCACGCCTCACCACTAAGAACTAAAAGCCCTTAAAAATACTTTTAAAAAATCCCAAAAGACTGCTTATAAAATTATTGTAAATAATGATTTCATAATTATTTTTTTAAAAAATCAAAAAATGTAAATTTGCATAATTTAGACAGTAAAAATCAATATTTCTAAAACCTTTATACAAAATATAAATAGCAATAAAACTGGAATAAGATAAAGTATGTAAAAGCCCTAAATGAATTTTAAAAGGGTTATATAAGAAAATCTAAACTAACTAGTGCTGTCAGGGTTTACAATTTAACATTAGGGTCCTAAACGGGTGATCTTAAAATCAGGGACTGTAAAGACCTGTAAGAAGTGGGTGTTAATTTTAAGATTAGGTGCCTTCTATGGTCAGTTATACTTAACAACAGACAATTACATATCGTAACAATTGTTATAAAAACGATTGACTGCTGAATCCGTCGATTTAGTACTCGGGATCGAGTTTTCCGAACAGCCCTGTAACAATTAGCTACACAAAGCAACCAGTTTGTTGTTTAACTGTTAACACTTTCTTAGAGCGTTTAGTACTGCACGGCACCTGAAGGTCCATTCAACATCTTTAATGTGCTCTGGTATAATTCGTACCCTAGCAGTAAAGTATAATATTATCTAATATTAGTAAAACTTGCAACAAACTCACTGCCATCTGGATTTCCAACTCAAACTCTTTCTTCTTCTTCTTTCAGAAAGATTTATTCAAAGTCCACCATTCCTTCGAACTCCGACAAAAACATTGATGGACGTATCGAAACTGACACCAGAGGGCGTCCCGTGATATGAAGGGCGTCCCGTGACCAACGTCAGAGGTATTGTGGGCTGCAGCCAGACCCTTCCCTTTTCTTTCACTTCTCATTGTATCCATAATGGCTAACACGGTACAACACCCAGCTACGTCAGAGAGAAGATAAGAGAAGAGCTTCAGTGGGCCAGGTCACGGCCAGTGCACAAGGAGTCGTAAAGCTTGTGACCCACAGGGCTCTTCTTTCGACCCAAACCACAGACACCACCACGTAGACACGAGTCCCAAGTCCAAAACACCTTTTATTTACAGCACTATCACCACGTACTCCATGCACTCGCACATTTCATGTTTCGTCGTCATCCTCCTCCACTCCTCTCCACCAACGTGTTTGTTGACCAACGCTGAGTCTTTGAGTAACGTGGAGCAGCTGTTTGGACTCGGGATTACTTTTATAAGGAAGTCGCCTCCCAGCAGTGGCCTCCAGGAATTTCAGAAGTGCTGCCATTTAGAAGAAGTCCACACCAGAGGAGGAGCAGCACTGCCACCTGGCCGCTCTTAGATAGCAGTCATGCTGTCTGGCTGTCCGTCACGTGTGTATCACAGAGGGATAAGTGACACTCGTCTGCTCTCGCACCTTTATGATTTACGCCTCAATCACGGGCCGGTGTCCTAATTAGAGCCCAGTTCTTGCTGTTAGTGATAGTTGGTGTTGAACTCCATGTCTTGTTTGTGCTTTCATTCCTCAAAGTCAAGTCTGAGTTCCTTTGTAGATCAGAGGTCCTCACTTACAGTCCTGCAGGTCTTCACTTTAATCAGTTTCTTCAGTAGAATCCTTTTATTTCCAACTAAAGCAGTGCGTTTTCATTTTTGGGGCTTTATTTTAGTTCTCTTGCCTTTTACCATTCTGAGCCCTTCATCACCTATTTTAGAGTTTAGAATTGAAGTTTTAATTGTCGCCTGTTTAATTAATCAGACATGAGATGCAGAGAACCGATAAACCAGCAGCTCTCCAGCTCACGTGCTTACCGTGAAGTTTCTGTGATGCAAAATGTTTAGAAATGAATGAGAGGAGAATTAGAAGGACCATTAAGTTTAAATCTCTTCCGGTCCACCAAACACAGAAGGAAACTCGACAGTGCAATTCCGATTGCTCTTGGATGAATGAACGCACTAACAGGCCAAAGAGTTCAGTACCAAGTCTCGTTATCAGCATGGACGGTCTTCTAATTAGGACACTAAAAACCTGCAGGACCGTGATTAAGGACCCTGATTTACTCACAGAGAGTGATCCTAATCACGCAGCTGAGTACGAGTGATGCCTAACCGCCGGTCACTCTGAAATATTCATTACATACGAGTGATGCCTGCAATGGCCGCTGCTCCTCGAAACACACAAAGGTTTCATTTGATACCAAATACCAACTACGAGTGCCGTACTTTAACTGCTGCTCTTCTATCGAGGTGCCACCTCTCAGTCTTGATGGCACTGCAGTGATGAGCAAATGTCAGTCCTCCTCTTCACCCAGCGTTTACTTTATTAGTACAGTCACTCGAGTGTGACGCTGTAAACGCAATGTGCTATTTATTATAGTATAACAGAGGAAGATAAGGTGGACAGCAAAGTTTGGATGTGTATGTAGTTCTGGCAGAGCGTACTGAAAATCAACCAAGTCAAGGGCGCGTCGATCTTGATTGAAATCTCAGTTTTCATGATGAGTATGTTAATCAACGGCCAGTTCAAATGGTCATTCTGCTGTGTCTCATTCTCTGAGATTGTGTCCTTGATCCCTTTGACAGGCCATTATTTATTTAAAAGACAAAAAAAAAAAAAAATCAGACGTGGGCTCTGGAACATGTGACATTACACACACACACAATTGGCTGGCCAGCTGTCCTTGTGATGGATGGCTCTGTCCAAATCTTTTACTGTTTCCATTCTTTTTACCATTAAGTTATTAAACTTGTTTGGCCCTCCATAGACAAGGGTGTGCCTGTCCTAATCAGTCCAGTCAGCTGAATCGACCACCGCTGGACCCCAAACAAGGTGTAGAAACATCTCAGTGATGACTGACAGGACGGGACACACTGGAGTCATAATTCACATACAGTCGTATGAAAAAGTTTGGGAACCCTCTTAATTGTTTGGATTTTTGTTTCTCATTGGCTGAGCTTTCAAAGTAGCAACTTCCTTTTAATACACGACATGCCTTATGGAGACAGTAGGATTTCAGCAGTGACATTAAGTTTATTGGATTAACAGAAAATATGCAATATGCATCATAACAAAATTAGACAGGTGCATAAATGTGGGCCCCCCAACAGAGATATGACGTCAATACTTAGTTGAGCCTCCTTTTGCTCCTTTGAGCCTCTCGACGCTGTCCTCCTGTAGCCTGTGACTGGATGGAGGTGTTTCTGACCATTCGTCATTACAAAATCTCTCCAGTTCAGTTCAATTTGATGGACAGCCTGCTTCAAATCATCCCATAGATTTTCGATGATATTCAAGTCAGGGGACTGTGACGGCCATTCCAGAACATTGTACTTCTCCCTCTGCATGAATGCCTTTGTAGATTTTGAACTGTGTTTTGGGTCATCGTCTTGCTGGAATATCCAACCCCTGCTTAAGTAACTTCAACTTTGTGACTGATGCTTGAACATTATCCTGAAGAATTTGTTGATACTGGGTTAAATTCATCCGACCCTCGACTTTAACAAGGGCCCCAGTCCCTGAACTAGCCACACAGCCCACCCCACAGCATGATGGGACCTCCACCAAATCTGACAGGAGGTAGCAGGTGTTTTTCTTGGAATGCGGTGTTCTTCATCAGCCAGACAAAGCGATGCGTTTTATAACCAAATAACTCCATTTGGGTCTCATCAGTCCAAAGCACTTTGTTCAAAATGTCTCTGCCTTGTTTTATGAAACAAGCGATTCTGTTTGTGGTGCGAGTGCAGAAAGGGCTTCTTTCTCCTCACCCTGCCATACAGATGTGCTGAATTGTAGAGCGATGTACAGATACGCCATCTGCAGTGAGATGTTCTTGCAGGTCTTTGGAGATGAGCTGTGGTTGTCTGTAACCGTTCTCACAATCCTGCCTCTGCATATGCCGCTCCTGTATTTTTCTTGGCCTGCCAGACCTGCTGGGTTGGTTTAACCGCAACTGTGCCTGTGGCCTTCCATTTCCTGATTCCATTCCTTACACTTGAAACTGACAGTTTAAACCTCTGAGGTCGCTTTTTGTAGCCTTCCCCTAAACCATGAGACTCAACAATCTTTGTTTTCAGATCTTTTGAGAGTTGCTTTAAAGATCCCATGCTGTCTGTCACTCTTCAGAGGAGAGTCAAAAGGAAGCACAACTTGCAATTGACCACCTTAAATACCTTTTACCACTCATGATTGGACACTCCTGTCTATGAAGTTCAAGGCTTGACGAGCTCATCCAACCAAGTAATCAGCATTGAGCAGTGACAGGCATTCAAATCAGCACAATGACAAGGGGACCCACATTTGTGCACAGCCTGTTTTTCACATTTGATTTAATTTCATAAACTAAATACTGTGTCACTAAATATCTTTGTTTAGAAAACACCGCAGTACTCAGATGTTCCTAGGAAATGAAAGACATAGCACTGTTATCTTTACTGTTGAAAGGAGAGTCAATTATTATGCAGGCTGAGAGGGGTTCCCAAACTTTTTCATATGACTGTATCAGAGCAAAGTGTCCAAATACTCGTGTCAGTGGGTTGGTAGTTCAGTTTTATTGTTTTTAATAAATTTGTAAGAACTTCTAAAATGTATCTGCTTGGTTATTCTCAAGTATCCAGTGTTGCTTAATGAGAAAAAAATGAACTTCATTGATTTTTACCACAAAACTTCAACATAACAAGAAGGCCCTGAAGACTTTCTTAAGGCACCATAAACAGCATGAATATATTAACACAAAAATAGGAGCAGTGGAACAGGTTTAGAAATGTAATGCAGGACAGATACAGACCTAAATTTGGAATTAGTAGGAAACAAAAAAAAACTCCACAGTGGATTAATAAAGATTTAAAAAAGAAGTTGAAATGGAAAAAACTGCTGTATAAGGCATATAAGACTAATGACTGCAAAGTGAATCGTAGAGCGTATGAGAATATGAGAGCAACCATTAAGAAGGATATCAGGGAGGCTAAAAGACAGTTGGAGAGGAATAGAGCAGATAAGGCGAAAGACGACCCTAAAAGATTCTTGAAATAGTAAGAGAACAGTCAAGGAGGAGGTCAAGTGCATCAGGAATAGTAAAGGGGAATTAAAAGATACAGACAGTGAAATAGCAGATGCCCTAAACTTACATTTTTCTGAGGTGTTTACAAGTGAGCGAGTGGATAACCTCAGAGCGGTAACAGGGACTACTAAGGAGGTACTGAGGGATTTGGAAATTGAAGAGGGAGAAGTGCTGCTCAGATTAAATAGGCTGAAATCAAACAAATCACCAGGCCCAGATAATATTTATCCTCGAGTTCTTAAGGAGGCCAGTGAGTACAGATATAAACCCTTGACACATATTTTTAGGAAGTCACTGAGCACTGGAGAGATTCCGAAGGACTGGAAAATGGCAAATATCATCCCATTATATAAAAAGGGTGACAGGGCAGATCAGAGCAACTATAGGCCAGTAAGCTTAACATGCATCACAGGAAAATTAATGGAAGGAATTATTAAGGATAAGATTGAGCAGCACATGGCAAGGACAGGAGTTATTCTGACCAGTCAGCGTGGGCTCAGAAGAGGGAGGCAATATTATTTATTTATCTGGACTTTCAGAAAGCATTTGATAAGGTGCCACATGAGAGGTTGGGCATCAAGTTAAAAGAAGTGGCAGTTCAGGGTGATGTATTTAGATGGGTACAGAATTGGCTCAGACACAGGAAGCAGAGGGTGATGGTGCGAGGAACCTCATCAGAATTGCCAGATGTTAAGAGTGGTGACCAGCAGGGGTCAGTGCTGGGGCCGCTGCTATTTTTAATATCTATAAATGATTTAGATAGGAATATAAGTAACAAGCTGGTTAAGTTTGCAGATGATACCAAGATAGGTGGATTAGCAGATAATTTGGAATCCGTTATCTCATTACAGAAGGACTTGGAGAGCAGACAGGCTTGGGCAGATTTGTGGCAGATGAAATTTAATGTCAGTAAATGTAAAGTATTACACATAGGAAGTAAAAATATTAGGTTTGAATACACAATGGGCGGTCGTAAATCCGGCCCAGCTTAAATCCATTCTCACCTCTCCCTCAGAGTCTTTTGTCCTGTAAATGTGTCGCTTAACAGCAAGCAGCCTGGTATCCCAACAGCAATCTATGTAAAAACGTCGTTAACACAGAAATGTTTTTCATGTTTTAGTAATAATTGAAAAAATGTAGACATGAAATGTGTAAGGTGTGAAGCCTGAAATACAAATATGAAATAAACACTTTCACAAAAGGTACAAATATAACAAAACAAGTATTCAAGAATATAACTGAAGAAAATCAAAGCAGGTTACGGCAGGCGGTTGATGCGACAGCTTGTGTGGTGCAATGCTAAGAACTGCTGACTCCCAATCAAGAGGTTGTGGTTTCGATATCAGCTGCTTCCCAAATTTGCCATTGTCAGTAGTGAGCTGCTCTTATTGTTCATATCATACAATAAAACATACATTTGATTTGTGTCTGTAAATTTATAGTTAAAGTTAGCGGGGTTTTTTTCAGTTTTATTCTCTTACGTTCAAGCTCCCACACACCCCCCCGATCTGACGTCGCTTTCAGATAAAGACGTAGTACACACTTGTTTTGTTACACCCTCTCTTTATTTGAAAATGCCGTCAGATGTTGTGCGTGAATGAGACTGGGAAAACTGTGGACGTGGATGTGAGTGTCGTGCGTGACTGAGAATGACTGTGGATGTCAATTTGTTTTTATTCAGTTTTATTCTTGAGTGCTCCTTCTCACGCTGAATTAGTATGTGCTTTCTGATCCACGATGTCAAAGCCGCTCTGACAAAAAAGAGAGACATTTGGAATAATTCATTTAATGACCTGTATTGTACATTTCGGAAAACCTTGTTGCACTAACACAGCATTCTATTCACGTGCACACCGTCATGCGGTTGTAGTCAGTGACGTGTTTGTTTTTTTTTGTTCTGATCTTGGCCAGTGTCCACATGTGCTGCATGTTGGTATTTCATGTGTACTCCAGGAGATGCAGAGGACAGAATAGTACAGAGAGGTCAGTTCTGCGCTATATACAATCATCCGATTCAAATGTTAACAGTTGCCACACACACCCAAGGACCGTCTTTACGCCATGTGTATAAGGTGTGAAGCCTGAAGTCCAAATATCAAATAAACACTTTCACAAAAGGTACAAGTATAACAAAACAAGTGCACTTTTATTTAAGAATATAACTGTAGAAAAAAGAAAGCAGGTTACGGCAGGCGGTTGGTGCGACAGCTTGTGTGGTGCAATGCTAAGAACTGCTGACTCCCAAACAAGAGCTTCTGGATTCGATGCTGGCAGCTTCTCAAGTTTACCATTTTGAGTAGAGAGCTGCTCTTATTGTTAATATTGTATTTGATTTATGTCTGTAACAACCGCTGTAAATTTATAGTGCTTGTCAAAGTTAGCGTTTTTTTATTCAGTTTTATTCTGTCAGTCGCGTTCACGCTCGCCCCAATCTGACACGGCTGTTTTCAAATAAAGACGTTATGGCTATAACAGAGGTGAACTCGGATCGGAGAAAGAGAACAGAAGCCCACCCTGCACGAAACGTCCACTCACATATAAGAACAACACAGCTGCACCAGGCGAAAGATGGCACCGTCTGGATACAAGACGAGGTCCGGCGTCATCCTGCCAATCACCTGTCCTTTAAAGAAACAGCACGGCTTACAGGGCTCGCCAACGCTACACCATCCAGATCTAAACACTAGCGTGGTGTATGTGCCCAAAAAAAGTCTTAACTGCATTCTCATACCATTGCTTGCATACTAAAGTGTCAGCAGGTATTTATTGTGACATTACACGTGTAATTTGTGAGCATGTCCTTGACGATCAAACAAAGGAAGCCCTGCAGTCTACTTGTGACTTTACGCTGTAGGAAGATAAGTAAATAAATCAAGGTAAGTAATATTCGATCTGGCTTTTACATAAGTAACATATACTGTAAAGACCATCACAAAACATAATCACAAGCAGGAGTTGGCACGATACGTTGGCGAGCTCTGTAAGCCGTGCTGTTTCTTTGAAGGACAGGTGATTGGCAGGATGACACCGGACCTCGTCCTGTATCTAAACGGTGCCATCTTTCTCCTTTACGCCTGGTGCAGCTACGTTGTTCTTATACGTGAGTGGACGTTTCTTGCGGAGAGAGCTTCTGTTCTCTTTCTCCGATCCGAGTTCGCCTCTGTTATAGTGCGTCTTTATTTGAAAACAGCCGTGTCAGATCGGGGCGAGCGTGAACGCTAACTTTGACAAGCACTATAAATTTACAGCCGTAAGTTACAGAATAAGAACAGCTCACTACTCAGAACGCTTATTTTGCGAGGCATTAAGACTCGAACCCAGGACCTTCTGAATTGGAGTCAGCAGCTCTAACCAGTAAACTACCCGAGAAGTCAGGACAACAAGCAACACTAACCTGATTTCTTTTTCTTGTTCTGTTCTATTTGTACTTTTGTGAATTTGTTTCTTTGATATTTGGACTTCCGTCTTCACACGTTATACACTTCATGTCTACATTTTGTCATTTTAGGTTTGTGTTCAGCATTTCTGTCATCCTGCGCTTACACACGTGGAATGCATGTGTTCCAAATAACGATATTTTTTTAGCCTATTAGGTACCTGACTCACTGATTAACAAGGCTTCATTTGGGAGACATTTCTGCAGTTTCTCCAGCGGTGGGGTGGATGGTATTGCAGGCTGCTTGCTGTTATTTCGACCCATTTACAACACAAAAGACGCTGACAGAGGGGTGCGAGTGGATTTAAGGTGGGCAGATTTACGAGTTTTCTCGTAAGCTTTGGTAATTCTAGTGTTAAAATGTATACAGTTTCCCGTTAGAGCAGCTTTTGCTATGACAATTAACAAATCACAGGGACAAACATTCGATAAAGTCGGTTCATTTATTAGAGAGAAATGATAGTCACTCACAAGCTGTTATACATTGCGTTGTCACGATGAAAATCCAAACACGGAATCAAAATTCAATGCGATTTTGATGAGAAGTTCATTCCAAATGTTGTTTTTGATGAAGTTTTACAGTAAAAGTTTAAGTTTAAATGAATTTGCGTGTTCATTTCAAATCCAAAGTGAATGAAATCGTAAACTGCAGCGAATACTCTTAACGCACCATGAGACCTCGTTTTCTTTCAGTTTATTACGTTTTCCCCTTTTTTACTTTGGTTCATTACTCTCTGTAATGTAAAACAGCGAGTTCTATTCTGCACATCTAACAATTCTCATGAAGATAACAATCTGTTTAAATTGTACATCCGCTTCCCCTTACGCGAGTGGCAGAGCCGTGAAGTGGCTAGCGGCTAGTGCCCACCCAGTGGCTGGCGAGCGACACGGGGGCGGGCAGAGCCCCCCAGTTTCTATAAATGCCTGCACCTTTATTTGTTTTTGATTTAAATCTGAATTCCTCCTAAATGAAGGTCGTCTCTTTTTGTGCTTTCTAGCATTCTAGAGTTGAGTCGGTCACCTTGGTGGTAGCTGATCATTTCATATTTGTCGCCATCGTGTTTATGGCTCGGTCGGCTCTACAGTGCAGCCTCCGCTATTTGAAGCTGACCACACCGTCGTTCTGTCTGACATGGTGCTCCATTGCCATTTCGTGACAGCCGGACGCAGCGCCACCTCAAGTTGGCACGTGGATTGTAGTAAAGAGGACAAGGCGCCTTGTGGACCTTCTGAAAGCCAGACGGGCAGACCTCGCGGCACTCGTGTTTATTCCTCCACGTCTCCCGCGTTGTGTGTCACTTTGTTTCGTTTATTAGCTTTCTCTACTCCGTTTTTCACCTCCCGAGCTCCCCAATACTTTTTCCAAGTTGGAGCCACAACCTTTAATTGTGTTGTTTTTTAAAATCCAGAGCCCCTGCCATAGCACACCTTTACTCCTGAGCTGGGCAGCTGGAGCCTCACCCTGCAAGCACTGGGCACAAGGCAGGAATAATCCCTGGACGGGGTGGCTACTTCGTTTTCTGTTTGAACAAAATACGCTGACTTCTGTAGAACGTTGTGTTTTGATCACAAATGAAGCTGCCTAACAAAGAAGGGACGAGCTCAACAGTCCTGGTGTCCCAACCCTTTCAGTGACACTTGGAGGCCCGTCTTTACCCTCGAGCCCACTGCCATCCTTTACACCCCAGGGCACAGCATGACTGGTACCAGAGTGGCTCAGATGTCCTTCCCTTAATTTGACCCCCCCAGTCACCTGGTGGAGTCATCTCCAGACCCGGACCCCAATTTCCCTACAGTGCTGTCCACTTTCACTTACTTTCTCCAGACTGGCTGGCAGATGGCACGTCTTCTTTCTGCCCACGAGTCTAAGGGTCTTCTGTATGGGTGGCAGCATTCACATCTGGACAGGTGTCCTCATGCGGCTGTCTTCCTCACTGTGTGGCCCGGGTGTTACAGATGTGTTTGCGTGTCTGTGTCATCGCTTCATTATTTACAGTAAATACTTAAGGGTGGCACGGGGTTAGGGGGGTCTCCCAGCGTATTTGGGGTCCAACAGGCTGTCGCATCAAATGGATAGAGAGGGGGAGCTGCCTGACTGGCACTAGTTGGCACCACCGTGGAGGTGGCAGTAGACCGATGGTGGTGGATTGCACCCGAGCGCGTGAGAGAGACAGTGCTGCTGGTGAGAAGAGTGTGATTGGCATTTAGTCCTTCTGATGGCGGTGTGGGTGAATTCACAGAGCTGTCCTGTGGAAAGCATTTCCTGCCCAAGTGACAACAAAAGGGAGGCATCTTGGGTGCCAAGGCTTGGCTTGTGATGGATGGTAGACGGCCGGTTTTCTGTTCTCATTCCTCCCAAAGCAGCAGTAGACCCCCTGAATCCGTGGAGGCTGAGGTGGGTCTCAAATTACCGTGAAACAGGGAGGCCATTGTGGAGCACTTTGGGATGAGCGGAGGTGTCGAGGACAGTCTGCCAGTTGAAAACATGAATATGAAGTGAATATAAAGTGTGTCAGCCTACGTGAACAAGCACTCACCGTATTTATATAATGAAAGACGTGCACTTAGTTGAATAAATGAATGCTGTTGTGTTTTTCACTACTTGTCTGTTGCGCTGGCACATCTTGGTCATAACTATTAGACAACCCACCATGGGCTGGTGCCCATGGCTGGGGCTGTTGAAACTCAGGCCTCCCTCCCACGTTCACTGATGGCACGCTGGGAGACCCCGGCTGACTGGGGACCCACGTCTGGAGCAGGCCGCATCAGGACATTGATGCCAGCTTAGACTTCGGTGGACGTATTAGTATTTTCTTTAAGGTGTTTCTCTCTTCTTTTGTGTTTTTTGAGCAAATCCGCTCAGATTATTATAATCCGGGATGTGTCAAATATTTTAAAAAAAGAAGGAGTGATAAGAGTACCACCTGAAGTATTCATCTCATTCAAAGTGCAAAATGCACTGAATGGCATGGGGCCGACTGCTCCTCAATTCTTACCACTGCCAATCTCAAATATCGCTCTGCCACGCACATATGAATTCTTTTGAGGTGAATGTCATCCTACGGGTAGAGTTGCATGGTTTACTTTTACCCACTAGATGGCAGCAAAGACTGTGAGAGGCACT
The DNA here is from genome assembly GCA_026402145.1 of Polypterus bichir lapradei. NCBI lineage: Eukaryota > Metazoa > Chordata > Cladistia > Polypteriformes > Polypteridae > Polypterus > Polypterus bichir. The sequence continues at coordinate 14,354,145 of JANRMT010062807.1, forward strand.
CGGCTGCTCTGCTCAGTTGATGGTTTGGATGGTGGTGTTGGTGACAATGCCAGTGTCACTGGATGGCACAGCACATACTGGCACTCCACAATCCATGCAAGTGGGTGACCGTGTAGAAGAGTGTGTTTTGTTTTCCACAGTTTGAGTAACTGAAAGGCACAGACAGTCAGACTTCAGGTCTTACCTCTACCTTCTGGTAAAGACCACAGCCGGTTTGCATTGGCAGTAACATCTCCAGGCCCCCTGGCATGCATGCTCAGCCCACTTCTCTTCATCAACATGGGAGCCAATCTTTTCTTCTCAGTTTCAATTTTAATTTCAGGAACAATAAAAGAAAGTCACAGGGAGTGAGATCTGCTGGATAGGGTGGTGCGGACAACAACCGCATTGCTTTTGGTCAAAATCTCGGACTAACATTGCGGTTTGTGCAGGGGGCTGTCACGATGAAGCAAATTTCCAACTAAAGGATACGGCAGGACGGCTCGCACAAACAGTTCTGCAGGGCCACCCGCAAATCCACACCGAGAGGCCCTTCTGAAGCACAGAGTGAGGCCGGAGGTCTACAGAGGAAGACATTTTAGGATGAAGAGAAGCCCCACTGCAGAAAGAAGCTTAAAGACCAAAAGGACCTTTCAGCGTCACCTAAGAGTTCACACAGCTGTTCTGAATGTGACAGGAGTGTCACCGAGATAAGCAACCTTCAGCCTCACATGGAAGTTCACATCAGGTGCAAAGGCCAGAAATCGTACATGGCTTGTGGAATAAAGACCATTCGGGGTACACAGTGAGGAAGGAGTCAGCGAGTACGATGGGTGCACTTCAAGTATCCAGACCACAGAATTAGTACAGTAAACTATTCCCCATAACGGACAGGACAACTCCAGAAGGTACTGAATGTTTGTGTCGGGACTGAGGGAAGAGCCCTAGAGCAGTAAACCAACGAGGAGACAGAAACTCGGCGAAAGATCAGCGGACAAGCGTGTGAGCCTCCACTCGCTAAGGGCCACACAACGTGGTCTGGACAGCCAGGCCCAAGGGTTCACTTTATGTATTGACGTGTCTGTACTCCCTGTGACCATCGAGGGTCCTGGGTGTGGAGGACAACCATGAAGCCCCTTTTCTATGAATTGATGTTAAAAAATAAATATACTGATGTAAATGTAGTTATTACATCCTAAAGGAGCCTAAATAAATGGAGTTTACCTCACCAATAAAATGACACAGAGCTTAGACATCACCACAGTCCATGAACTGAGCTCTCATTTCAGACAAATCCATCTGCACGCATTCCCTGATTGGCAAGATGACAATTTACAGAGGAACAGGCCCACCGCTTTAACACTAGAATTACCAAAGCCTATGAAAAAATCTGTAAATCTGTCCCACCTTAAATCCCGCTCCGTCAGCGTCTCTTGTCTTGTAAATGTGTCGATAAACAGCAAGCAGCCTACTATCACAACCACGCACCGCCGCATAGTTATCTGAGCTCAGGTCTGTTTACCTGCGTGTCAGCTGCTTACAAGTTGTACAGACGAGTAAATACTAGATTGTTATTTGGAACACTTGCATTTCATGTGTGTTCCGTGTCTACAACAATCTACGTAAACACATCGTTGAAACAAACATTTTTCATGTTTTAGTAATAATTGACAAAATGTAGACATGAAGTGTTTAATGTGTGAAGCCTGAAGTGTGAATATCAAGTAAACACTTTTACAAAAGGTACAAATATAACAGAACAAGTGCACTCTATTGAAGAATAGAACAGCAGAAAAAGAACCCGCGTTAGGGTGCGACATTGACACCCATTTGATGCGACTGCTTCGGTGGCACAACGGTATCAACTGTTGACTGGGAATCCAAACTTCACAGGTTCGACCCCGGACGAGTTCGTTTTGAGAAGTGAGCTGCGCTTATTCTTACTATTTTAGAATAAAAACATACATTTGATTTCAGTCTGTAACAGCCGCTGTAATTTATGGTACTTGTAAAGGTTAGCTTTGTTTTTTTTAATTCAGTTTTATTCTCCCAGTTACGTTCACACTCCCCCGATCTGAAATTGCTGTTTTCACATAAAGACGCGCAATAACAGAGGTGAACTCAGACAATGAAGACAGTTCTACATCGGAGAAAGAATGCACGTCGTACTCTTGCCGTTGCTGTACTTTGAATATGTACCCGGGAAGCTCTGCAGTCTTCTTGTGACTTTACGCTGTAGGAAGTAAGTACATAAATCAAGGTAAATAAGTAAATAACATTCGATCTGGCTCTTGTATATACACAAAGCACAGCGACGGCAGCTTCCACCTGCAGCTATAGACTCTTCAGTACGCGAGCGACTCTCCACGCTAGTGTTTAGATCTGGACCGTAGAACCGTCGTCATCATCTGAGTTCACCTCTCCTATAGCGCATCTTTATGTGAAAACAGCAATTTCAGATTGTTGTGTGAACATAACTGGGAGAATAAAAAAAAAAAAAAAAAAACACAACAAAGCTAACCTTATATAACCATAAATTTACACCGGTCGTTACAGACTCAAATCAAATGTATGTTTTTATTCTAATAGAATAAACGCGGGTTCTTTATCTGCTGTTATATTCTTCAATAGAAGCGCATTTGTTCAGTTATATTTGTACCTTTTCTGAAAGTGTTTATTTGATATTTGGACTGAAAATTATTACTAAAACATGAAAAACGTTTGTTTTAACAATGTGTTTACATTGATTGTTGTAGACATGGAACACACCTGAAATGCATGTGTTCCAAATAACGATATAGTATTTACTCGTCTATACAACTGACACTCAGGTAAATAGACTTGAGCTGAGATAACTGTGCGGTGGTGGGGGATGTGATAGCAGGCTGCTTATCGACACATTTACAACACAAAAGATGCTGACGGAGAGGTGCGAAGGGATTTAAGGTGGGACAGGTTTACAGATTTTTTTCGTAGGCTTTGGCAATTCTAGTGTTAAATGTGCTTCAACAGTGATACATGGTGGGCCAAAAACCCAGAAATGACGCTGGGACAAAGCAGAAATGGGAAACGAGGCCGAAGGAGCCTCGGCAGTGTCATTACTGACCATGTTGGACACTGGGCTCTTCCTGCTACGTTAGTTATCATGACATGACCTGTAGATACAAATACGTGACATCCTCCTTTATTAAGAATGGAATTCTTAGGGCTTGCGATACACAGTTTGTGATAAAAGGATCTGCTTTGCAGTTTATCCGCGTCTCTTGACTCTTAAAGTACAAAAAAGTAGAAATGAGTGCAAAGACAAGCATGAAGTCCACTCCATGAGCAGCGCCATCACCGGTCAGTCTCCTCACGTGGTGATTTTCATCCGCCGTCCACAGCCGGTCAGCTGCACCTCCAGTAGTTTCAGGTTCTTCTTCTCATTCTCGCTGATCCTGTTAGCACTCAGCCTGGTGAGACAAAATTGCAAATTGCAAACTCATCAGGCCACCACTTCCATTTCGTTCTGTGACACACACACCTCTGACATCACTTTCCCAGAATTCCTCCCAGCATGATACCAAGGAACGAGTGCAGTCCACATGAGCGGACCTTTCACACGGACAGCAGAGGCGCCACATGCTGCATGTTGGTGTAACTGATATGCTCAAAGCTCACCACACTGCCCAGACTACTAATGAGGTAAATCCTTTGGTGGGTCTCAGTACACTGGCAATGCCCTTAAAGTCTATTTTAATGGGACTTCATATTCTGCGTTAATCTGCCATGGCACATCATTATTTCTGGCAAGCAGAGCAGTTCTCCTGCTTGAATCAAAAACTCCACCACCACCATTCTCTTCAACTCCATCTACTTATGTTAAAGAATTTTTTGTGTCGATGGTCACCTTTTTTAGTTGCTGGCATAGCTAAAAATGTCTCTGCCATATCATATGCCACTCTAGTCTAGTGTGGTCTTGTGTCCTGTGACTTGCACTCTTCTATCATAAATTGATCACACTTGTGTTCCCATCATCCCCACCATTTGCTCACCGGAGTTCCTCTAATTTGCAGTTTGGGTTCCTCAGCCCTTTGCCCAGCAAATGCATGCCCGAGTCGTCCAGTTTATTGCCATCCAGCCACAGCTCAGTGAGACGCGAGTATTCACTGCAGAGTGCCGAGGAGAGGGCCTCACATGATCCCGATGTAAGACCACACTTCCAGAGCCTGCGGAAAGGAGTGAGAAGGTGACATGTAGGACATGGACGAGGACAAACAGCTCAAGCAACTTGAGTGAGTGTGCATTAGCAGTCAGCTTTGAGGGAGTAAATGTCACGGTGGGCAGTAAAAGCTGGCATGTGGATGGAAGAGAGCCGTGTGAAAGTGATTACAGTTTCATTTGGAGGATTTTACACTAACATGGCTCCGATGATGGACAAGGCACACTATGTGAACTGAAGGATTGTCACACTTTTATGAAGGTCAGCGGAATCTCATCTGGTATTTGCCCCCATGAATAGGACAACGTCATAATTAGCTCCAGTTTCTGCTACACTAGCGTGCAGATACCCATTTACTTGGTCTGCCACAAGTGAAAGAAAGCCGATAGAAATTTGCTGAAAAGGAACTGAAGATGTAAGAGATGGAAAATATCAACGTCATGAAAAAATGTGTAAAAGGTCAGAAGGAAATAAAAAAATCAGACTTGTAGACATATAGAAAGAAGTTCCACCTCATGGAAATGACTTACCCCGTCCGATTCCTAGCCCCGCCGTGCCCTCTGCGTTTACTCTGTCCTCATAAAGCCACCATTGTCGTCTTAAAAATCTTCTATACTCACCTCAGCCTCTCCAGTTTGCAGTTTGGGTGTCTCAGGCCCTCGCAGAGCAGATGGATGCCTGAATCTTCCAGGTCATTACCCCTGAGCCAAAGCTCAGTCAGACACGAGTGTTCCAAGCAGAGAGCCGAGCAGAGAACAGCACAGCATTCAGAAGTGAGGCCACAAGACTCGAGCCTGTAGAGAGGACATATCTATATGTGAGTCAGGAGGAAAATGGATGACAATGTGACACTGTGACCCTCCCAAGAAGTTCAGGATTTACTTACTATTAGTGAGGTCAAAAAGTCAAAATCAAACCCCAAAGAGACCATCCAAATTCAACCTCACACAAAATGAAATCAATGGAAGTGCATTAATGAGTAAATGTGCACAAATCACCCCAAAAGGATATTAATAATTTAAAAACCAGACTTCAGCTGCTTTATAACACACTAGCGAGTCCACATCTGGAGAACTGTGCGAAGTTCTGGTCACCACGCTACAAGAAAAACAGAGCAGCAAGCAGGCACATTCCAAGACTTATTGTACTGTGAGAGACTCTGATAATTAAACCTGGTCTTTCTGAGCAGAGGTGACTGCGTGAGGACCTCATTCAGGTCTTCAAAATCCCCAAAGGCATTGATGAAGGAGATCCAGCAGAACTCAGAACCAGAACTTCATGGACTGAAGGAAATGAGAGGAAAATAAGGGGAAGTGCATTTACGACTGAACCCAGGATGCACTCCTTTACACAAAAGGTTGTGGAACTCTGGAACAAACTACCAAGACATGGAGTTGAGGCAGAAACCTTCACAGCCTTTATGAAGGATCTGAATGAGATATGGGGAGAACTTTGCTATCACCTACACAGATGAGCCTGATGGACTGAATGGCAACCTCCTTTTTGTCAAATTTCTTATGTTCTTAAATGCTTGGAGGGGAAACAACAGATTTGTTATTCTTGTAGATGCTCTCCAGACTACAAGATGACATGGTGGGTGAAATTCACTGAAGTGTCACAGAGAACCGCCAGTCTGGCACACCCAAGTCCCATTTTAAGGTGTAGATTTAGGGAGAGTTCCACAATAGCGCTAACAGGCCTTTGAATGGAGTCTGGGTAACTCGTGAGGACTATTAAAAGGTTACCTGCAAGTTTTCCTGGAGGAGGAGGTTAGGAGCCTGTGCTGATACAGCGCATTGCTGCACCCACCACATGACAAACCAACTCAGGATCCCAGATTAGGACCCGAGTGCAGCCATGCAACGGGTGACACCTCTGCACCACACTACTTCAGATGGAGTGGACTCGGCTTAAAAACATCTTTCAGTCAGCCAACTGGGGATGGGAGGTAGCGAACAGGTGGAAATAAGGCAAGCCAGGTGGGTGGACAGAGAGAGGGGTAAAACCATGAAAGGAAGGAGATAGTGGACAAATGAGACCAGCCACCGTGCAGGCAAGCAGGTGTCCTCCATGTGAGTTAACCAAGGCCAAATGTCCCATCCATGCATCTCCTATTGTTCACTTTTTTGTTAATAAAAACCCCATTCATTACTTTGGATTTTCTAGTCATAATCTGGGACGACTCATGAGTGCCCCCCACCTTCCACAATATATACACATGCACCTTATCCCTCTGTGATGATTAATGAAAACATTTGTAGCAAATGCTTATCTTGCACCAGTCCAAGAATTTCACCTCTAGCAGCACACTAACAATTGTTTCTGGAAGTCCCTCTTGTCTCTGGTTCATCAATAAGGGTGAGGCCTGGAGTACTATTCTGCTAGGGTGGGTGGAACCATCAGGTCTGGCTCACCTGGAGCCCATCCTCATCACAAATACATTTCCCATTAATGAATTGAGCACTACTCCCAGAGTGCCATTCTTCTGTTGGGCTGTTGATGGCTGTCCGCCCAGACCAAAGCTTCCATCTTCCACTTACTTGGCCTGCTTGGGCTCTGAATGTTTGAAGCCAACAACTCCTTGTCTGACTCTGAAGTATTTTCAAAGAGTGGAACTGCTCTGAGATTTTGGGATTCAGCTGCTAAAATCCAAGCACAGGACTTTAACTCAAAAAAAAAAAAAAGATGAAAATGGTTATTGACGTAAATCTATTTGGTGTCTTTCTGTTAGGACTACCTCTGTAGCTGATGATCACCTCGACCATATGGGATAAAGCAAGGGCCACCTTATTTGGGGGTCTCCTCCAGCTCTGAAGACTCGATTTCAGTAACATCTGTGCTTCATGCCACAGTACAGGAAACGCTAGCTGCTTTCACCCACAGATAATGGAATATGGCTTAGCTCTTGGGGGTGAGTCCTTGGTCCCGGGAATTTCCACAAAAAAAAAAACAAAAACTTTTAGAATCCGGCCATTCGACTCACTGCTCTGAGGGTACAGTATGCTAGCTGACCACCACAGAGCAAGATCAGCTCAGGTACTTTCATGAAAACTGATATTAAGATAAAATTGTAAGATTTCGGCCCTCTGAGGGACCAGGGTGAGGATGGCCTCTACCTGCTCTTCTCAGGTTAATCCCATACTGCCAAGGGTTGGTCTCTGGCCTTCAAGTGTTTACTTCATATGACCAGAGAAGACCAGGGAACTTTTTACAAGGCTGGGCTTGCCCAACAACGTCCCCCACCCCCTAATAGTCACCCAGTCCAAGGCCAATTCATGACCTGTTTGAACTTCTGAGGTTTGTCACCTCTCTCAGTCTCTTAGAAAATTTTATGGACTAAGAGGGAAAGCCAACTGTTCCAAGGGTCACTGGAAAGCCCTTGAATATGCCCAGGCTCCTCCGTTTATCACCTAGCTGGGGTTTAAATGTGAGCTTTACAACAAATTCATCTAAAATGCTGTGGTAGCACACAACCTCACTAGTAGTGAGGAGAAGAGACCGGGCGAGGCCGGCAGGGAGGTCTTCATGAACTTTGAATCTGCATAATAAGAACATACTTTTTAGTTCTGCCACTCCAGCAGCAGACCAGAGAAAACCTACAAAAATACGAAATTCTCTGCTGTAGACTGACTCAAACCCTGCACCCTCATTGGGTTGCCTACTTTAAAGCAGCACTGGATGGAGAAGTCAAGGACCAGCACGTGGTGCACATTTAGTAATGGGCTGTGGCATTACAGAACTGTGACACATCTGACTTTGTAATCTGGTCCACACCTGACATATCCTCTCATGCTGATCTTTCATACCCTCGGCAGTGAGACCACTCCTGGACCAAAGACCAATGAAGGCAGCAGAACCAAGTTGCATGCTTATTTACCTGTGGAAATTAAGGGGATCAGGACTGAAACCAGAAAACACTTCTTTAGTTTAAGAGTTGTGGGATTTTGGAGCAAACTACCAAGACATGGAGTTCAAGGAGTCAACTTGACAACCTTTAAGAAGGATCTGGAGGAGATCTTGGGACAGCTTAGCCATTAGCTAAACAAACAAGCCTGATAGACTGAATGGTCTCCTTTAGTTTGTCAAATTTCTTATGTACTAATAGTCAGTGGGTGCCACAGTGATGAAAAGGCTCAATGGCCACAATCCCAAAAAAGTGTAATACTGAAAGAGAAAACTCTAAAGAAAATAAAAATGTCAAACAAGAAGGTATCATTCTAGCCAATGATGACAGAAAAATAAAAAACAAGATGGACGAGTCACTCAAAATACTGAGCCTCATTTATAAGGGGAAATCACACTCCAGCATAGAAACACAAGTTGTATACCTACAAGGTGAGATGTCGAGAGTCAACCTTATGAGAAGGATTTAGGAGTCCTAGTGGACTCTAAACTATCGACTTCCCGACAGTGTTTAGAGGCCATTAAGAAGGCTAACAGAATGCCAGGTTATATAGCGCCTTGACGTGTGGAGTACAAGTCACAGGAGGTTCTGCTCAAGCTTTATAACACACTGGTGAGGCCTCATCTGGAGTCCTGTGTGCAGTTTTGGTCTCCAGGCTACAAAAAGGACACAGCAGTGCTAGAAAAGGTCCAGAGAAGAGCGACAAGGCTGATTCACGGCTACAGGGGATGAGTTATGAGGAAAGATTAGAAGAGCTGAGCCTTTACAGTTTAAATAAAAGAAGATTAAGAGGTGACCTGAGGGAAGTGATAAAAATTATGAAGGAAATTAGTATGGTGGATCAAGACAATTACAGTATTTTAAAATAAGTTCATCAAGAACACAGGGACACGGTTGGAAACTTGTTGAGGGTAAATTTCGCACAAACATTACAAAGTTTTTCTTTACACAAAGAACGACAGATACTTGGAATAAGCGACCAAGTACAGTAAATCCTCGTTTATCGTGGTTAATCCGTTCCAGACTCTACCGCGATAAATGAATTTCTGCCAAGTAGGATTCTTTATTTATAAATCTAATATTTTCGCAGTTAGAGCATAGAAAACCGGTTTACGACCTTCTAAATACGTTTTTTAAGATTATTAGAGCCCTTTAGACATGAAATAACACCCTTTAGTCAAAAGTTTAAACTGTGCTCCATGACAAGACAGAGATGGCAGTTCTTTCTCAAAATTAAAAGAATGCAAACATATCTTCCTCTTCAAAGAAGTGCGCGTCAGGAGCAGAGAAGAGAGAGGCAGAGAAAAGCAAACAATCAAAAATCAATACGTGCGGTTAGAGGTTTTAAGTGTGCGAAGCATATCGTATATCATTGAGGAGTTTAATACGCAATACATGCTCTGATTGGGTAGCTTCTCAGCCATCCACCAATAGCGTCCCTTGTATGAAATCAACTAGGCAAACAAACTGAAGAAGCATGTACCATAAATTAAAAGACCCATTGTCCGCAGAAATCCGCGAACCAGCGAAAAATCCGTGATATATATTTAGATATGTTTACATTTAAAATCCGCGATGGAGTGAGGCCGCGAAAGTCAAAGCACGATATAGTGAGGGATCACTGTAGTGTGGTGGACAGTAAGACTTTAGGGACTTTCAAAACTCGACTTGATGTTATTTTAGAAGAAATAAGTGGATAGGACTGGCGAGCTTTGTTGGGCTGAATGGCCTGTTCTCGTCCAGAGTGTTCTGATGTTCTAATATTCTACAAATCTGTGAATGGGCATTTGTGATTGAGACAAATAATGATAAATACTCTAACCTTTTAATAAGGATATCATAAAACACTCCCCACCACCTGCTCAGACCTGCTTGATTTCTCATGTGACATTACCATGTGGCTGCGACTTGTCCCTTGTCATTTACTTCCTGACCTTTATTCAGTGTTTACTCACCTCAGTGTTTTTAATTTACAGTTGGGGTTTTTCAGCCCCTCAAACAACAGACGAACTCCAGTATCCTGCAGGATGTTCTCTCCCAGCCACAGTTCAGTTAGGAGCGAGTGTTCAGTACGGATCACTGAGGAGAGAGCCGCACAGCATCGAGATGTAAGACCACACGACTGCAGCCTGGACACATGGGAAGAGAGGCAATGAACACACACCATGTTAAGGAGTCTCACACACACACCAGTATCCATCAAAATCATCCCATTAGACAAGCAGAGTCAAACTTCCTACAGACAAATCAGAGATCTGTGCCCATACTTACCAGGTGTCTCAGCATTACTCCTAGAAATTGAACTTAAAAGTCTGACTAGGATAATAATTTCTCCTACCCCGGAGTAGCACATGCGAAGTAGTTATGGTGCGTCCTACACACACTCCCACCGGAGGAGGACGAGGAGTTCAGGTTTGGGAATGAAGGGCGTCCTGATTTAACAGTACCTTGAGCCACAAAACAGCATGTGAACATATTGGTGGGGGATTAGGACGTTGACTGGCTTTAGTCTTGGTTTTCATGAACCATAATAACCCTCACTTACCACTAACTGCTACTTAACTGTAAATAATTCCAGCTCAGATAAGTAATGATATCTCAGCAACAACTCCATTTTCTGGAAGCATTCATGACATTATAAGCTAGCTTTAGTAAATTAAAAAATGAATAAAAATGACCAATTTCAAAATGTAGGTTTATGTGCTATTCAACTTTGAATACTATAATCACTCATAACATGGCACTATTTCATTTTGGGGATAGCATAGTATTTACATAAAATATGGAGCTGGAAAAGAGCTTTAAAGCAATAGAACCATTTCTGTGCAACTTATTTAGGGAGAAATAGCCAATCAAAGTCATAACCCCCCGAATATAAATTCTAAGTCAAGCGTAAATCTCCCTTATTACTGTTGGTCCAAGACACATGCAATTTCAGTTCCCTGGGTTACTCGTATGCCAAGTTTCACTAAAATCTGTGATAAAGTTTGGGGCAGAAGTTCAGAAGTGCTTGGTTGTGACATGAGAAAGTCGATGCTATCGCAAAGCTGCATTTACCCGGTTGCCAAAAAAGTGTGACGTTACCAACAAATTCACTTCGGCTGATAGCGCATGACTTTTCCACGTAGACGGAGTGATCATGTAACCCATAAGACTACTCATGAATATTACTCCATCTCTGTCAGATCAATGTCACCTCCCAGGGACTGACATTTCACTTTTCCTGGAATGTGTGCCAATCTCTGCCTGAGCGCCATCTTCTGGCAGTTCTTCCCAAGTTAGGGACAGCTCACGGGCTGAAGCTAGGAATTGCTGTCTAAATCAGGAAAACTAATAAACTGCTATTACTCCAACTCCTAAGAGCAGGACCAAATTTGTGTCGCTCAGATTTATGAGCCAATTAGGCCAGTTTTCCTAGTCAGAGATGCTTGATAAATGCGTGCATTGGTTTTCCTAGAAACCCATTTTTCTGACTCCTAAAGGATTTCCCCAATCCTACGAGGTGTGGCAGAAAAGTAATGAGACTGGCAACACTTCAAGCGATCTGGCAACGCTGCGCTGTTGTCCTTGATAGAGCACGTGTATCAGTACCCTCCCATAGCTCAGTGCGAGTTTCAACTCCTTCCGTTAACTACGTGATTTTTGTGACTGCTATTAGCGAAGTTGTGTTTTTGGTTGTGCGTCGCGCAAAATGGAACAGCGGAATTTGGAGCAACGTTGTGCCATTAAATTTTGTGTTAAGCTTGGAGAATCGGCAAGTGTGACGTTTGAAAAGTTAAAACAGGCCTATGGGGAACGTTCTTTATCCCGAGCTCAAGTTTTTCGCTGGCACAAATCATTTTTGGAAGGCAGAAAACACGTTGAAGATGAACACCTGTCAGGGAGGCCTTCAACTTCGAAAACCAATGAAAACATCGAATGTGCGAACACTCTTGTGAGATCAGACCGTCGTTTAACATTAAGAATGTTGAGTGAACAATTAAATTTGAACAGATTTACCGTTCATCAAATTTTGACTGAACATTTGCAACAACGCCCCATGTCACACTGCCCTCTCCATAACAGAATTTGACCTCAAAACGCATTCCTGTGGTTCCCCAGCCCCCTTATTCACCTGACCTCAGTCCGTGTGACTTTTTCCTAAACTGAAAAATGTCCTCAAAGGACGTCATTTCGGGACTTTAGAAAACATCCAAAAGAGTGTAACGGACATGCTGAAGACCATACCGGTTGAAGACTTCCAGCGCTGCTACCAACAGTGGGAACAACGTCTCCATCGGTGTGTAGCTGCCCAAGGGAACTACTTTGAAGGGGATAACATTGATGTTTGAAAAAAATAAAAACTTTGGTAAATAAAAAATCAGTCTCATTACTTTTCTGCCACACCTCGTATTTATTTGTATTTACATTTTGACACATCAATGAATTGCATTAATTGTTTTGTTGTCACATGTGCTGGCTTAGCGGGGGGCTTTTAAAAGTTCACCAGGAAAGGAATTTAGCTGCAGCACTGTCACTTATCTGCCTTCCTCTTCTGCACAAAGATCTGAAGGAAACGACCAGGAAGAACAACTGTGGCTACACCCATGGGCCTCTGCAAAAAAAAAAAAGCGACTCTGCCAGGAAGCCATTACTCAACTGGAATCAAGCGGCACTCACAGGCACATCAGGGCAGCCAGAGAAGAGGATTTCTTTAGTTCTTCTGCCACAACAAAGAGAACAGTCCCCTTGAGAATTAACAAAGGATATCAAAATACCGGCCCTTAAATGAGGATTCTTCTCGTTACCCAAACCGACTTGTATGCTCTCTCTCTCGCTGCCTTGCCACTCTTCTGTGGTGTTAACAGTCTTTAATTGCACTTTACTAAATCATGTAACTATACCTGGATGGGAACCAAGGAAGTCATTATAAGTGATTTGGGTAGAGAAGAGGCCCAATAAAAACCTGCATGTTCCTGTACGAGCTTCACAATTTAACCAATGAGAAATGGAGTAGCTTTACAAAAACAAATTTAAGCAATGCCACCTTTCACTTATGCTTCACTCTACTCCCAGAGATGACGTGGTAAAGTTTCACACAGGTCAACTCTAATAAACAGACGGTTCTTCCGTCATGGCCACAGAGCCACCAGTGGTCAGTCCCTAAACATTACCTTAACGTCTCCAGTTTACAGTGTGGGCTCCTCAGCCCCTCACACAGCAGACGCACGCCCAAATCCTCCAGTTTATTGCCTTCCAGCCGCAGCACAGTCAGGTGTGAGTGCTCAGCAGACAGAGACGTGGAGAGAGATTCACAGCATGCAGACGTGAGTTCACAGGAGTCCAGTCTGCAGAAAGGAAAAGAGAAAGAAGAAATGACACAATGGAGTGACCAAGTCAACAGCTTCTTCAGGTAAGCGGGCATTCTCGACTTGAAACTGCTGAAGCAGCTGTTGAAACGCTGAGATGACGCCCGATTTACTGTCGGGGAACATGGTTCACACTTAGCGTGTCGTTAACACTAGAATTATCAGAGCCTATGAAAAAACTCGTAGATCCGTCCCACCTTAAATCGCTTCTTAAAACTGTTCACAGCTCTCCACCAGCGTGTCTTGTCATCTAAATGTGCTGATAAACTCAAGTTGCAAGCAGCCGGTTATTCCATCCCCCCACCGACTTAGAACGTGCACAAACTTCTCCCAGCTCACGCCTTGATTGATTTTCTGGGAGTGAAGTGGAGTTTTAGAGTGGAAATAACACTGTCCATGCCAAATAACATTCGAGCTGTAGCGCATCTTTATGTGATCCAATTTTTCACATAAAGGCTCTCTATAGCTCGAATGTTATTTAAGAATCTTATTTATTTGGCATGGACATGCTCAAAAAATACACGTGTAATGCCACGAAAAGTGCATGCAGACACTTCATTTCGCTAGCATTGGTAAGAGAATGTATCGTGATATACTGCAGAGCTATAGCGCGTCTATGTGAAAACAGCAGAGTCATATTGGGGGGGGGGGGGCATAAGGAAGGATCCTGAACGCGACTGAGAGAATGAAAAGTGAATAAAAAAAACCCAAAGCTAACCTTTACCAGTATCATAAATTACACTGGCTGTTACAGACTGAAATCAAATGTATGTTTTTATTCAAAAATAGTAAGAATAAGATCAGTTTACTTTTCAAAACGGAGTCGTGAGGGATCGAACTCGTGACCTTTTGATTACCAGTCAGCAGCTGATACCTTTACGCCACCGCGCCAGTTGTAATGAATATACGTCATTATGGCCTACTAAGGCGGCTTTTTTTTCTGCAGTTACACTTTAGAATAAAGATCATTTGCTCTGTTATATTTGTACCTTTTGTGAAAGTGTTTCTTTGATATTTGAAAAACGTTTCTGTTTTAACAATGTGTTTACACAGATTACTGTAGAAACGGAACAGACATGAAATGCGTGTGTTCCAAATAACGATCTATTATTTCCACTCTAAAACTCCACTTCACTCCCAGAAAATCAATCAAGGCATGAGCTGGGAGAAGTTCGTGCACGTTCTAAGTCGGTGGGGGGATGGAATAGCCGGCTGCTTGCAACTTGAGTTTATCAGCACATTTAGATGACAAAAGACGCTGGTGGAGAGCTATGAACGGTTTTAAGAAGCGATTTAAGGTGGGACGGATCTACGAGTTTTTTCGTAGGCTCCGGTAATTCTAGTGTTAATTATGATGATTTTACGCACAGACAGACTAAAAAAGAGCTTTATCCCATCTGCCATAAACTTTCTAAACTCTGAATCTCCTGTCTGAGATCATTTCTAATTGAACATGTGCAATAAGCTATATTGGTAATGTGCAGTATACTAATGTAATACAATATAGAATATTCATTAACAGGCGCAGTAACAATTTAAGCTGCTGTACTTTGAACAATAACAACTTGCTCTGGTTACTTGATCACTTAACACTGTATACAGCTTATCTGGAATTACTTGACTTTTCTTTAAATGCACCTTGGGGCTGTCACAAAAAGTCATTTCGCTGTGTGACACAATGACAAAGTGCTTGAACTTGATGATAATGTCAGGCTGTCCTCCGTGGTAGTAGGTGTAGGTAAGTCCTAAAGAAACTAGATAGATAGATAGATAGATAGATAGATAGATACTTTATTAATCCCAAGGGGAAATTCACATAATCCAGCAGCAGTATACTGATACAAAGAAACAATATTAAATTAAATAGTAATAAAATAAATAAATAAATAAAAATAAAATGTTAGCATTTACTCCCCCGGGTGGAATTGAAGAGTCGCATAGTGTGGGGGAGGAACGATCGCCTCAGTCTGTCAGTGGAGCAGGACAGTGACAAAAGTCTGTCACTGAAGCTACTCCTCTGCCTGGAGATGACACTGTTCAGTGGATGCAGTGGATTATTCATGATTGACAGGAGTTTGCTTAATGCCCGTCGCTCTGCCACAGATGTTAAACTATCCAACTTAACTCCTACAATAGAGCCTGCCTTCTTAACAAGTTTGTCCAGGCGTGAGGCATCTTTCATCTTTATGCTGCCACCCCAGCACACCACCGCGTAGAAGAGGGCACTCGCCACAACTGTCTGGTAGAACATCTGCAGCATCTTACTGCAGATGTTGAAGGATGCCAACCTTCTCAGAAAGTATAGTCTGCTCTGACCTTTCTTACATAGAGCATCAGTATTGGCAGTCCACTCCAATTTGTCATCCAGCTGCACTCCCAGATATTTATAGGTCTGCACCCTCTGCACACAGTCACCTCTGATGATCACAGGGTCTATGAGGGGCCTGGGCCTCCTAAAATCCACCACCAGCTCCTTGGTTTTGCTGGTGTTAAGATGTAAGTGGTTTGAGTCGCACCATTTAACAAAGTCTTTGATTAGCTTCCTGTACTCCTCCTCCTGCCCACTCCTGATGCAGCCCACAATAGCAGTGTCATCAGCGAACTTTTGCACGTGACAGGACTCTGAGTCATATTAAAATTCTGATGTATATAGATTGAACAGGACCGGAGAAAGTACAGTCCCCTGCGGCGCCCCTGTATTGCTGAACACAATGTCAGACCTGCAGTTCCCAAGACGCACATATTGAGGTCTGTCTGTAAGATAGTCCACAATCCATGCCACCAGGTGTGAGTCTACTCCCATCTCAGTCAGCTTGTCTCTAAGGAGCAGAGGTTGGATGGTGTTGAAGGCGCTAGAGAAGTCCAAAAACATAATTCTTACAGCACCACTGCTTCTGTCCAGGTGGGAGAGGGATCGGTGTAGCATATAGATGATGGCATCCTCCGCTCCCACCTTCTCCTGGTATGCGAACTGCAGAGGGTCGAGGGCGTGGCGGACCTGTGGCCTCAGGTGGTGAAGCAGCAGCCGCTCCATGGTCTTCATCAGATGTGACGTCAGAGCAACAGGCCGGAAGTCATTCAGCTCACTAGGACGTGATACCTTTGGGACTGGGGTGATACAAGATGTTTTCCAAAGCCTTGGGACTCTCCCCTGTTCCAGGCTCAGGTTGAAGATGCGCTGTAGAGGACTCCCCATTTCCAACGCACAGGCCTTCAGCAGTCGTGGCGATACACCATCTGGACCCGCTGCTTTGCTGGCACAAAGTCTTTTCAGCTCTCTGCTCACATGGGCTGCTGTAATTGTGGGTGGGGATGTCTCACCTATGCTGGTATCAGCAGAAGGATGGTTGGAGGATGCAGTATTCCAAGGTGAGAGTGGGTTAGGGTGATCAAACCTATTAAAGAAGTTGTTCATTTGGTTTGCTCTCTCCACGTCTGTCTCGATGGCGGCACCCCGCTTCGAGCTGCAGCCAGTGATAATCTTCATCCCATCCCACACTTCCTTCATGCTGTTGTTCTGCAACTTCTGCTCCAGCTTTCTCCTGTACTGCTCTTTCGCCGCCCTGAGTTGGACTCGGAGTTCCTTCTGCACGCGCTTGAGCTCATGTTGATCACCACCTTTAAAAGCCCTTTTCTTCTGGTTCAAAAGGCCTTTGATGTCACTTGTAACCCATGGCTTGTTGTTAGCATAGCAGCGCACTGTTCTTACTGGAACTACAATGTCCATACAGAAGTTGATGTAATCAGTTGTGCATTCAACAGCCTCTTCAATGTTCACACTATGTGACCCCAGCAATACATCCCAGTCTGTAGTTCCAAAGCAGTCTCTCAGAGCCTGCTCTGCCTCAGGGGACCACTTCCTGAATGAGCGTGTGGTTGTAGGTAGCGCCCTCACTCTTGGTTTGTATTGAGGCTGTAGCAGAACCAGGTTATGATCTGCTTTCCCAAGCGCAGGCAGCGGGGTGGCGCTGTATGCGTCTTTAACGTTTGCATACAGTAGGTCGATAGTCCTGTTTCCCCTGGTGTTACAATCCACATACTGGGAGAAGGCAGGTAATGTTTTGTCCAGCGTTACATGGTTAAAGTCTCCAGCGATTAGCACAAGTGCCTCAGGGTGCTGTGTTTGTAACTTAGCAACTGCGGAATGGATGATGTCACTCGCTATCTCCGCGTTCGCTTGAGGAGGGATGTAAACAATTACAGCAATCACGTGTCCAAACTCTCTGGGCAAGTAATAGGGACGCAGACTTACGGCCAACAGTTCGATGTCCCTGCAGCAATTGGAGATTTTAACGTTTACATGTCCTGAGTTGCACCACTTTGTATTGACATAGAGAGCGAGTCCTCCTCCTTTCTTCTTCCCGCAGGTACTTGCGTCTCTGTCCGCTCTAACTGTGCTAAACCCGGGTAGCTCCACGTTAGCATCTGGGATGGTAGTTGTTAGCCACGTTTCACTAAAACACAGCAAGCTGCATTCTCTGTAGGTTCTGACATTTTTCACCAGCACAGCTATCAACTATCATGATGTAACAAAAATGTTGATGGTTTCTATAGGAGGAGGAGGTTGGGAGCACGAGCCGATTGCAGCACGTCGTCGCACCCATCACACGACGAAACGAGGTTCGAGTGCACATGCTAGTATGACGCATTTGTGTATATTGTCATACTGAAGCTTATAGTGGATGTGGCCAGTAAGATCATTGGTGCCCCACTGCCCTCCCTCAAGAACATTTTCCACACCCGTCTCACCCGTAGAGCCAACAGCATTGCTGGCGACTCCTCCCACCCCTTTCACTCCCTTTTTAGCCCCCTGGACCCGCTCCACAAGACTGTCAAACAGCTTCATCCACCAAGCTGTCAGGATGCTGAACTCTGTCCACTACCTTCTCCCCTTGCCCCTTGCCCCCTGGACCGTAACAAGAGTCACCATCTACCAAGTACCCTACCTCAGCTGGTATTTTATAAGGACTCCATATTACATCTGCTGCTAACTGGCTGCCTTTTTGTACGTCTCATAAGCAACTCTAGAATGCACCTTCTCATTTTTTTTACTGTAATTGGCTATTGCACATTTTACACAGGTCTGCTTTACAAGTTCTAATGTTATTTATCTTCTATGTTATACTTTTTATACTTTATTGTACTACGAAGTTGAGAGAGAAACAGTATCTCGATTCTCCTGTATGTTCTGCACATATAGTGCATTGACAATAAAAGGCTATTTGGTTTGATTTGAAAAGAATGATCAAGTTCATGGGAGTATGTCAAAAAGGTCGATGCATCGTTTGTGGCCTTGGTAAAGGTATACGACTGCATCACTTGGGGCGACCCGGGGAGATTGGGTTACCAGGCCTGCTATTGTGGGCTATTCAGACCCTGAACAAACAAAGCAAAGGCTGGGTTTGCATTGTCAGCAGAAAGTCAGACCCATTCCCGGTCAGCGTGTAACTGATTACGTTCAGAACTGTTATGGACAGAATTTCTAGATGCAGCCATCTGCCAAAAATCTGCCCAAGTCCCTCATTAACCTCCTTAGCATTAGACCAGAGCGTCACTCGGGCTGTAAAAACAGTGTGAAAAGCATTAGTCCTGAGCGTCACTTGGGCAAATGTAAGACGCGTCTCACATAAGACTCGAGGATTACTCGGGCTGTAAAGTGGCAACAGTGTTAAGTGCCGAGCATAGCCCGCAAAACACTATAGGCGTGTCTTGTGTAAGCGACTGGCCCGAGTGCTACCCATGCAGTGATGCAGACGTCTTCTCCTGGCCCCATAACCAGCCGCCCTGGTGTCGCCCGCTCTCGATACCGATACTGGCAGTGAGGACGAAGTGAATTGGTCTTCAGGCAGTGAAATCAAAAGTGATTCTGATGAATCTGAAAGCAAGGCTCGTTTCAGTCGCACTTGTGTAGTGTGCTGATCAAAAGTCTGGAAAGGAAATCTGCAAGGAATCGGCTACGATTGTCATGACTGTGATGTTGAATTGTGCATTGCAGCCGTACTTCAAAATATATCACAAACACGACATATGGACAGTATACAGTGCATCCGGAAAGTATTCACAGCGCATCACTTTTTCCACATTTTGTTATGTTACAGCCTTATTCCAAAATGGATTAAATTCATTTTTTTCCTCAGAATTTTACACACAACACCCCATAATGACAACGTGAAAAAAGTTTACTTGAGGTTTTTGCAAATTTATTAAAAATAAAAAAACTGAGAAATCACATGCACATAAGTATTCACAGCCTTTGCCATGAAGCTCAAAATTGAGCTCAGGTGCATCCTGTTTCCCCTGATCATCCTTGAGATGTTTAATTGGAGTCCACCTGTGGTAAATTCAGTTGACTGGACATGATTTGGAAAGGCACACACCTGTCTATAGAAGGTCCCACAGTTGACAGTTCATGTCAGAGCACAAACCAAGCATTAAGTCAAAGGAATTGTCTGTAGACCTCCGAGACAGGATTGTCTCGAGGCACAAATCTGGGGAAGGTTACAGAAACATTTCTGCTGCTTTGAAGGTCCCAATGAGCACAATGGCCTCCATCATCCGTAAGTGGGATAAGTTCAAAACCACCACGACTCTTCCTAGAGCTGGCCGGCCATCTAAACTGAGCGATCTGGGGAGAAGGGCCTTAGTCAGGGAGGTGACCAAGAACCCTATGGTCAATCTGTCAGAGCGAAGGCGGTCCTCTGTGGAGAGAGGACAACCTTCCAGAAGGACAACCATTTCTGCAGTAATCCACCAATCAGGCCTGTATGGTAGAGTGGCCAGACGGAGGCCACACCTTAGTAAAAGGCACATGGCAGCCTGCCTGGAGTTTGCCAAAAGGCACCTGAAGGACTCTCAGACCATGAGAAACAAAATTCTCTGGTCTGATGAGACAAAGATTGAACTCTTTGGTGTGAATGGCAGGCGTCACGTTTGGAGGAAACCAGGCCAATACCATCCATACAGTGAAGCATGGTGGTGGCAGCATCATGCTGTGGGGGGCAGGATCTGGGAGATTAGTCAGGATAAATTGAAAGATGACTGCAGCAATGTACAGAGACATCCTGGATGAAAACCTGCTCCAGAGCGCTCTTGACCTCAGACTGGGGCGACGGTTCATCTTTCAGCAGGACAACGACCCTAAGCACACAGCCAAAATATCAAAGGAGTGGCTTCAGGACAACTCTGTGAATGTCCTTGAGTGGCCCAGCCAGAGCCCAGACTTAAATCTGATTGAACATCTCTGGGGAGATCTTAAAATGGCTGTGCACCGATGCTTCCCATCCAACCTGATGGAGCTTGAGAGGTGCTGCAAAGAGGAATGGGCGAAACTGGCCAAGGATAGGTGTGCCAAGCTTGTGGCATCGTATTCAAAAAGACTTGAGGCTGGAAT
Organism: Polypterus bichir lapradei; assembly: GCA_026402145.1. Taxonomy (NCBI): domain Eukaryota; kingdom Metazoa; phylum Chordata; class Cladistia; order Polypteriformes; family Polypteridae; genus Polypterus; species Polypterus bichir. The sequence goes on from JANRMT010062807.1 coordinate 14,374,967, forward strand.
TGCTGCCAAAAGTGCATCGACAAAGTATTGAGCAAAGGCTGTGAATACTTATGTACATGTGCTTTCTCAGTTTTTTTATTTTTAATAAATTTGTAAAAATCTCAAGTAAACTTTTTTCACGTTGTCATTATGTGGTGTTGTGTGTAGAAGTCTGAGGAAAAAAAATGAATTTAATCCATTTTGGAATAAGGCTGTAACATAAAATGTGGAAAAAGTGATGTGCTGTGAATACTTTCCGGATGCACCGTAAATACTATATCGTTATATGGAACGCGTGCATTTCACGTGTGTTCCACGTCTACAACGATCTATATAAAAACATCATTAAAAAAGAAACGATTTTCATGTTTTAGTAATAACTGACAAAATGTGGACGTGAAGTGTATAATGCATGAACGCTGAAGTCCAAATATCAAATAAACACTTTCACAAAATGGACAAATATAACAGAACAAGTGCGCTTCTATTCAAGAATATAACTGCAGAAAAACACCACGCGTTAGGATGCGACATTGACACGCATTTACTACGACTGCTTAGGTGGCACAACGGTATCAACTGTTGACTGGTAATCAAAACTTCACAGGTTCGATGCCGAACGAGTCCGTTTTGAGAAGTGAGCTCCTTTTACTCTTACTATTTTAGAATAAAAATATACATTTGATTCCAGACTGTAAGAGCCGCTGTAAATGTATGATACTTGGAAAGGTTAGCTTTGTTTTTTTTTGTTTTTTTTTTTAATTCAGTTTTATTCGCTCAGTCACGTTCACGATCTCACCCTCGAGCTGCCATCTGACACTGCTGTTTTCACATAAAGACGCTCTATAACAGAGGTGAACTCAGATGACGATGGTTGTACATCGGAGAAAGAATGCACGTCACAATCTTGCCGTCGCTGTACTTTGAATATGTACACGGGTAGCTCTGCAGTCTACTTGTGACTTTACGCTGTAGGAAGTAAGTAAAGAAATAAAGGTAAATCGATCTGGCTCTTGTATATACACAAAGTACAGCAACGGCAGTTTCCACCTGCAGCTATAGACTCCAGTATGCGAGCGACTCTCCACACTAGTGTTTAAAAAAAAAAAAAAAAAAAAAAAAAAAAAAAAAATTATATGACGTGTCACATTTTTGAACAGGCGTATAAGTCAGGGTCTGATTTTATGATCAATTTTGACGCACGTTTGACGCATCATCAGAGCATCGTTGCCCCAACTGCTATTAACATTGGAAGTACCGCGAGATCTCTGCACACTAGCATGGGGAATACCCGAGCCATTGTGAAAAAATACTGCGATATCCCTACATCCTCGGTTGGAATTGTGTTATGGAGCGGATTTTAAGCTGCATGGAGTTGATTTTAATGTTTTATGACCTGTACAGAGATTTACTCCACAGTTATTGGTCAAATTTGAATTGTTTAATTCTCAATCCATTGGTAATAAATCCGCATTGATTGAAGAACATATTAGGGAGAAAGGACTTGACTTCATGTGTCTAACAGAAACCTGGCACCAGTCAGAGGCTTACTCTGCACTAAATGAAGCCTATCCTTCTGGCTACAGCTACTTGGAGGCAGCGCGCAGTACTGGGCGTGGTGGTGGCTTAGCTACCATCCATCCTCAGGATCTGGGGTTGTCCCCTATCTTGCTACCTGCAATATCTTCCTGTGAATGCCTTGCATTTAAATGTAAGCCCCTTACACCCATGACTGTTCTCCTTATTTATCGACCTCCAAAACCAAATTCTGCCTTCATCCCGGAAATGACTGATCTTTTCACAACACTTTGTGCTACTTCTGCTAACATCATAATCCTTGGAGATATAAATATTCAAGTTGACAATCCCACAGGTTATCTCACTGCTGATTTCCTTGAGCTGTTAGATTCTCTTAATTTAAAACAATATGTTAATGTCCCTACACATTCTAGCGCTCATACACTTGATTTGGTCACTTCAAATGTTGTCTCAATTAGTAATCTACAAGTATATGATCTTGGTATTTCTGATTATAAAGTAGTGTCAATGGAGCTGCCTTTTTCCCCTTCTTGTACCAAACCAAAATGACAGATTCATTTCAGAAATCTGAAGAACATTAATGTGGATGCTTTGGACCTTAAACATCTCTCCTCTGATTTTACCAGTTCCTGCACTGTTGATGTCCTTGTGGATTTCTAAAACCAGTCCCTAAGCAATCTCCTGGACCTTCACACCCCCTTAACATCTAGGTCTGTCTCATTTTCGTGTTGAGCTCCCTGGTATACCCATGAGCTGCGAAAAATGAAGGCGGCTGGGCGTGTCCTTGAGCGGCGACTTAAGGCTTCTGGATTGACTGTTCATAAACAGGCTTATAGGGAACATAAGCAGGCATATGCAGAAGCTTTGAAGGTTGCACGGTCCAGGTTCTATTCCACTATTATTAGTAATAGTGCCAGGAATCCCAAAAAACTTTTCTCAACTATAAATCACCTTCTAAAACCTCCTTCATTTGTTTACTCTGAGATTACCGATGAGAGGTGCAACATGCATATCAATTGTTTCAAACAAAAGGTTGATAACATTCGCTTGCATCTCTCTACCATGGACACCCTGCCTTTTCCAAATGTCGATTCATTGTCTGAGATTGTCCAGCCCCTTTGCTCTTTCTCTGTTACCACATGGGAAGAGGTGGAGGCTGTTATCAGGAAAATGAAATCGTCTACTAGTTCCCTGGACCCTTTCCCTTCAGCTCTGCTAATGGCCAACATCTCTGCTGTCTCTCCACTTATCACTAGGATTATAAATCATTCTCTTTTGACTGGTCATATTCCTTCTGTATGAAAAAATCCACCCTTGATCCTGAAGTTTTCTCTAACTATAGGCCCATCTCCAATCTTCCATTTCTTTCTAAAGTTCTGGAGAAAATAGTTGCAACTCAACTTCATGATCACCTCAAACTGAATAACTTGTTTGAGAAGTTTCAGTCTGGTTTTTGCCCTGGCCATAGTACTGAAACAGCCCTGGTCAGGGTTACTAATGACCTTCTAATCACAGCAGATACTGGTTCTCCTTCTCTACTTATCTTTCTTGATCTGACAGCTGCTTTTGACATGATAGACCATAACATTCTCCTTCATCGCCTGCAATACACTATTGGACTTTCTGGAAATGTTCTTAACTGGTTTACATCGTACCTGACAGGTAGAACTGAGCACATTGCCTTGGGTACCGTAAAAATCCTATACCCACAATGTTACTTGTGGTGTCCCACAGGGCTCTGTTTTGGGCCCTATTCTCTTCAACATCTATATGCTTCCCATTGGAACTGTCATTGGCAGTGTGGTTTATCCTTCCATTGTTATGCTGATGACACTCAGCTTTACCTCAGGACTATTCCCACCTCCTCTAATGCTCCTCTGCCAACATTTACTTTGACTACCTGCTTGGAGGAGATAGAGGCATGGATGAGGCTTAACTTTCTTCAGTTGAACAGATCCAAAACAGAAGCCATCTTAGTTGGCACACCACATCATCTTCGTTCTTCTATCATTACTGGTATTACGTTCTCTGGTCAAAACATTCCTCTTTCTATATCTGTCACTAATTTGGATGTTAAAATGGATTCTCAACTCACTTTTGACACCAATATTAAATATCTATGCAAATCTTCTTTTTATCATCTCAAGAACACTGCTAAACTCCACCCTATACTTACCCTGGCGGATGCAGAGAGGCTTGTTCATGCCTTTGTCTCCTCCAGGTTGGACTATTGTAATGCGCTTTTTATCAGGATTCCTGGTAAGAGTATCCAGAGACTCCAGTATATTCAGAACTGTGCTGCCAGGATTCTGATGAGGGTGTGAAAGTATGACCACATCACTCCTATTTTGAAAACCATTCATTGGCTCCCTGTTTCACTTAGAACAGAGTATAAGGTTTCCCTCCTTACTCATCAGTGTATTTATGGGCATGCCCCCCATTATCTACAGGAACTCCTTACCCGTCATACTTCTTCACGTACCCTCCACTCTGTACACATTAGCACTCTTCAAGTTCCCAGAACTAAGCTGAGCAGCATGGGTGACAGGGCCTTTTCTTCTGTGGCGCCGAGACTGTGGAACGCCCTCCCGGACTACCTGAGAGCCCCACAGTCGATTGATGTTTTTAAACGAGATTTAAAAGACAGATATTTTATTATTGAAGTATGTTTTAGGTCTTTGTGTTTTATTACTTTATTTTACTCTGTAGCACTTTGAGATTGTTTATATAAAAAGTGCAGTATAAATAAAATTTATTATTATTATTATTATTAATTTTTCGGGTTACAAGACCTGACTTATACATGAGCACATACGGTATGTTTTTGTGGCTTTCATAGGTTTTGTGTATTTGCTTGTTTCTTTCATCAACACAATGTTTGTCTTATTAAGATATCCAACAATGTGTTACTAATTATTTCCTTCAAGGTTTACCATCATTAAGTGTGATATGTGAAAAATGACAACTTACATGATGAGCTTTTCTTGCTACAAATACAATTTCCTGGTACAAAGAAACACCTCGCGTAACTATGCAGTCACAAACAAATAGAGAACCTTATGACTTACTCAACACGCCGACTGCAGCGGAGGCCTGGCGCCAGCCTCCGGATGCACTCCGGGGTGAGACTCGTGTGCGACAGGTTGAGATCGTCAAGTTCTCCGCAGTAGTTGATGACAGAGCCCAGCACAGCACAGTCCAGAGATGATAAGGTTGTGTTACTAAAGTTCAGCTTTAGATCCTTACCAATGGCATCTCGGATTAATTTCTTGTTTCGCGTCTCATACAGCCACTGACACACCCGCAGAGATTCACTTTTATCTCTGCCACGCAGCGCCCGCTCAGCTTTTTGTTTCACCCACTCCATGATACGCACACCTGGTTTCCTCTCAAAATCTCCCAAGATTCCCTCCAAAGTCTGTGTTACTGAAGTCCTAGACAGTCCAACTAGGAATCGAATGAGAATCTCAAATCGGTCATCTTTACAGGAATTCAGCTTGCCAAGCAACTCCTCGATGTTCCCTGATGGATCGAGGAAAAAGTAGCAGGCGGCCATGAAGTCTTGCATGTTGAGGTGGATGAATGTGTACGTTGTGTTCTCCAAAGTGCTTTCTTTCTGCAAGATCATTTTTAGAAATCCAGAAGGGGATGGGGTGGATAGGACTGGCTGGAGACCAAAGTTAATGATTTCCTGCTTTTCAGAAAACACAAGCACCCCTTTGTCCACCCCAGAAAATGCCATCTTGCCAAGATTCATCAAAATCCCCCGCAGGTCCTCAGATTCAGCCTTGTTATGGGTAAGGATGCTATAAAGAAACATTACAAAGAGCTCCGTGACCGTCCTGGGGGCTGCTCCTCTGTCTTTTTCAGCCAAATTGAAGTAGTTCCTCAGTACACTGCAGATAATCCAACAGTATGAGGGGTTAAAGCTCATGGTGTAGAGGGTGGCACTCTCCTCCACGTACTGGAAAGCCTCGGCACCCAGATTTGCATCACCAAAGAACTTCTTGAAGTAGGTCAGCCTTTGCTGAGGGGAGAAGCCCAGGACCTCTGTAAACCGATCCACTTTAGCCATCTCCAAGGGCTCCAGGGCCGTCGGCCTGCTTGTGATCAGGATTGAACAGCCATTGAGCAACGTCCGATTGATCAGACTAGTGATCAGGATATGAATCGGATAAGAGTCATCTGGATTTGAGCAGAGTTTCTTCCGTGTAAAGTCCAGCTTGTGTTTGTACTGATCCAGCCCATCAAGTATAAAAAGGAGATATTCAGGACTCTGTAGGACTTCTCGAATCGTCTGCTTCTCATCATTAAGATGTTTATAATGTCTCAAGATCAACTTGGTCATTGACATTTTTGGATCCTTCTCCTCTATCAGGTTGAGCTCCCTGAACTTAAATAGGAACACAAATGTAAACCTCCGGTACTGTGTGCCTTTGGCCCAGTCAAATATGACCTTTTGTACCATGGTGGACTTTCCAATTCCAGCCACACCACTTACTACCACAATGTAGGGACGGCTCTCAATTCCAGGAGCCCATCTGAACAGATCTTCAGTCCAGATTCGCTCACAATTCGCTCTTTCCCCCTCCTCCACCAGTTCTGCGCGAGTCCCCCCAGTGTTTGCATTTTCAGGCTGAGGCTTAACATGGGCTCTTCTGGACGGCTTAATGACCAACACCTCTGTGACAGGAGCCTCAGAGCCAGCATCTTTGGTGCCGGAACCTCCAGGAGAAGTCTTTGTGGATTCAGATGGAGTTCTTCTGTGTGTCATTTTGACCACTGAAAGTCACAAGAAAAAAAAAAAACGTGAGGGTATTTAAGGAGCACAGAACTGGAAGGCAGTACGATGAGATGAGGAAGCAGCGCATTACCTTTGATATCGGCTTTGAGGAGCGGCAACTACAGGATGGCATGAGCCTTGTTCAAGTCGTCCAATCCTGCAAAGATAGAAAGAATCAAATATTAGACAGACAATCACAGCAGTAAGGGAGGAGATGAACCCAACCATTAAGTATGGTAAAGGAAGTCCTACTGTAGGGATACTGTCTATATACAGCAACTCCTCAAGGAACATTACAACTGCCAACACACATTGGCGTGAACACACACATTTGCAGCAGTTTCAGTGACTCCTCAGTGGAGCATGGCCTCGTCAAAAACCCTGCCAAGATTTTGTGCCATTCATTTCAAGACAGGGAATAGAAAAAATAAAAAAAATATTTGATATCTCATGCCCTACTGGCACCCTCAGCATTTCCCTTGCACCTTTCCTATACATCCGTATGCAGCAGTGACACTAAAGGTTCACACCATCAGAAAGACAAAGATTTATTTATGTCATGGACTCCAGTAACGCACCCACCATGTGCGCGCACACACACACACACTCACTCAGAGGCAGTTATTGGCCCAATAAAATCGATAAATAACAATGAAATATATTAATCACATGAGGAAAAAAAACACAACACAAAAAAAAAAAAAAAAAAAAATATGAAAAAGGCCCTCCCCAGATCCCTAACGGTGATAATAAATTTTTACTCAGCTGAACAACAATGAACACTAACGACAATGTCCAAAACACACTAATTAAATAGGAGCAGAGGGCGTTGGATTAGCAAGTGAAAAATCCTGTGAACGGTTCACTGTAAGCAATGCCAAGTTTGTCCTACTGGTTTCCTGATGCATTGTAAGATGAGGCGATTGCGCGCTCTCCTTCTGATGAAGACACATCCAATTTGTACAAACTCACACAAACAAACAGACTGGCACAAAATAGACCATACATCCAGACAGGAACAGTAAACCAAATGGGTGAACAACAAACAGACAATCAAATCTTGCCGGTTCCCCTTAAATAGGGCTTGTTGGCTCAATTGTCTTCCCATCAGCCCCCGAGTAACGTTACCCCACTGGGATACAGAGTACCTTTTTACGCAGCACCGTGACTCTCTCAAGCACAATCCCATAAAGCCTACTTCTCACATTCGGTCATGTCGAGGTGCCTTGCTTGCCTCCTGTCCACTTTTTGACCGAAATCAAGGAATACCACATTTCCTCCAGTTTAGACCAGTGGTTCTACAGTTCAGCTCTGAAGGGCCCCACCACGGCTGCAGGTTTTCATGCCAAACAATTACTTTCTTTTTAAATGGTCTCCCACATTAATTTAGAAAGTTTTCATTTCCAGGTTTGCTTTTTGGTCTTTAGAATTTTGTTCTTTTTAATTTGCTAGTGATATATGCGATTATATACTGATACGTGAATTAACTCTTTTAGGGCTATTTTTTGTTTTTTTTCTTCCAGGGCTGAGTATTTTTCCAAAAACTAAGTTTTTTTCAGAAAGAACACAAAGCAATTGTTCAACATATCAAATCAACAAAAAAATATTTACTTCTGACAAATGTTCCTGTCTTGCATGTTGTATGAGCCTGCATACTCTATGATTTCTCACACGTTACACAGCACAGTCTGATCTCGCTCAAAGCTGCCAATTGCATGCATTGCCACATTGCACTGGTGCCTCCTTTCAATTGTCTGTTGCTGCACTTTCTCACATATATTGTTAGTGCGCACTTTAGAGAGACAAGTCACCCATTTGACATCGTGCCATGCCACTGCCACCAAGTTTTCCGCCCATATTGTCACCTCTTTTCATCTTCAGCCTGTGTCTCCTGTTCACCCTCACTGTGCCACAAGCTCCAATTCCCCTGCTCTGTAGCTCCATGAACAATTCTGGGCATGTATAAAAAATGTCCAGATGTACACAACATGACCCAAATGTTCACAGCCCTGAAGCAGCTCCAGCACAACCTGACTTGTCAAGGGACAGTTCTCTCTTTGAAAGCAATACTTTCTCGTGTATGTGATTACTTTCAGGCTGAAACCCGTGTTTACTTCTGCCAGTACAAAATTCTTTATGCCATATTTTGTGGGCTTGTCTGGCATATATTGACATCCCTTTTATTTTATCATAAATTCATCCACAGACAAATCACGGCCAGGCTGATAAAATTGTTTCTACGTTGGCTCCACAATGTCAAGCAGGGGCTGAACTTTATACATGCGGTTACAGCCTGGCTCACCCCTTGGGATTTGCTTCTGGTTATCACAGAAGTGAATAAAACTTTGCAGCAGCACATTGTACCTATCATCACGTGGTATACCCTGTCCAAAGCCACCAGGGGACAAAGCACATTTGGACCAGTGCTCCCTGAAGTTATATCGCTAGTCTAGTCCCAAATCTATTTGTAAAGCCACAAAGCACTTCATCTCGTCTTTTGAAAAACGAGAATGTGGTGCAAGCGCTGCCCACGTTTCAAAATATTGCTCTGCCTACCTGTTTGTCTCATCTGACAGTAGCTGAAAAGCGCCATCAGGAGAGAGCAGCCTGAAGTAGTCCAGCGACTGGTAATCCGTCGTGTCCAACAGCAAGCCATGCTGTCTTGTGAAGCCCGGTAGCCAGTTTGGCTCCCACGGATCAATGTCTGGGTATTCCTCCCACACGAACCTTGCCGTAGGTGTGTCAGCTGCGCGATGCGCGGCATCGGCTGGTGTCTGATCAGCTGATGCCAGTTCCTCACTCTCTTGCTCGATCTCCTGATTACTCTCAACAAAATCAGATTCTGAAAAATCAGAGTCCGACTCAGCGATAATGCGCAAAACATCGCCTGCTGAGTATTTTCTTTTCTGCACTCGCTTCGCTCCCTCGTGAGATGTCGATGCCATCTTGCCTTTGTTCACATTTCGTAACTCATGCACACACAAGGATTAGATGGCGAGTCAAGGAGTCTAACATTCCTCCAAGCAGAGAGGGAATGCCTGTGACATGACAGCGAGTTTTGTCGCCATTAACAGCGGATTGTCGCCCTCTACCCCAGGATGTCGACTTTTGTCGACATGCGCCCTCAAGCCCTCCTGTCGACATCCGCCCTAAAAGAGTTATTAAGAAAATTACAAAGTCAAGAGTCAAAAGACATGACAAAAAATAAAGATTTGTAATTCGTTATAAAAGTAAACTAAACACCAATGCACATTTCTGCCACATACGAAATAAAAATAACAGTTAATTAAAATTACCGATAAAATCGACTCACCGATTGTGGACCTGGGACTGAATTTGAGATTGTAGCCTACATCACTGCTTCTCAAAGTGAAATTATTTTTATAAATTACATTTACATATAATGTACAAAGAACTAACCGCCATGTCAAGTCTATCTGAGTGGAACAGCTCGGGACTCTCCCCACCCCCCTGGGGGCCAATCATATTGAAATGTGGCACACATTATACTTCAAGGAAATTGGTCAGGTCAGTTCAGTTTTCATTCAGGTATCTCTAACTGATTGCGCTGGCTGCGCAAATGTTTGCAATTTCAAAATCTCCCATTGAAAAGCACTGGCCGATTTGCAACCTTGTCTGTCTTAAAACAAAAAAGCGTTCTGTGCAGCTTCAACTATGAATTCGTTTACTGTTTCAACTTTACCTTGACAGTGGTTGCTTCAGCTGGCATATTTTCCTCTTTTGCTCATCTGATCAGCACTTGGATGCCAACTTCAGGGAGTTACAGTGCATCTGGAAAGTATTCACAGCACATCACTTTTTCCACATTTTGTTATGTTACAGCCTTATTCCAAAATGGACTAAATTCATTTTTTTCCTTAGAATTCTACACACAACACCCCATAATGACGTGAAAATTGTTTACTTGAAGTTTTTGCAAATTTATTAAAAACTAGACATTAAGCCCATTACAATAACGGGCGCTAGAACAGTACTGCATAAACATTAGTAGGAACAGTCTATATTAAATGGCAAGGGACCTTGACCTCATTCTGTTTGTTTTCTTAATTTTTTTTTGTCAAACATATTTCTGCAAGAAGCCTAAAGTAAAATAATAATAAAAATAAAATAGAAATGTATATGATAATACAGTAAGTATGATTAATATTGCCTTAGTGTAAAACTTTGTAACAATCTGTAATACACAATATCTGAAGAAGATATTTAGGAAAAATTTTCTATTGTTTTTACCTCATGAAATTTTTCTATAAAATTTGATTATAGACATTTCTTGTAAATATTCTGTCTGAGTTTGGCAACAGTTTGCCTTGTTCAGGACCATCTACAACCTTGACAACAACATCTGAAAAACTTCTAGCTCTTGATAATGCAACACATAACTGACCGTGTTTTGTGTCACAACAGTGGGCAATCAGCAGAGTCTCACCAGCAACTGATGTAATGTGTGGTGTGCAGCTGATAATCGTGCCTGTGGCGTCTCCCCAGCAAGTATTTGAATCCGTGCTGGCGTGCAGCTGATTACTGTATGTCTTGTCTCCTCGGTAACGGATTTTATGTGCACGGCCGCAACTACCAAATCAGCCCTCTCCCCAGCAATGATGTCCTTTATTTGCTTATCATGCATGGCTAGGCCATTCCCTGTGTGCCCAGCTTCCAGTGTGTGTACGTCCACGGTGCCGTGCGCATGCGCGTGGCACAGTGCGATGCGCGGCCCCGCACATGTGCACTTCACCAGAAGACACACACACACAGACACCCCGACCCCTGGACGCACACAGGGGTTTTATTAAAGAGGATAAAAAAAACTGAGAAATCCCATGTACATAAGTATTCACAGCCTTTGCTCAATACTTTGTCGATGCACCTTCGGCAGCAATTACAGCCTCAAGTCTTTTTGAATATGATGCCACAAGCTTGGCACACCTATCCTTGGCCAGTTTCACCCATTCCTCTTTGCAGCAACTCTCAAGCTCCATCAGGTTGGATGGGAAGTGTCGGTGCACAGCCATTTTAAGATCTCTCCAGAGATGTTCAATCGGATTCAAGTCTGGGCTCTGGCTGGGCCACTCAAGGACATTCACAGAGTTGTCCTGAAGCCACTCCTTTGATATCTTGGCTGTGTGCTTAGGGTTGTCGTCCTGCTGAAAGATGAACTGTTGCCCCAGACTGAGGTCAAGAGCGCTCTGGAGCAGGTTTTCATCCAGGATGTCTCTGTACATTGCTGCAGTCATCTTTCCCTTTATCCTGACTAGTCTCCCAGTTCCTGCCGCTGAAAAACATCCCCACAGCATGATGCTGCCACCACCATGCTTCACTGTAGGGATGGTATTGGCCTGGTGATGAGCGGCGCCTGGTTTCCTCCAAACGTGACACCTGGCATTCACACCAAAGAGTTCAATCTTTGTCTCACCAGACCAGAGAATTTTGTTTCTCATGGTCTGAGAGTCCTTCAGGTGCCTTTTGGCAAACTCCAGGCGGGCTGCCATGTGCCTTTTACTAAGGAGTGGCTTCCGTCTGGCCACTCTACCATACAGGCCTGATTGGTGGATTGCTGCAGAGATGGTTGTCCTTCTGGAAGGGTCTCCTCTCTCCACAGAGGACCTCTGAAGCTCTGACAGAGTGACCATCGGGTTCTTGGTCACCTCCCCGACTAAGGCCCTTCTCCCCAGATCGCTCAGTTTAGATGGCCGGCCAGCTCTAGGAAGAGTCCTGGTGGTTTCGAACTTCTTCCACTTACGGATGATGGAGGCCACTGTGCTCATTGGGACCTTCAAAGCAGCAGAAATTTTTCTGTAACCTTCCCCAGATTTGTGCCTCGAGACAATCCTGTCTCGGAGGTCTACAGACAATTCCTTTGACTTCATGCTTGGTTTGTGCTCTGACATGAACTGTCAACTGTGGGACCTTCTATAGACAGGTGTGTACCTTTTCCAAATCATGTCCTATCAACTGAATTTACCACAGGTGGGCTCCAATTAAACATCTCAAGGATGATCAGGGGAAACAGGATGCACCGGAGCTCAATTTGGAGCTTTATGGCAAAGGCTGTGAATGCTTATGTAAATGTGCTTTCTCAATTGTTTTATTTTTAATAAATTTCCAAAAATCTCAAGTAAACTTTTTACACGTTGTCAATACTTTCCAGATGCACTGTAGATGGCAGGGACAGTGGGCACAAGCAGCTCACAGGGTAACACACAATGCTCTTGCTGCTGGAAGAAGAAGAGGAGAAAAGAAAAAGTTACTTCTCTGGAAATAATTTGATGGAGAAATCAATAACGTAAGCATAGATAACAGAACTGACTGAACCAATAGTCTCGGTGAATTATTATTATTATAAAGAACCAACATTATCAACCTGAACTAATTAATTACACAGTAAAAAGTGCAGCTGCCCTGACTGATGGAAAAACAGGATGGGTTTCAAAAAGGGGATTGCAGTTGATCTGTGAGAAGACAGGAGCCGTTGGGCATGCAACAAAATGACGAGAACGGAGCAGCATTTGGGTCTGTGCCATGCGGACTACTTAGCAACTGAACACACAACAGTCCGACTGCATGTTACAGTTCAGCCGCACACAAAGAGCCGATTCTGCTTCAGTGTATCTTCAGACAGATATGAAAATCTGTGTCACTTTGAATTCTGGGTTATATGACAAATCAGTTGTTTTCCAAGTTCTTACTTACTGTGTTTTAACTAATATTGATAGCTTGACAGGAGTTGTTTTATTCCATTTACACAGTGATATTGACACTTTTTGTATGCTACTGCTTGTCATTTTGTTTTAATAGTTATTATTTGATAATTATTAGGTACTACTCCATTGGCTACACCTTCAAAAATGTTATGTTTAAGGAAACTGAACGCCATTTAGTCACAGACCTTCCAGTACGGACACACATCAGTCTGTGCCATTTTACATCACTTGAATTGGAATCTGCTGACAATAAAAGCCACTGAGCCACCACAAGCAGTGCTGCCAGGGCTGCAGTTTTCTTGCTCAATTGCATTACTTTTGATTGTCGTCCATGAGAAAAGAAATTGCTTTCACGAGTCGGGGGGATTTTCGTTTACTTTTTTTTTAAAAAAAATATATAGTATTTTGGGCTATTTTTAACCCCACCCCCATCGAAACAGGTTTTTATCACGTTTTTCATCCATCTGGCACCCCTTCCCCTGCTCTTCACCGTTGTATGATGGTGTTTACCCGCTCTGTCGCTTCAAAATCTCTCTGAGGAGACACCCCTTTGTACCCAACTCTCTCCCTTTCCGGTGCATCGATTACTCCATCCCAGGCACTGGGCGATTTCTTTGGGCAAAGTCAATAGTTTTAAGCTCTCCTTTATTTGGGGGGGAAGCAGACAACCTTAAGTGTAAGCCTCTGATTCGTAAAGTGGTGATAAAAAGCACTGATTTAAAGGAGTCTTTATTTTTAATAACTCTTTATTTATATTTGAATGTAATATTTATATTTTCGTCCTGGTCGTGGAACAGTGGACCAGCTCTACACCCTTAGCAGAATCCTGGAGGGTGCATGGGAGTTTACCCAACCAGTCTACATGTGTTTTGTGGACTTGGAAAAGGCGTTCAACTGTGTCCCTCGGGGAATCCTGTGGGAGGTGCTCCAGGAGTATAGGGTACTAGACCCCCTGGTAAGGGCTGTTCAGTCCCTGTACGATTGGTGTCAGAGCTTGGTTTGCATTGCTGGCAGTAAGTCGAACCCGTTTCCAGTGAGAGCTGGACTCCGCCAGGGCTGCCCTTTGTCACCGATTCTGTTCATAACCTTTATGGACAGAATTTGAAGGTGCAGCCAGGGCGTTGAGGGGGTCCGGTTTGGTGGACTCAGGATTGGATCACTGCTTTTTGCAGATGATGTTGTCCTGTTTGCTTCATCAGGCCGTGATCTTCAGCTCTCTCTGAATCAGTTCGCAGCTGAGTGTGAAGCAGCTGGGATGGGAATCTCCAAATCCAAGTCCATGGTCCTCAGCCGGAAAAGGGTGGAATGCCTTCTCAGGGTTGGGGGAGAGATCCTGCCCCAAGTGGAGGAGTTCAAGTATCTCGGGGTCTTGTTCACGAGTGAGGGAAGAACGGAGCGTGAGATCGACAGGCAGATCTGTGCGGCGTCCGCAGTGATGCGGGTTCTGCATCGGTCTGTCATGGTGAAAAAGGAGCTGAGCCACAAGGCAAAGCTCTCAATTTACCGGTTGATGTGTGAACACCAGCAAAACCAAGGAGCTGGTGGTGGATTTTAGGAGGCCCAGGCCCCTCATGGACCCCGTGATCATCAGAGGTGACTGTGTGCAGAGGGTGCAGACCTATAAATACCTGGGAGTGCAGCTGGATGACAAACTGGACTGGGCTGCTAATACTGATGCTCTGTGTAAGAAAGGTCAGAGCCAACTATACTTCCTTAGAAGGTTGGCGTCCTTCAACATCTGCAATAAAATGCTGCAGATGTTCTACCAGACGGCTGTGGCGAGTGCCCTCTTCTACGCGGTGGTGTGCTCGGGAAGGCAGCATAAAGAAGAAGGACGTCTCACACCTGGACAAACTTGTTAGGAAGGCAGACTCTATTGTAGTAATAAAGCTGGACAGTTTAACATCTGTAGCAGAGCGACGGGCGCTAAGCAAACTCCTGTCATTTACGAAGAATCCACTGCATCCACTGAACAGTGTCATCTCCAGGCAGAGGAGTAGCTTCAGTGACAGACTTTTGTCACTGTCTTGCTCCACTGATAGACTGAGGAGATCGTTCCTCCCCGACACTATGCGATTCTTCAATTCCACTCAAGGGAGTAAATGCTAACATTACTCAAAGTTATTGTCTGTTTTTACCTGCATTTTTGTTATTCTTTAATTTAATATTGTTTTTTGTATCAGTATACTGCTGCTGGATTATGTGAATTTCCCCTTGGGATTAATAAAGTATATATCTATCTATGTATGTTCCTACCCTCACCTATGGTTATGAGCTATGGGTAGTGACCAAAAGAAGGAGATTGCGAATACAAGCAGCTGAAATGAGTTTCCTCCGTAGGGTATCTGGGCTTTCCCTTAAAGACAGGGTGAGAAGCTCAGTCATCCAGGAGGGACTCAGAGTAGAGCCGCTGCTCCTCCGCATCGAGAGGAGTCAGATGAGGTGGCTCGGGCATCTAATCAGGTTGCCTCCTGGAAGCCTCCCTGGTGAGGTGTTCCGGGCACGTCTAGGAGGCCCCGGGGAAGACCCAGGACACGCTGGAGGGACTATGTCTCTCGGCTGGCCTGGGAACGCCTTGGGATTCTCCTGGAAGAGCTGGAAGAAGTGACCAGGGAGAGGGAAGTCTGGGCATCTCTGCTCAAGCTGCTGCCCCCGCAACCCAACCCCAGATAAGCGGAAGAGGATGGATGGATGGATGGATTATATTTGAATGTGACTTACTGTGTTGCAGAGTATTTAATAAGCAAATATGCCATGAAGTAAATACAGATTTGGGAAAGGCTCCAACTTTCATTCAGCAAACTCCGATGCCAAACGCACCTGACCGTTACGCCATGCGGACATTTTCTAGCGTGTCTGGCCAACTCTGCACACGCGAAAGTGAAACCTGAGGCTCTGCTGCCAATCCGCAGACCTGCCGCGGCCTCTGCTTCTGCACCGACCGTTCTGGCAGCTCCCAGGCTGCTCTTTCACATCCCGGCGAATGCGACGAAGTAAGTCGGGGCCGCCATGCAGAACCGGGAAGCTGCAGACGTTTTACTCGCGGACTCCCTGCACGGTCACTTAACCAACCCACTTGTGCTCCAGAAAGTCACAGAGTAACGCTATGGTATCGTGTGGAGCAGACATGCCAGGCACACGTTTACTAAACTCCAAACAGTCAAACAAAATGCCCACAATGCAGGGGGCACCCGACAACGGGGCGTGAAAAGTCCTTTGGCAAGGCGCTCGGTATGCGTTTCGAGTCCCATAAGCGGCGTTAAACGTTAAAGCGGCAGGAGGCGCGGAGAACTACGCACTTCCGGCCACGCCGACGAGCGCACACAACGCCACTCAACGCCTCGGAGTAAACACGAACAGCGCTGTGCATTTAAAAGAACGATTTAAGAAAGAAAAACAACTACTCTATTGAACCGCACAAAAAATAACAAGTTACCATTCTTATTACTACCTTATCTCACGGGAAGATCGATACTAACGTGGCAACACTGCGTCGAGCTTCCCAAGCGCAGCTCTTCGAGGGGAGGTGCAAATACGCCCGTCACGTGATGTAGACTTGGCGTAGAGTCGCGCTAGCGCCATGACGTCACTGACAGCCGCGCAGTCAGAGGCCGATTTGGTTAAGAAGTCCGCCGCCGGATCTGTTTGGTTCACAACGTTACGAGCTGCGGCGTTTTAGCTCCTGTGAGTTGTTGTGACGCGAGCTCCAATCCTGCGGTTCTCAAAGCGTAAAAAGACTTTTTAAAAAACACAAACGTGGTATCAGAAAAATACGTTTAAGAGACATCGTGAAAGATTCACACGCGAGCCCAGCAGGACTGGTTCGACGTGAAGACGGGGGTGCGATTCTCTCCTGGGGAGACAGCAAAGAGAAAGACATAAAATTTTACAAATCGGTATGCACTGTCAGTCAATTGGATCGTTGCGTTTTCATGTTTTATTCTGTTAAGGACTCAAGCCTGGGTTTAAGTTACATGTGAGATATTTGTTAGTTTTAATTTCACGAACTTTGAGGGACGCTCTTTTAAAAACATTTTTAAAAACGGAATCTGCAGTTAACATGAACAAGTGTGCTTATAAGTGTTCTTAATTCTAAATTCTGTAAGAGATATAAAGACAGACAGAGAAGTCACTGGATAAATAAACAGGGAAGGCGCTGTGTAATAGACATGATATAAAACTGTCAGGAAAAAGACAGAGAAGTCGATAGATAGGAGTGAAAGGCACTATATAATAGATAGATAGGAGTGAAAGGCACTATATGATCGATAGATAGATAGATAGATAGGAGTGAAAGGCACTATATGATAGATAGGAGTGAAAGGCACTATATAATAGATAGGTAGGAGTGAAAGGCACTATATAATAGATAGGTAGGAGTGAAAGGCACTATATAATAGATAGATAGATAGATAGATGGATTTCTCTAGCACCTTCAACACCATCCAACCTCTGCTCCTTAGGGACAAGCTGACAGAGATGGGAGTAGATTCATACCTGGTGGCATGGATCGTGGACTATCTTACAGACAGACCTCAGTATGTGCGTCTCAGGAACTGCAGGTCTGACATTGTGGTCAGCAGCACAGGAGCGCCGCAGGGGACTCTACTTTCTCCGGTCCTGTTCAGCCAACATACATCGGACTTCCAATACGACTCGGTGTCCTGCCACGTGCAAAAGTTCACTGACAACACTGCTATCGTGGGCTGCATCAATCAATTATATAAAAATAGATAGACAGATAGGAAAGGCTCTAACCCCTAACCCTAACCCATCTTTATTAGTGAGGGAGTTGTGCCCTCATTTTCTAAACATGCTGCGGTACGTCCCCGTCTAAAAAAAGCAGAATTAGATCCTGGAATTTTAGCCAATTTTCATCCAATTTCCCAACTGCCATTTCTGGCTAAAATTCTGGAAAGAATTATTTATAATCAATTGGTTGATCACCTTAACTCCAATAATTTATTTGAGATCTACCAATCTGGCTTTAGGCGTTATCATGGTGTTGAGACGGCTCTCCTTAAAGTATTCAATGACGTCTCTATTATTACTGACTCAGGTGATGCGGCAGTCCTTGTCCTCCTTGACCTGTCCGCTCCTTTGACACTATTGACCATGAGATACTGCTGTTGTGGCTTGAACATCTTGTTGGGCTTAAAGGGGCTGCTCTTAACTGGTTCAGGTCATATTTAACTGGTAGACAATTTTCAGTGACTTTTAATTCCTCTTTTTCATCTGCTGCTCCTCTTAAATATGGTGTTTCTCAGGGATCCATTTTGGGTCCTGTTTTATTCTCTATATACCTTCACCCTATTGGAGCGATTTTTAGGAAATTAAACATTTCTTTTCACTGCTATGCTGATGATACTCAGGTTTATATTCCTGTCTGCAACTCTGCAACAAATCAACTCCACAACTGTCTGTCTGAACTAATATCCTGGATGGCTAATAATTTTCGTGATCTGAATCAAAATAAAACGGAGGAGCTTATAGTGGGTCCATCAGCTAAAGCCTAAATTGGTCTTGGACTTCTCAGCTCTTTCTCTTTTTTTTGCAATCCTCAAGTCTGCAATCTTGGTGTTACCTTTGATAGTAACCTCTCTTGTGAGAAACAAGTAAATTCTGTAGTCAAGAGTTACTCTTTCCAACTTCATCTATTAGGTATATCAAATCTTTTTTTATCTTCTAGGGATCTTGAGAAAGTTACTCCTGCTTTTATTTTTTCTCGCCTCAATTGTTGCAACTCACTGTATTCTGAGATTAACAAATCTCTGATACGCAGGTTACAATTGGTCCAAAATGCTGCCGCTCACTTTCTGGTTGGGCAAGAAAGTCTGATTCGGTTTCTCCAATATTAGCTTCTTTACACTGGCTGCCTGTCAGTTTTCAAATTGATTTTAGAATCTTGTTGCTAGTTTTTAATTCTTTACATGTGCTTGCTGCTTCCTGTTTATCTGTTTACATGTGCTTAGATCTTCTGGTCAGTTGTCTCTTGTTGTCCCTCGTACCGAGTGTCAAACTATCGGGGACAGCTGTGGCACCTCGCCTGTGGAACTCTTTACCTCGTCACATTAAGGAGTCGTCGACAATTCAAAACGACATTAAAGACTCATTTCTATTCACTTGGTTTCCGTGACCTTCAGTAATATTCATTGTGATTATGTAATCTTACTTCTATTTATTATTTATTTTATTTATGTTTGCTTATTTTGCTTCTGTTTATGTTATGTTATTTGTTTTGTTTTCTTTTATTCTATTATTGTAAAGCACTTTGGCGACAGCATTCCTATGTTGTTTTAAATGTTCTATATAATTAAATTGGACATTGACATAATAAGCAGTCTGGGAAGCTGCTACATAATAATAATAATAATAATAATAATAAGGATAATAGTAATAATAATACTATTATTGCTACATAGACAGATAGACAGGGAATTCACTGTATAATAAACAGGTAGAGAAGGCACTAGACAGACAGATAACAGTATTAGAAATGCACTCACCTAAAGGATTATTAGGAACACCTGTTCAATTTCTCATTAATGCAATTATCTAATCAACCAATCACATGGCAGTTGCTTCAATGCATTTAGGGGTGTGGTCCTGGTCAAGACAATCTCCTGAACTCCAAACTGAATGTCAGAATGGGAAAGAAAGAAAGGTGATTTAAGCAATTTTGAGCGTGGCATGGTTGTTGGTGCCAGACGGGCCGGTCTGAGTATTTCACAATCTGCTCAGTTACTGGGATTTTCACGCACAACCATTTCTAGGGTTTACAAAGAATGGTGTGAAAAGGGAAAAACATCCAGTATGCGGCAGTCCTGTGGGCGAAAATGCCTTGTTGATGCTAGAGGTCAGAGGAGAATGGGCCGACTGATTCAAGCTGATAGAAGAGCAACTTTGACTGAAATAACCACTCGTTACAACCGAGGTATGCAGCAAAGCATTTGTGAAGCCACAACACGCACAACCTTGAGGCGGATGGGCTACAACAGCAGAAGACCCCACCGGGTACCACTCATCTCCACTACAAATAGGAAAAAGAGGCTACAATTTGCACAAGCTCACCAAAATTGGACAGTTGAAGACTGGAAAAATGTTGCCTGTTCTGATGAGTCTCGATTTCTGTTGAGACATTCAAATGGTAGAGTCAGAATTTGGCGTAAACAGAATGAGAACATGGATCCATCATGCCTTGTTACCACTGTGCAGGCTGGTGGTGGTGGTGTAATGGTGTGGGGGATGTTTTCTTGGCACACTTTAGGCCCCTTAGTGCCAATTGGGCATCGTTTAAATGCCACGGGCTACCTGAGCATTGTTTCTGACCATGTCCATCCCTTCATGACCACCAGGTACCCATCCTCTGATGGCTACTTCCAGCAGGATAATGCACCATGTCACAAAGCTCGAATCATTTCAAATTGGTTTCTTGAACATGACAATGAGTTCACTGTACTAAAATGGCCCCCACAGTCACCAGATCTCAACCCAATAGAGCATCTTTGGGATGTGGTGGAATGGGAGCTTCGTGCCCTGGATGTGCATCCCACAAATCTCCATCGACTGCAAGATGCTATCCTATCAATATGGGCCAACATTTCTAAAGAATGCTTTCAGCACCTTGTTGAATCAATGCCACGTAGAATTAAGGCAGTTCTGAAGGCGAAAGGGGGTCAAACACCGTATTAGTATGCTGTTCCTAATAATCCTTTAGGTGAGTGTATATTGCAGTTTTATTATATATATATATATATATATATATATATATATATATATATATATATAATCTCTGAGATTTATGTAAAAAAATAAATGAAAAATGCTTCACCCTGTTTATTAATCAACAGACGCTGCAGGAAGGCAAGCAGGTAGAGAGAGATCATGTAGATGTGAAAGGCACTAGATAGACAGATAGGGAGGGCACTGTATAATAGATATAAAACTGACAGAAAAGAACAGGGACGACAGTGTATAATATACAGACAGAGTAGCCACTAGATGAATAGATAGATGTGAAAGGCGCTATATAACACATAGACAGGGAAGCCACTACATAGACACAAACACAGTACATACAATCATGTATTAATCATCAGACTCTGCAGAAAGTCAAGCAGGCAGTGATGTGAAAGGCGCTAGAGAGATTGGTAACTAGACAGGGACGGCAGTGTATTGTAATGTCCTGGCCACGCTGAAGGCCCTTGGGAGTGACTGTTGGGTCTGATTGAGGGAGGGCGGAGTACAGCACGGCGGACTGACACACAAGGACAGCACTCTATACTGTAATAGGCAGTCAGAGAAGGCACTAGATCACAGTATTGGTAATAATTAATGAACTCATGTATTAATCAACTGAAATTATATCATTCTACATTTAAACTTAATGATTTACTTCAGAAAAAAAGAAGAAAAACAGTCCAGCCTGCCTGTGAACGCAGATGCTGCGGTGCGAGTGGTCAGACAGGCAGATAGGCAAAAAGTGCAGAAGATCGCAAACCAACAGAAACGGAAGTTAACGTCGCGCAGTTCAGCGCAGTCCATGCAAACTCACAGCCTCCTTGATTTCTGACCTTATGATTAGTTGTCAATATCATATAAGTAAAGTCATTTTAAGAAGATGACAAGTCTGCTATAGTCAGTTCAATTAACGCTCCGTTTAAAATGTTCGCATATACAGAATATAAAACAGAATCTCAATGAAGCGGGACTCGCGAGTAGTAACGAATAATATGTGTCACTGAGAAATTATAACTCCTAATAACGGGAACAAGTACAAACTGCGACTTCCTAAAACGGACACTGTAAACGTAGGCATTTCAATAACTCATTTAGGAGGCTTGTGTGTGTATTTCAATATCGATTTAAGAGCTCAGTAAGCCACCTGTTGTACTAAACGGCAGCTCAAACAGCACTTAACAGTAAATAGTCTAACAACTCAAGATAAGACAATGAAACGAAGAGGCCGCGCCGCCGACAATGAAGGCTCACGCTGTCCTGCTGCGTGTTTGGAAGGCGCTGATTGGCTGAAACTGTTTATAGCGAAATGTCCCAAGATGGAAGTGCCGTATAGCGATCAGAAACGAAAAGACACATTTAGGCATGCTGGACAGTAGTTTGTTTATCTACAATACAAATTCAGTACGACACCAGGGTCTCCAAACTCTCAAATATGAAGCTTATTACGTTTTACAGTGAAACTCTTTACATACACAATATAATTAGGGGCACGTGCCCCCTGGCATAACCCTCCCTCGATAGCTCTCTTCACTCGATATTGGTCCAGGGTGCAATTTTTTTGCTAAATAAAAAAAAAAAAGGGTTTCTACACGGGGAGGATGAAGGACGTGAATCCCTGGTCTCTTCATGGGGAGACAGCAGCAATACCATTGAGCCCCCAATCAGGCTGACTATCTAACTCCACACAACTGAACCACCACTACTATTCTTAGCGCAGCAGACGTAGACAATGCATTTTGTTTGGGATATGCACGTTAAATTGGTTGCATTGTCACGAGAGTATCATTGTTGTATTCTCCTAATGAAGACGAAAAAAATTATATTTATTGATGTATACTATATGACGTACGGTTTTGAAGAAAATTAAGCGTTGCATGAAAATGTTGCACGATTTATCTAATCTTTTTATACATAAAGTTGATTTATGACAACATATCTTTGACATAATGTATCAGACAAAGGAAGTCACAGCAATCCATGATAACAATAATGAATTGTCAGCAACTACAATGAATTGTCGTTACAGGCCGTCACTTAACTCTATCAACTTAGTGTGTAATGTCAATACAAATTACAAAATATAACTAGAGAGTTAAGTGTCAGAGAGACTCTCACAAATATCGAGCTCAATGTCTTCGAGTGTGTTGAGACTTCACAAAGCCTCCTTTAACTGCTCAGGTCTGCTCAGCGCTTCGACCGCCATGACGGTTCATTAGCCGGTGCGCATGTCTGCTCGGAGCTCCGAACCGCGTGTCATGATACAATCCCAGTGCGCATGTCTGCTCGGTGTTTCCACTCTTTATTCATTGAGCTCCAGTTTGAAGTACATAAGGCATCAGCAGAGTTCAAAAACTCGACAGAATTGACAGGCAAAATGAATGTTTGTGGATGATTGTGCCCGATAATACTTAGTGACAAGAAGCAAAATGATAAATTATACATCAGACAAATACCAACTTGTAGAATGTGTTACAAAGAACAGCTTTAGTACTACGGGTGACAGCACCTCTCTCACTATAATACTCTCTTCTCATTAATATCCCATCTTTGCCTCTTATCATTCATTTATCTACTCTTTATGTACAAAAAGATCAGCTAAATCATGCAACGCTCATTTTTCTTCAGAGCCATACGTCATATAGTCTTCTTCTTCTTCTTCTTCTTTCGGCTGCTCCTGTTAGGAGTCACCACAGCAGATCATGCTCTTCCATATCTTTCTGTCCTCGTCATCTTGCTCTGTCACACCCATCACCTGCATGTCCTCTCTCACCACATTCATGAACCTTCTCTTTGGCCTTCCTCTTCTCCTCTTCCCTGACAGCTCTATCTTTAACATCCTTCTCCCAATATACCCATCATCTCTCCTCTGCACATGTCCAAAGCAACGCAATCTCTCATCTATGACTTTGTCTCCCAACCGTCCAACTTGAGCTGACCCTCTAATGTCCTCATTTCTAAACCTGTTCATCCTCGTCACACCCAATGTAAATCTTAGCATCTTTAACTCTGCCACCTCCAGCTCTGTCTCCTGGGCCACCGTCTCCAGCCCATATAACATAGCTGGTCTCACTACCATCCTGTAGACCTTCCCTTTCACTCTTGCTGATCCTCGTCTGTCACAAATCACTCCTGACACTCTTCTCCACCCATCCCACCCTGCCTGCACTCTCTTCTTCACTTCTCTTCCACACTCCCCATTACTCTGTACTGTTGATCCCAAATATTTAAACTCATCCACCTTCGCCAACTCTACTCCCCTCATCCTCACCATTCCACTGACCTCCCTGTCATTCACACACATGTATTCTGTCTTGGTGGTCCTACTGACCTTCATTCCTCTCCTCTTCAGAGCATATCTCCACCTCTCCAGGGTCTGCTCAACCTGCTTCCTACTATCGCTACAGATGTCATCACAATGTCATCAGCAAACATCACAGTCCACGGGGACTCCTGTCTAATCTCGTCTGTCAGCCTGTCCATTGCCAATAAGAAAGGGGCTCAGAGCCGATCCCTGATGTAATCCCACCTCTGTCACTACTATCGCAGTCCTCACCACAGTCACACTTCATATCCTGTGCAACTCTTACGTACTTCTCTGCCACTCCCGACTTCCTCATACAATACCACAGCTCCTCTCTCCTCACCCTGTCATCTGCTTTCTCCAGGTCCACAAAGACCATACGTCATATAGTGTACATCAGTATATCATTTTTTCGTCTTCATTAAAATCAATTTATCACGCATGCACAAAAACCAAAGCATACATTCTGCACATCCGCTCTGCTAAGAACAGCAGTGGCTCAGTATAACAAGACGTGTGGATGTTGCAGAGGTAGAGTTGTCGGCCTGCACCAAGGGGATTATGGGTTTGTGCCCCCCATCCTCCCTGTGTGAAATATGACACGAAAAGGTTTTGATTTTTCATTTAACAAAAAATTCCACTGTGGACCAATGGTGAGTGAGGTGAGCTATCTTAGGGAGTTTGGGCTGTCATAGCCGGCCAGGGGGGCACAGAGCCCTAGTAATGATATATCAAAAGTAAATGTGCGTCTTGTCTCTTGTGTATAACAAAACAAATCATTTGAGTGACGATTTCATTTGCTGTTATGGGTAATGAAGCCCAATTTAGGGGTCGCCACAGCAGACCATTCGTCTTCATCTCTCCCTGTCTTTCACATCATGTTCTGCCACACTGACTGCCTTCATGTCCTCCTTGATCACATCCATAAACCTCCTCTTTGGCCTTCCTCTCTTCCTCTTGCCTGGTGGTTTCATCCTCAAATTTCCTTTCCTGATGTACCCCTCATCTACCCTTTACACGTGCCCAGACCATCTCAATCTCGCCTCTCTCACTCTGTCACCAAACTGTTGTACCCGCGTTGCCCCCCTAATATACTCATTCTTAATCGTGTCCACCCTCGCTACTCTGCACGAAAATCATAACATCTTCAGCTCCACCACTGAGCCACCGTCTCCAAACCCTACAACACAGCTGGTCTCACCACCATCTTGCAGATACTCTTCTGTCACAAATCACTCCTGACACTCTTCTTCACTCAGTCCACCCTGCCTGCACTCTCTTCTTCATCTCTCTGCCGCACTCACTGTTGGTATGGAATGTTGAACCCAAGTATTTAAATTCATCTACCTTCACCACCTCTTCTTCTTGCAGTCGCACCCTTGCACCACCTTCTCTCTCATTCACACACTCGTACTCCTACTTTTCTCTTTTCTCCTACTGACTTTCATTCCCTTTCTATCCAGTGCGGACCTCCACCTCTCCAGGTTTGTCTCAACCTGCTGTCTGCCTGTCACTGCAGATCACAGTGTCATCCATGAACATCACCTGTCTGACGTCATCTGTCATCAGACAAGGGCTCAAAGCCAATCCTTGACATAATCCCACTCTCTCCTTGAATCAGGCACACCTCACCGCAGTCACACTGTCCCACCCTCACAAACCTTTCTGCTACTCCCGATTTCCTCATACAGAACCCTAACGCCGCTCTTGGCACCCTGTCATGCGCTTTCTCTAATTCCTCAAACAAAGGTCCCTGATGACCTTACTTCATTCTTCTCTTTTCTGTACTCTTTGTCTCCTGTCGCAGGGGCATCAGTACAATTTGCAGATATCAGAGTCTTAGCCCCGTATCCAGATTTTGCGTATAGCCTTACTACAATATAAAATCAAATTCCACCCTTTTCCAGCTGAGGACCATGGTCTTGGATTTGGAGGTGCTGATTCTCATCCCAGCCGCTTCACACTCAGCTGAGAACCGATCCAGAGAGAGCTGAAGTTCACGGCCTGATGAAGCAAACAGGACAACATCATCTGCAAAAAGCAGTGACCCAATCCTGAGTCCACCAAACCGGACCCCTTCAACACCCTGGCTGCGCCTAGAAATTCTGTCCATAAAAGTTATGAGCAGAATCGGTGACAAAGGGCAGCCCTGGTGGGGTCCAACTCTCACTGGAATCGGGCTCGACTTACTGCCGGCAATGCGGGCCAAGCTCTGACACCGGCTGTACAGAGACCGAACAGCTCTTATCAGGGGGTCCGGTACCCCATACTCCCGGAGCACCCCCCCACAGGATTCCCTGAGGGACACGGTCGAATGCCTTTTCCACTCCCAGTGAGGCCTATTCAGTCGTATTGCTGTTGGTACAAAGGACCCCCAGTCGCGTTTCTTGACTCGCTTCTAATTATTAGTTCATTAGCTGAAAGTCCTCAGAGGGGATGTGCAGCATTGTCCATGATGGCTGTTTCACTCAGGTGTATCCCATAACTAGTGTGTTGATTCGGTGGGCTTCTCCTGAAGTGACGTCACCAGCCCAGCATACCACCCTGGCCAACACAGAGTTCTAGACGTGTGAAGGACGTCACTTCCCACGTCTCCAAAGAGAGAAGACTCTGCTCTGCCCTTCCTTCTCCCATTCCTCTGTGTTCTGAGACCAGTGCAGCCGGTCACAGATGTGGATCCCCAAGTACTTGTAGCAGTGCACCACCTCCACGTCCACCCCCTGTGATTAGAGTACAGGCTGTTTGGGTGGAAACAAATCAATAAGCAGTTCCTTGGTTTTGCTGATTTGAGGTTTTGGACAATTTCTAACAAGCTTGCAGACCTCTCTGGTCATTTGCTTTCTGTCTTTATGGGTCACTGAGTGTAGATTGGAGGGCAAAGGTATCCCCTTGAAATGAAATCTTCGAGACAGTAAGGGGTGCAGAAAGTGCGGGGTCTGAATGCCGTTGACTTTTACCAGCCATTCTATACCAGTTTGTGTTTGTATTTACAGTCGACGACTCAGATGTTCCCATCCACTTAGAGTGAATTCTTGAAAACTCCCTTCATCAGCCCTCCGCATGTTTTATACCAACAAACTCTAAATTTGGCCTTTCGTTTAAGACGTCTACTCTGTGCAGTGCAGAAGTCATTTTGTCCACCAGTCTTCACACACCTCTGAGCTTTTTACTTTTTCTTTATCACAATTCCAGTGGGTCACAAGTTTACAAACACTTTATTATCTGTGCCTGTAAACAGCTTGGAAAATTCCATGAATATTGTCAAGCCTTCATGCAATTAGACAATGAGCTTCTGAGAGCCAATCAGCCTCATTGGAGCCAATGTGTGGACGGACGTTAAGGCTGACCATCAAACTCATGGCCTCTTTACTTGACATGATGGAAAAATCAGCCAAGAGCTCATCAACAAAATGGTGGACCTCCACAAAAGTGGTTCATGCTTGGGCACAGTTCACAAACGCCTGAAGGTTCAACGTTCATCTGTTTAAACAATAACACACAAGTATAAGCACCAGGGGACTACCCAGACGTCATGCCACTCAGGAAGGAGACGCATTGTGTCTCCTAGAGAAGAACGGACTTTGGCTCAAAAAGTGCAAATCAGTCCCAGAATAACAGCAGTGGACCTTGTGAAGATGCTTGTGAAGATGCTGGAGGGCACAAGTAGACGAGTCTCGATATCCACAGTTAAACAAGTCTGACATCGACATCACCTGAAAGGCTCCTCAACAAGGAAGAAGTCCACTGCTCCAAGGCCACCATCAAAAAGCAGACAAAGATTTGACATTCTGGAGAAATATCCTCTGGTCTGATGAATCCAAGATCGAACTGTTTGGCCAGAATGACCATCGTGATGTTTGGAGGACATAGGGTGAGGCTGCCAAGCCGAAGAACAAGCATGGGGGTGGGAGCATCCTGTTGTGGGGGCTACAGGGGGGACTGGCGTCCTTCATAAAATAGATGCCATCATAAGGAAGGACAAAGATGGAGAGACACAACAGCAACATCTCAAGATCTCAACAAGGAAGTTCAAGCTCAGTCGTAAAGGAGTCTTCCAAATGGACAAGGACCCCCAGCAGACCTCCAAAGTTCAATCCAATTGAACTGACAAAACGTATGTGAGCAGGGAGGCCTACCAACCTGTACCAGTCACACCAGTTCTGTCTACAGGAATGGGCCAGAACTCCAGCATCTTATTGTAAGAAGCTTGTGGAAGGCGACCTAAAATGTTTGGCTCAAGTTAAATCATTTAAAAGCATTGCGACCAAATATTAAGAAAGTGGAAGTGAACTTGAGACCCTCTGGAGTTGTGATATAAGTCAGTAGAAAGTGAAGCACTCAGAGGTCTGTGGACATTGCTGGAAAAAATGATATTGATGTGTTTGTTGTTTAAAATCTGTGGAGAGTTTGGAAAGTGATCATTAAAGACTTTTTTTGCTGTTAGCAGGTAAGGTTGTGGGTTTGAGTTGCACAAATAGAAGTGATTGTTATGACTCAGAGTCCCTAAGCACGGAAGTCACAAAAGGTTCCAAAAGCACCACCAGAAATGCTTGTTAAAGGGGAAATCCTGTCAAAAACCCTGGCGAGACACTCCTTGTGGAGTCTTAATAAATTTACAAGATTTATTTTTCACAAAAAACAATGAAGCTGTGTGGAGCCTTAAAGCAAAGGGATTAGTTTAAAACACTAACTTGTAATGCACACAATGCTAAGCTCTGCTCCACCATTTCCTCCTGCTTTGTCTTGCAAAAGCATGTTGATTATTAAATACAACTTGTAGAAAGATGCATTTTGAGAAATGATGTACATTCATGAAGAGTTCTCAAAGCCCCAAAAGCCCAATATCATTCGAAGGCAGATTCTAAATTCTAACAATGTTCTCTCTTCATGCCTGTTTTCAGTCACATGTCTTCTTCTTGATGTTCCTGCAGAGCTGCTTGAATATCCTTGATAACTTGGCACAGATGCTCAGTCTGGCAGATTCCTGTTGGTAAAAATCAGAAACATGGATCGTCTTGTTTTAGAGTTCATTGGAAGAATAGCTCACTGCTACCCCCTGGTGTCTGGGGTATGAGGAGCACATTTCCTTTACCTTTGCTGCCTGCCATAACCTATGGTCAACAAGGCAGAAAGGATGATGGCAGACGGCAACTGGGGAAGGTACCTCGGTATTCAACACCGTCCAACAAATCAGACAGAGATCAGATTGCTTGGAAATGGCTGTCTGGTTGTATCACAGGCCTGAGACGAGGTGCACGTTTGTCAGAATACACTGGCGTCATGACTGAGTAAGGGACACCCTTTCGTTTAGGACCCTCTTATCACCCTCTGTTCCTGTTGCACAGTATCTTTAGTGGAAGAGGTTGCTGATATTTCTTCCTGGGATTTTGATTCCAGCATCTAAGTCTTCATGGCCAGCATTTAACATGATTTACTCAACATCTCGACAAGTCCTTATTCAACTTAAATTCTAAATTTTTTGTATGTACACTTGTCAAAAAAGCCCTGGATCTTAATACACTGTGATCTCGTAACCCTAACGGTCGATCACCTGTACAAATAATAAAGCTGCAAAAATAAAGAACTGATAAAACCCTACACAGCAGATATGGCTGATGATAAACATTAAAACCATTTCAGATAGTGGGTTGGTTTTCCCCTTTGAGAGCCAAAAGAACACTGATATCTTCTTCTTCTTCTTCTTCTTCTTCTTTGTGGAGTCATTGTGCCTGATCAATCTTCTCTAGACACTTCTGTCCTGCGCCTCCTTCCCAGTCAGACCTCTTTTACTTTATCCATGCACCTCTGCTTTGGCCTCCCTCACTTTCTTATCCTCATCTTCATCACTCTTTTTCCCCACATATTCCTTGTCTCTCCTCATCACATGTCCAACCACTACAGTCTACTTTCCTGTACTTTCTCTTCCACTTTTGCTGTGCCTCTGATGGCCTCGTTTCTAATTCTGTCCTTTATTGTAACTTCACACATCCGTCTCAACATTCTCCACTTTACTGCTCATGTCTCAGCTCCATCCATCATTGGTGGTCACACCACTTTCTTCCAACCTTAACTTTAACCTTGGTCTTAATTCTTCAATCACACCAAACACCTGATACCTTCTCCCAATTGTTCCATCCACACTGCACTCTACATCTAATTCTCCCTCTTGGGCTACCTCTGATCCGGTACAAGCTAACTTCTGAATCCTGATTATCATTAAACCTCAGATATTCTGTCTTCTTCCTATTTATCTTCAATTCTCTCTCTTTCAAAGTCCTTCCCATTCTTCCAACTTCCTCTCCACTTCTTCCTCTATGGTGATATACAAGATGATGTGCTGCTTTGGAGGCTTTGGCAGAGGTGTAGGAAAAATTGTAGACCAACGAAGGTGGGAGAAAAGTGTAGGTAACAGTAGAGGTTAGGGACAAAGCTGGAAAGGATTGGAGTTATAAAAAGCAGAGGAAGGATAAGCAAGGTGAGGTCATGAGTGAGCATGGCAGGATCGAGAAGAGGTACATGGGTAAGCTATTGAATGAAGAGACTCCATCAGTAGTATATGGCCACGTGAAGGCCAAGTCCCAAGAATATGGAGGGAGGAAGTAAAGGAAGCACTGAAAAAGAATGAAAAGTGGAAAGTCAACAAGACCAAGAAGTGTGGAAGCGTTTAGGAGATGAGGGAGTTGATGTGTTGTGGGATGTAACGCAGATGAGTGGAGGAGCAGTGCGCTTGTACCCATTCATAAAGAGAAGGGTGATATTCTGGACTGTGGAAACTACAGAGGGATAAAGGTGATGTCACACCCAATAAAAATTTGGTAAAGAATTATAGAGAGAAGGCTTAGAGAAGAGACCACCATAGTAGAAGAGCAGTATGGTTTTATGCCAGAAAGAGGAGCAACTGATGCATTCTTTGCATTGGGAACACTAACAGAGGAGCATGGAGAAAAACAGAAAGGATTGCATATGGCGTTGGCTTCTGACGGAGTGCCACGTCAAGAGGTCTGGAGGGACATGAGAGAGAAAGGAAGGCTAGAGAAGTGTGTGAGGATATGCATGAGGCAGTGATGGTACACACAGACATTAACTACTCGTGTTCAGGAGGGGAGTATGCTGGTGACTGCCAGCCTACTTCAAGCACTGGTGGAAAGTGACATTAAAGAACACAAAGCCGATGAAGTGGTGATGAACTTTAATGACGCCGTCACACGCAACATAACCTGTCACTTCAGATGACTCACTGGCTCTTCATCCTGATTGTCCTTCGATTCTGCGGGTCCTCCTGCAAAGAAATAAAACCATGAGAGTCGATTCTTTTATAGATTGAAGGCTGAAGTTCTCATTCTTTTTCTTTTCTTATGATGCTGTCTTAAGTTTCTGCATTATATGGTGCAGCATAAGGGTGTCATCCATTCAGGTGCCAGTCCTGGTCGGAGCTGAGTAACCTCACACACACACACACAGATTCATTGTCACTCTGATGCCCGCACCCAGAAAAATCCAGTGGCCTTAACCCTAACCCCTTCAAATCCTACACTCCAAATTCAAGCCCTGCGTGAAGCAGTAAAGCTGCCACCGTGCATCGCACTGTTGTGAACGAGCACACATGAGACAAGGGCCTTTGTCGAGGACGTACTCACCAAGTTTTTCTGCCTTTTCATTTTGGACCTAAGAACAAAATACAGAAAGGTTGGAATCGTCACAAGTGGCAGAGAACATAAGAACGTTAAGAAATTTGACAAACAAGTGGAGACCCCTCAGTCCATCAAGCCTGCTTGTTTAGCTAATAGCTAAGATGTCCCCGTATCTCGTCCAGGTCCTTCCTAAACATTGTCACGGCTTAAGTTTCAACTCCAAACGACTCTGAGTGAGACACTCAACCTGACTTCGCTCTTAATTATAAAAACGTATGTGAGAAGGTCTACATCGGCTCGTTATTAGTAACGTTCGCTGGCATGATGTGGTGCACTTTATAGAACAAAGGCTGCGTGTCTGAAGGACGAAGTGTAAGGGATGAGCAGCTGGTGACTTTCAGTTTCAAACGCATACCCTGTCCCCCAAGCCCCTGGTCACATGGTGTGACCATCATTGGTCCCTCTATTTAGCTTTCTTCACATGAATGTGTCGCCTGTAAAACGATCCCCTGCTTAGCTTTGAAAGCAAACAAAAAGAAAAGGAGAGGAAGGCGACTTAAATGGGTATAAACAACGAACAATACAATAAAAAGGGATTTACAAAACTAAATTGGAGCACAGACGTTAAGTTGACAGATATAGTCTAACAAAAAAAACCCAACGTGAGGTGTTTAAGTCGACCAAATAGTTCAGAAAATAACAAAAAAATCCGCAGGTGTTAAAGGTACACGCAACACGTAAATTGTGATGGAGCACAAGGATGGGCTGGAGCTGGGAGGCTCTCATAGTGGAGGGAGAAATAATGGAAGGACAGAAAGGAGGCTAGCATATGGGGTCATTTACTCCCCCAGTGTGCCAGCAGCCCTGCTGTTTGTGTGCCCCCACAGGTCTGCCTGGGAGATCTTGTCCCGGTAGGCAGTCCTGTCGGATTCCTACGGTACCAATGAGGGGAGCTCCCATTAGAGGACTTGTCCACTCTCAGGTGCTTTCACATTACCTAGAAGTGCTTCTGTTGTGATCCACTCCACATCATTGGCTTCCCCATCCAGATAGTCAGCAGCTTCAGGTCCCTGGGTGTACAGATCACTGACGGCCTTCCATGACCATCCTGAGGAGGCTTTGGGATGGGAACCAAATTCCTGGCACACATTTACCAGTTGCATTACTTTGTGGTTTGCCAACCTGACTTGCCAGGATCAGAAGCTCCACCAAAGAACAATCCATACAGCTTCTGAAATCATTGGTGCTGACCTTCCTTAGCTTCACAAAATCTACTCCATCCAATGTCTAGGGAGGGCTTAATCCATCCATTCTGATGCCAGCTATCCAATTCATCCCAAGTATTCACCCTGCAATGAGCTGGCACCCCATCTAGGGTTTGTTTCTGCCTGGTGCATGATGCTTGCTGGGACTGGCACAACACTGGATGGATGGATGGATGGATGGATGAAAGAATTAAACATGTATAACAGAGATTTTTTTAATGTTCCTTAAAAGTTTTCAAGAATCAGTGTTCAAAGCTTACAGCTGGTTTTACATTTACTGTATTACAGAGCTTACTGTGTGGCATTTGGTTACGTGGAGAGAGGAAATGGAAGGACAGGAACTGGGAGTTGGTATGTTAGACAGACACTGTACTGCTGTGATAAAGAAAGCCCACCCAGAAGAACATCCATGAAATTCCCAGGGCACATTGCCACCGTATCTCTGACAAGCAATTGCTAAATTTCAATGCAGAGCACATTTACGGCAGGAGTGACGAGGCTCCAAGAGGCTGGATGTATGAATGAGTATCCAACTGGTTTCATTGGAGAAATGTGTAAATGTTGGCTTTGCGAGCTGGTGGTCCGGAACTGAGACACAGAATTCAGTGGATGTTCTTCTTCTTTAGAACATTAGTATACTCGAGACGAGAACAGGCCATTCAGCCCAACAAAGCTCGCCAGTCCTATCCACTTGTTTCCTCCAAGAAAACATCAAGTCAAGTTTTGAAAGTCCCTAACGTCTTACTGTCCACCACACTACTTGGTCACTTATTCCAAGTGTCTATCGTTCTTTGTGTAAAGAAAAACTTCTTAATGTTTGTGTGAAATTTACCCTTAACAAGTTTCCAACTGTGTCCCCGTGTTCTTGATGAACTCATTTTAAAATACAAGTCTCGATCCACTGTACTAATTCCCTTCATAATTTTAAACACGTCACTCAGGTCTCCTCTTAATCTTCTTTTGTTTAAACTGTAAAGTCTCAGCTCTTTTAATCTTTCCTCATAATTCATCCCCTGTAGCCCTGGAATCAGCCTAGTCGCTCTTCTCTGGACCTTTTCTAGTGCTGCTATGTCCTTTTTGTAGCCTGGAGACCAAAACTGCACACAGGACTCAAGATGAGGCCTAACCAGTGAGTTATAAAGGTTGAGCAGAACCTCCTGTGACTTGTACTCCACACATCAAGGCGCTATATAACCTGACATTCTGTTAGCCTTCTTAGTGGCTTCTGAACACTGACGGGAAGTTGATAGCTTAGAGTCCACTATGACTCCTAAATCCTTCTCATAAGATGTACCGCCCATTGTGTATTCAAACCTAACATTTTTACTTCCTATGTGTAATACTTTACATTTACTGACATTAAATTTCATCTGCCACAAATCTGCCCAAGCCTGTCTGCTATCCAAGTCCTTCTGTAATGATATAACAGATTCCAAATTATCTGCTAATCCACCTATCTTGGTATCATCTGCAAACTTAACCAGCTTGTTACTTATATTCCTATCTAAATCATTTATATATATTAAAAATAGCAGCGGCCCTAGCACTGCCCCCTGCTGGTCACCACTCTTAACATCGGCCAGTTCTGATGAGGTTCCTCGCACCATCACCCTCTGCTTCCTGTGTCTGAGCCAATTCTGCACCCATCTAAAAACATCACCCTGAACTGCCACTTCTTTTAATTTGATGCCCAACCTCTCATGTGGCACCTTATCAAATGTTTTCTGAAAGTCCAGATAAATAATATCATAAGCTCCACTTTGATCGTATGCTTTTATTGCCTCCTTATAGAATTCCAGCATGTTAGTAAAACACGACCTCCCTCTTCTGAACCCATGCTGACTGTTCAGAATAACTCCTGTCCTTGCCATGTGTTACTCAATCTTAACCTTAATAATTCCTTCCATTAATTTTCCTGTGATGTTTCATGTTAAGCTTACTGGCCTATAGTTGCTCTGATCTGCCCTGTCACCCTTTTTATATAATGGGATGATATTTGCCATTTTCCAGTCCTTCGGAGTCTCTCCAGTGCTCAGTGACTTCCTAAAAATATGTGTCAGGGTTTATATCTGAACTCACTAGCCTCCTTAAGAACACGAGGATAAATATTATCTGGGCCTGGTGATTTGTTTGATTTCATCTTATTTAATCTGAGCAGCACTTCTCCCTCTTCAGTTTCCAAATCCCTCAGTACCTCCTTAGTAGTCCCTGTTACTACTCTGAGGTTATCCACTTGCTCACCTGTAAACACCTCAGAAAAATGTAAGTTTAGGGCATCCGCTATTTCACTGTCTGTATCTTTTAATTCCCCTTTACTATTCCTGATGAACTTGACCTCCTCCTTGACTGTTCTTTTACTACTAAAATACTGAAAGACTCTCTTAGGGTCGTCTTTCACCTTATCTGCTCTATTCCTCTCCAACTGTCTTTTAGCCTCCCTGATATCCTTCTTAATGGTTGCCCTCATATTCTCATGCGCTCTACGATTCACTTTGTAGTCATTAGTCTTATATGCCTTATACAGCAGTTTTTTCCATTTCAACTTCTTTTTTAAATCTTTATTAATCCGCTGTGGAGTTTTTTTGTTTCCTACTAATTCCAAATTTAGGTCTGTATCTGTCCTGCATTACATTTTTAAACCTGTTCCACTGCTCCTCGACTGTCTCCACATTTAAAAGCTTATCCCAGTCTATCCTACTTAGACTTTGTCACATCTTCTCAAAATTAGCCCTACCAAAGTTTAACTTAACAATTTTAGTCTTTGCATCTGCACTCTTACAAAATACTGAGAATTGTATTACATTCTGGTCACATGACCCTAGTGGTCCAATCACCTCTACACCCTCAATTCTATCCTGATTATTACAGAATACTAAATCCAGACAGGCTTCACCCCGTGTTGGCTCTTTAACATGCCGTGTTAACAAACAGTCACTGATTACTTCTAAAAACTCCTGCTCTTGTGCTCCTCCATCTGCAAGGTTATCCCAGTTAATATTTGGATAATTAAAGTCCCCCATGACTATAATATCCCCCTGTAAACTTGTCTTTTTGATATTACTAAAAAGATGTGTGTTGGCATTGATGTCTGAATTGGGTGGTCTATAACACACTCCTAAAATAAGACCTCTTTCCCTAATATTTTCCAGGTGAAGCCACACGTCCTCACTAAGATGGGGCTCATCATCCAACTGAAGAGGTCTTACATTTAAACCTTGTTTGGCATAAACAGCAACCCCACCTCCTTTTCTGTTCTGTCTATCCTTCCTAATAATGTGTATCCCTCTATGTTACACTCATTCCCATCTTTGTTATTTAGCCAGGTTTCCGTTATTGCTATAATATCATAATTATGCTCTGCTACATACGACTCCAACTCACTTACCTTATTTTTGATACTTCTAGCATTAAGACAAGCTATTTTTAATGTGTTACTCCTTCTACATTTACGTGTTTGCTTAGAATTTGCATTTAATATGCATTTTTATTTCTACACCATTGTTTGTTCCTCCCTGTTCAGATCTAAACCTGGCCTGTCCTAAACTCCCTGCCCACCAGTCCTCGACTAGCCTACACATACGCCTCCCCAATACATTGGTGCCTCTCCAGTTCAGATGTAACCCATCACGGTCTAACAGGTCCCATCTGTTCCAAAAGGAGTCCCAATGCCCCCTAAACCTATACCCTTCTACCCTGCACCAAGATTTGAGCCACGTGTTAAGCCTTCTAATCTCCTTAATCTTACCTGGACTGGTGCATGGCACAGGCAGAACTTTGGAGAAGACTACCTTGTCAGTTCTGCTCCTCAGCTTGGTACCTAACTCTTTGAATTTGGATTGCAGAACTGACAGACTACCCTTATGTATGTTATTTGTTCCAACGTGGACAATGACAACTGGATCCACCCCCACTCTGGCCAAGAGCCTATCCACCCTTCCAGGGAGGTCTCCCACCTGAGCTCCTGGACCGCAACACACTGTGCGAGACTCTCTCTCTCTGGAGCACACCTGCGCTTTAATCCCCCTAATGATTGAGTCCCCAACTATCACTATCTCTCTCTTTTTGGGAACTGGTTTTGTGGTGGCCTGCTGGGGCTCCTCAACCCTGCCTACCACCTCAGAATTATCAGAGTCACCGTCCAGCTCCACAAGGACATGATAACGGTTAGACACTTCTAATTCTGGGGTTGGTGCCCCCGGACAGTGTGCACCCTTTACCTTATGTCTTGTGACCGAGACCTACCTATTCCTACCTGTCTGGTCTGGAATCTCCTCCCGCGCCACCTTAGGGGTGCACGCTATCTCTCTAAAGGACACCTGGGCCAAGTCCGCCAATTCTCTATTACAACGCAGGTCAGCCAACTCCTCCTCCAGTTCAGCGACCCTGAGCTCGAGGTGCTGGATCAGCTGGCATCTCTTGCAGGTGTAGCCCTCATAGACAACTGGCTCTTCCAAACTATCATCTAAAAAGTCCAACATCCAACAGGACTTGCATTGCACTGGCCTCATTATTAAAATTTGATTTGGGATTACTAAACTGCCTTAACTTTTTTTTTTTCTTAAAATTAAATTTCTTCTTCTTTCAGCTGCTCCTTAACTTAAATGGTAACACTAAGATCTGCTCCAGATATTTTACACCTTTTCCCCTTAAGCTCCTGTCCTGTTCTCCCTCTCAGCTGCCTGCTATTTGTCTTTCTATGAGGTTCACTTTACTTTTCTCTGTCTCTTCTACTAACTTTGTGCTCCTCTTACTTATAAGCTCTTCACTCGCACTGTTTGTATTAATGAACCCTTACGCTGTTGCCCCCTTAACTGTTGTACCTCTGGACCGCTAAGGACAGATTAATCTAAAATAAACAAATCAATCAAACTTTACTACCTTATCTGCTCCTACAGCCCCTTGTGCCTGATCGGTGTCTTAACGCTGGCCGCTGACCTGCGCACTGCTGAGCCTTCACCTTTTACTGCTTTAAAGTCCGCTGCAGCCTTTTTTTCTTTTCCTTTAAACTAAGGACTCGCTGCTGCTTTCTACCCTGCCGCCTCGATGCTAATTCAAATACAGATAACAACAACAGGTACAAGTACAAATAACTTTTCCAAGCGCACTTCCAAACACCCAGCTACTTTTGCTCTTGTGCAGGTGAAAAAAAAGCAAAAAAAAAAAAACCCTTCTAAAGGGAAAAAAGCTTTAAAAATTCCCACACGGCTCCTTAGCGGCAACCAAAACCCAAGTTTTTAAGAGCAAAATGTATTTTTTTAAATTTAAATCTCACACCACAGAACAAACCAACAACTCTCAACAGACTCTAGCGTTTGCAAAGCACATGTCAGTACAAAGCACACGTCAGCCGTATTGCAGCCGTGCCGTCTTTATCAAACATACCAAACCCCGGTGCCTATCCTTTCTCCACATCACCACTCAATAAACGTCCTTGTGGTAGTAAAACTAGTTATAAACTTGGAGCACTGAGTGTACAGAAATTTGAAGGAACATTGAAAACTTCTTGTTATACGCATTCCATCCAGGGTTGTGCGCACTGCAGCTCACCACTAGCTCTGTGCCCGCACATCTTTAACACAAGCTTTAATGCATTTCATCATGAAAATGATATCAAGTATGCAGCTTGACGGATGAGGTCTCCAGGACTCTAAAAATATCCAAATCTTATTATGTGATATCATCTACTGTTAAATTCTGCTCCGTACTTCTAAAATTTTTATTTGTATGCTGTATTAAGGATTTGTTCTGTTCTGTGTATTGTATTGTATTGTATTGTATTGTATTGTATTGTATTCTGTTGTATTGTATTGTATTGACCCCCTTCTTTTGACACCCACTGCACGCCCAACCTACCTGGAAAGGGGTCTCTCTCTGAATTTCCTTTCCCAAGGTTTCTTCCATTTTTTCCCTACTAGGGTTTTTTTGGGAGTTTTTCTTGTCTTCTCAGAGAGTCAAGGCTGGGGGGCTGTCAAGAGGCAGGGCCTGTTAAAGCCCATTGTGGCACTTCCTGTGTGATTTTGGGCTATACAACAATAAACTGTATTGTATTGTATACACCTTAGTGTTCTAAGAGAGCTGTAATATCATGACTGTAATGGATTCTGCGTGGCAATCACTGCCTGCGCACTCCTGTCGGCCCGTAGCGAATAACGACTGGATTAGGGAACACAAAGCATTCGATGTGCTACTTTAGTTACGATGGCATTTGAGAAACTCTAGTGAATTCAATTTTAAGGTGACTTTTATGACATTCTACTTTAATGACAATATAAATGATGAGACTAAAGTTGAAATTTCAAGACTAAAGTCAGCATTTCGACTTTAATCTCAACCTAGATGTTCCCTATTTTTGTCTTCTGCTCTGTGGCCCTAATGCACTCCTGTATGACACTCAGACGGTGGGCTGCGACTCGCCTTTTCACGTTGACTTTGATATCTGACCACTTCTTTTTTATTTTGGGCACTGTGCTAACAGAACTATGGGACCACTCATCCGGCCAGCAGTCCCCCACAGAGTCAGTGGCACAGGTGACCTTAACCTGTTGTGAAAATGCCAGTGGGCGTCTAGGAAGGCTTTGGATACACCAAAGAAAAGAAACAGAAGGCAACTGAGCTTCAGCCGAGACACCCGATCCTCGTCCTGCCAGCGTGACTCATGTTTAGGTTATCAGCAAAATGAAAGCGAGGAGATCAACATCTTCAGATGTCTGGGACATCAGCTGACTCATAAAAAGAGAACAACTCACCTGGGTTTTAGCGTCCTTGGAGGGGATTGAAAACAGGTGCTGTTCAGAAAAACAACAAGAAGTTTAGCCATAGCAACAATGAAAATGAAAGAAATGAAAGAAGGTCCTCCTACATCCTCAGCACCGGCGAGCTCCATGAGCTGGTGATGGTAGGTCCCTTCAGGACAAGCCGTGGCAGTGCCAAATGGTATCCTCTCCTCAAAGACACCAATTAGATTTGGGCACTCTGGGCAGATTGTATGAGGGGTAGAGCAGCCACACCTTTGGATGGCTGTGGTGGGTAGTTGACTGGACAGACGTCATAGCCCATGAACTGGACAACAGAGAAGACACAGGAGGGAAGGCGACCTTTTCACTTGGATTATGTCTTGCCATTACTTCAGTTGCCAGTTAGACATTCAGTGCTAAGAACTGAGCAGACTCCATAACCACCAACACTGCCCACTGAGTGCTGCATTCTCCTTTGTGGGGGTCTCCTTCTACAAGGATGTTCACTGGAGGACATTACCAGCCTTTGTGTGGGACGACACATCAGCCCATTGATCTCAACGCCATGCTGACTTTGGCTTCACGTGTGTCCCACGGATAAGAATGGAGAGAATCGGCAGGGACGGCTACAGCACGGTGAAGGTTTTGGGAGTGCACAGCCATCCACACCTCTCTGACCACCAAGTGACTTTCACAGCCATTGAAGTCCCTGATGCAGTCATGACATTCATACTCTCCGTCCCCATCCAGGTCTTAATGTCCCATCACAAAGACTCTGGGCAGCTAGGTGTGGGAAAAAAGTGAACCAAGAAGACAGCATGCTATGACTCACCAAGAAGATCCACTGAACCGGAGCCGCCATCAACCCTGGGAAGAGAAGCGATTTTCAAGGAAGAATCCAAACCTCACCTTTAATATTTTGGAAGTAAAAAAAAAAAAGATGAAGTTATTGAAATGAACACCCATGTGAGTGGAGCACCAGAGCTAAGATGGCTCTGTGATTTCCATCAATCTGTCACTTATGAAGTCAGCGTAAGTAGGGCTGAGGTGTTTCAAATTAAGAAAGGCTCCGCTTTTCTGGTCATATGAATCTTCTTGATGGAAAGCATTATGACACGTTTGGGACGGGGGTGCCACTTGCAACACCGAGCTCAACGTTCAGCACATAACTTAAGTTACGTTAAGTTAAGAAGTCATATGCAATTTAACGTGTGCCATTTAAAACGACATCAGTGAGCTGGAAGGTGCCCAGTGCCCAAATGCTTTAGTTAATTAAACAAAGCTGATCAACGTTAGTCAATATGGTTCAAGTTAGAAGAGAATTAAGGCAAATGGCCTCATGTGAAACCAGAAGGAGCCTTTAAGCAGTGGACCTGACGTCAAGTCAAGTAAAAGAACCTCAACGTTTGAATTAGAAGAGCAGAAGTCAATGTCTTCTTACCTTTGGCTGAGAGCAGAGAGAGAATCCAAATGCTGAGTGCCTCTGCTGCAGCTTTTATACACACACACACACACACACACACACACAAGTGCCGAAGTGCAGGCAAGTCATGTGTGAGGAATGCAGAAAACCGAAACTAAAAGTGCGAACATGCTGAGGAAACTCCCTGCGTTTGGTGAATGCAAAGCAACAAAACTAACAAGAGAACAGAATGAAACCAAAAGCCCAAGTTTCGAGGCCTGCAGAAGGAAAGTGTGACTCAAGAGTGGAAACACAACAGGAGCGCCCAGAATCATGACCTCGGGGCCTGTGGGGTAGACAGCAGTCA
The DNA here is from genome assembly GCA_026402145.1 of Polypterus bichir lapradei. Classification (NCBI taxonomy): domain Eukaryota; kingdom Metazoa; phylum Chordata; class Cladistia; order Polypteriformes; family Polypteridae; genus Polypterus; species Polypterus bichir. Next base: position 14,416,427 of record JANRMT010062807.1, read on the forward strand.
GCAGGTGACTACTTGGGGTGCGTCTTCACGGTCGGGCTTGGGAACGGGTGACACAACCAACTCCCAGGCTGATGTCTCCATGGCATTCATGTGTTGTCGTCCCCTGGTCATGGTGATGCATATAAATGTAAAGAATAATAATAATAATAATAATAATAATAATTATTATTATTCTTATTTGGTTGCCTAGTGAAAATCACACAACACCTCATAGCTTCATTTACAGTAAACGTTCACTTGACTGAATAGAAATCTGAACTTCCTAACACAGTTGCACAACTTTTTTGCAGTATTGTTCTAATATTTTTCGGAATATTGCAGACATTTTTCCTAAAGTTTGGTTTTTGATCTGATTTGTTAATCCCTGAGAGGAAATTGTCTTTTCATGCTGACTTTAGCTGTCAGAGTGCAGGGTCAGCCATTGCATAGCAATTTTCAGGTTAAGGGCATCGCTCCACGGCCCAACAGGCACTAACGGGACTTTGTGATGAGAGGCTCTCATCGGGTACGTGCTTCGCTCCAAGGTTGATTGCGGTGCTTGGCTGACGGCGCAGACACAAGCAAATGCGAGCCGATCAGTCACGTGACTTGTTCACACCTCAACACTCCTGCGCTCAGTCGGGCAGGATAAAATGGAGCAGAGGGGGACCAAAAGAAACAGAATCAGAACAGTGAAAAATGGAAGGAGTGGAAGTTAAAGGACAGAGAGAAGGGCATGAAAGGGAGAGAGCTGGCGCGACACAATCCTAACAAACATTAGGACAGTAGACACTTGGAATAAGAGACCAAGTAGTGTGGTGGACAGTAAGATGTTAGGGACTTTCAGAACTCGACTCGATGTTATTTTAGAAGAATTAAGTGGGCTGGCAAGCTCTGTTGGGCTGAATGGCCTGTCCTTGTCCAGAGTGTTCTGATGTTCTAACACAGAGAGGAAGCGGGCAGACCTCTGCAATGGGAAGGAAGGGTCACTCCTGCTGAGCATCCTGGGAGCAGGTGGAGTACAAGTTGGTGCGGTACACACTGACGGACTGGCAACAGGGGCCTGCGCAGGATCAGTGGGCTGTCTGTGCCCGCTGCTTGGTGTCTCCTCCTGCTGTAGCATCTCAAGAGGGTAAGCCAGGAGACACCAAATCTTAGAAGGGCAGCACAGAGGCTCATAGTTTTAAGAAAATGTTTGCTCTTGGGGGTTTATGGATATATTGATTATGTATATTTTGACCTCCACTAGACACTCCCTGATTCTATGGATTATTTATTTAAAGGATGAAGGAGACTGTACAGTTTGCCCTTTGTTTTGGGATTCCTGACACTTTTTGTGCCAACCCCCTGCTGAATGTGTGTGTGTCCTCATCTACCCGGCTCATCTCGGTAACATGACTATTTGACGGTTAGGGTTTGAAGAGGCAACAAGGGAGCATGGAAGTAACCCCGGACCACCACAGACTTGAACGTACAACCTTCCAGATAGCAGCACAGATAATTTGGCGCAGAGTCACCGCAGATACAGGAAGCACCAGCATGGCAAAGCAGTTCTAAAGGTTGGCAGTCAAAGCTGCTGCTCTGTGTACTCCTAAGAAGGAGACGTGGCAGGTTTAAAGACGAAAGAACCAGGAGGTGAAGATGTGGCGAGAGAACAGGCCATGATCTAAACTGGAAAACCAAAACTAAAGATCTAAAATAAATAACAAACCAAAGTCGAAAGCCAGAAGTGAAAAGAGTGAGAGCCAGAAGACTGAATCACAAAAAGCACCTGCAGGGGTTTTGTCTTTTTAATTATCCACAATTTACAATATCATTTATAGTGCCCTGCGGTGGGCTGGCACCCTGCCTTGTGCCCTGTGTTGGCTGGGATTGGCTCTAGCAGACCCCCGTGACCCTGTAGTTAAGATATAGCAGGTTAGATAATGGATGGATGGATTTATCGTGTATTTCAGTACAATGCAGTCAGAGTGCTTTGCAAGTGGTAGTAACTGGAGGCAACAACCAAATCAGCATCTTGTACTAAGTTTCAGATGACCAGTCGAAAGAGGAAAAAACCCACCAAGGCCTCCCTGGACATTCCATCATATATCTAATATACGAGAGAGCGGGTGCCAGCCAGTGCTGACGTCTTCAAGGACAGGACCTCAGTGTTTGTTTTACTTCCACCAGTGTTGAGGGAATTTTGTCCAGATGGTGGTGACCTGGGGCCTCATGTATAACGCCTTGTGTAGAATTCGCACTATAACATGACGTAAGCACAAAAGCCGAAATGTGCTTACGCACAGAAAAATCCAGATGCAGGAATCTGTGCGTACTCCAACTTCCACGTTCTTCCGCTACATAAATCCCGATCAGCGTGAAAAGTAACGCACGCGTGTGCACCTTCTGTCCCGCCCCCAACTCCTCCCAGAATTACGCCTCTTTGAATATGCAAATCAATATAAATCGCCCTTAAGCTCAGCCTTCTGTGGAAAGACAATGGGAAAAGCACGGGGGAAAATATAAGAATTTCAGCGAATACCAAGTGGAGGCAAAGAAAAAACGTACTATTTGTTTAATTAAACCGTTATATAAACAACAAAAGGAAGTTGATCGAGTGACATAGCGTGTTGGAGAAACTCGATAGCTCAAGTTCACAAAGTCGCACAGTGCCGGAAATAAAAAAGAAGTCACATATCATAGTCGCCGTGAAAAGGCGAGTTGTAGCCCACCATCTGAGTGTCATATGAAAGCTTATTAGGGCACAGAGAAAATAAAAAGGCACACAGTGGGGAAAAAGCAGGAAATGTCAACTTTAATCTCGAAATTTCCACTTTCCTCACATAGTTTATTTTGTCATTAAAGTAGAACATCATAAACTTCATCTTAAAATCGTTTAATTTACTAGTTTCTCAAATCCCATCGTAACTAAAGTAGCACATTAAATACTTTGTTTTGTATTTGATCTTCTATGTGCTCTATGTGTGTGAATCACTATGTGCTTCTGTTCTTTCTCTTCCTCCGACAGGACACAGAATCCTTTACATTCGTGATATTACAGCTCTCTGAATAACTAAAATACTGAGATGTATACGTCATATCATTTCCATGATGATAGGAGTTAAAGCATGTTATTAAACATGGGAACACGGTGGCGCAGTGATTGTTCATGTCTCACACAAGATGCTGCTGTGCCGTGCGCGACCTTCGATGAAATAATTTACTGCAGCAGTACTGTCCCTTTCAAACGTACTAACATCCAATTCCTGTCCACACTTTTCTTTCCCCAAATACCCAATGGCCACACAATCATCTCTGTAATAGACGTTAAACCATCTGTAAGCTTACAACGACGATTCTTCAAAACTTTTAAGGAACATTAATATCTTCATAGTACGTGTTTAATTATTCTATCCGGCTATCCTTCCAGTGTCGCGCCAGCCTCAGTAAATATACAGAACAAGGCAGGAACAATACGTGAACTAGCTAGCGCTGCGGCACTGTGTCCTCAAATGTTTAATTATTAACAATACAGATTATTTAAATGAAGTTAAAGTTTTATCTGTATAATATAATCAACATATTTTGCTGCATTTCATCTTAAAAATGATACCGTCATCATATGTAAATACACGCTTTATAAAGTGGCACAGGTCGTGCGATATTATAACTGTAGTGCAAGTTTACAGTGAGGTGATTGTACTTATAAGTACTAACAGTTCTGCAAGGAGCAATTGATTGAGTGCGTTTATAGTTCTTGGGATGAAACTGTTTCTGAACCGCGAGGTCCGTACAGGAAAGGCTTTGAAACGTTTTGCTGTGGCTGAGACAGCGTGTCCTTGATGCTGTATACCGATAATTCCCTTTCCAATCAGCTGCTGCTGTGACTCACACTCAGATACAGTGATATAAATACTCCGAGTGGTGCAGTGAGAGTAATATGGAAAAAGATGATCCGCTGTGGCAACTCCTAACGGGAGCAGCTGAAAGAAGAAGAAGAAGGTGCAGTGAGAGTAACAACGCTAAAGCAGTTATGGTATTTGGAATACTATGGCTGTTCCCGGGACCATTATGTTGTTACAAGTTAATTACAATCAGATACATTACACTAATAAACAATATGCGGTTAGTTTCAGTGTATTTATAAAGCTGCGTCAGGAAAATAAGGAGTAACCACACAGGAACAGTAGCACTGCTTTGACGCTGGGTGCCGCCAGTCTGCAAAACCGAGTGGAGAACTTGCATACGACAGGGTATGAGGTACCGTGGAAAAGTGCGTGGCTTTACGTCAGGTTTAGGTTTTATACATCGCGATTTGAACGTGGAAACATTCTTACACAACATTTCTGTGCGTACGCACTGTTTATACATGAGGCCCCTGGTGTCCAGTGCCCACCTGAGTCACCCATCATCACCTTCTGGCTACTGGATACAAGGTAACCTGCTGAGAATCCTCATCCCTACAAATCACCTCACATTTATCAGAGTCACCGTCCAACTCTGTAAGGTCTTGGAAAACATTGGACACTTCTAACTCTGTGGCTGAAGCCCAGGACAGCGTGTACCTCTTACCTTATGCTTACATTAAGCCATCACCTACTTGTTTCCACCTCTCTGGCCTGAAGTCTCCACCCATGTGACTTGAGGTGTATGGTATCCTACTAAAGAACACCTGGGTAAGGTCTATCAATTCTTTACTATGATACAGATGACCCATCTCCTCCTCAAGTTCATCGGCTCTGGACCCAGAATGCTTGGTCTGGTGACATCTCCTTCAGATGTAGACGCTTAGGAGCAGGCCTCATTAAATCGAAGCTCTGAAAAGTCCAACACCACACAGGATTTCATCCATTCATTCATCCATCCATCCATCCATCCATCCATCCATCCATTATCCAACCCGCTATATCCTAACTACTGGGTCACGGGGGGTCTGCTGGAGCCAATCCCAGCCAACACAGGACACAAGGCAGGAAACAAACCCCGGACAGGGCGCCAGCCCACTGCAGCCACACAGGACTTGCATTCTGAATTTCCACTGTCAGAACTACTGAGCTGGAATCCTTGTTACTGTTTTTCTGATTCACAAATTATCTGACCCCAACGAAATGGATTAACATTCATGCCTTGAAGTTCCACCATGGCAGTCTGTGGTCACCTTTTGACCACACCAGCATGGGTTTGGACAGAAAGGAAATAAGAACCCATCAATAGGTACTGAAGCTCACCATGAGATGGTGCTGAGGTCACTGAGTCCAACTAGTGGACCGAGGAGGCTGGGAGTTCTTGTAAAAGTATGGTGGCTGGATGCCTTCAAATGGTTAACCCTCATTCCAATTAGTGAGACATGCTCTCCGCTTTTCCCTCGAAGCAACTCAGATTTCCCCTGTGAAGTGATTCGCACATTCTTCTGGTTTCAGTGACGTCAGGGTAGCAGCACTCACACGGTTTCAGGTTCTCTGTGTTGATCAGTGGCATTGTGAAGCTCATACATGGACATGAATTTCCATTCATCTTCAGCCTTAACTTGGACTACTCGATTTACGGAGTGAAAGTTTTGTGTTAGTCATCTGCCCTACAATAAAACCATGTGAAAAGCATTCGACTTTGATTTGGTAAAAGTTCACATGTGGCAGTGTTTGTTATTGTTAAAATGAATAAGTGATGTGGTTGAAGATGATGATGTGACAATGGCACCAAGACCCCCATACTGCTGCGCTCACCAGACGATGTGGATTTTCACATAATGGAGATCTAAACTCTTAGCTTTGATGAAGGGCAGCACTGTGGTTGTCCCTGTTGAATCATTTGGGTTTCAAATTCCAGCCTGGCTGATGTCATGTGGAGTGTTTGTGGTCCCTTAGGTTTTCTTCTGGGTGTGCTGGCCTTCCCACAGACGTAGTTCACGTTGGTGGCACTGGTTAGAGATGCTGACCGTAACCGCCAGGGAATGTGGCCTCAGCCCTAGTCAGGGCACTTATGCTTCTGCTGTCTTCATGTGAGGTTCTCCATGAATTCTAGTCTTGAAGGGCAGAGGACATTTTTCCGAGGTCTTCCTTTAAAGAGCTAAACTGTTTCTCTTTCTCTGTCACTCTCAGGTCATCTTATCTGATGGACCAATCGGCGACTGTCGGACAATGTTGGCTCACTCTGACTTCTGATGCACTCCAGTTCAGGGACTTCAGTCTTTTACTGGGTCCCCGTTGGAAACACCCCCCCCCTATAGAACTGAGTCCGTGGTTCAGTCTGGGATGGTGTGCCATGTGTACGCGGCGGATTAGGTTTTGTTTATAGGGAATGAAGCTTGAATGTAGGTGTGCGCAGGAGAGACGAGCGTCCATAATGGGGGACTTGGCGAGTCAGTTACTCAGGTGTGGAGAAGGATTAGCCCAGCCAACACTCATCAGTGGCTCCACAGGTTGATTAGTGTCACATCTACTGTCACAGTCGGAAAACTCTGAGCCCAGCGAGAAGGGAGTTCAATAAAAGGAGATAGGAGATGCAGGAGACAGAATGAGTGCCGATCTGGGAGATGATTGTGGGCTCTGGGGGCTCAATGTGGTGAACGGCACAGGTGGCAGCGATCGAGCGAGCGAGAGAGAGAGAGCCAGGAGTCCAGTGTGTACCGACGGGGTTGGCTGAGAGGAGAAGCCTGGAAGATGAAGTCCATTGGCGTCTCGTGCCCGTTGATCGAGTCTAACATGAAGGTAGGGGAGATGAGAGGGAGACACTGGAGAATGAAAACGCGGACAGCGGATTGTGAGTTTGAGCAGTGTGTTGACTTTTGAATTGTTTTAACCTCGACGCTCTCTTTTATACATTTAGAGATTTGTTAAAGCACCTCACCATGACACGGCTTGAACTTTTCACTTGAACTTGCTGTCGTGTCCTCACTTGCTCAAGTCCTTCATCGTTTTATAGGTTACTGGATGATCCTGAAGAGGGGCTGCCTGAGGCCGTGGGCGCCGGGACATTACATTCAATCGGAAGGATGGACTTGGCAGGTTCAGGGTGCTAATTTTAAAAAATGAAGAAGCAAATGAGACTAAACTTCCAGGACCGGTCATTAATGCAGTAGTCCACTCGAATGGATGTTTCATCTCTTAATTTAAATAATTTTGCATTTTAATAAAAAGGGAGTTCAATAATCCATATTATTGGACAACTTGGACAAGTTCAGCCTGTTTGAGGGCCACATCTGCCAGGGGGTGCCAGCTGATCTCTTGGTCATTGAACTTTTAGAGGCCAGCATTGTAGTAGAGAACTGGAGCCAGGAAGCACGTCGATCTGCAAAGAGTTGTGGGAATCTGAGACAAACTACCAAGACGTGGATCTGAAGCAACCTTTGTGAAGGATCTGGAGGAGATATGGTGCCCGCTCAGCTATTAGCTAAACAGACAAGCGAGAAATGGACTGAATGATCTCCTCGTGTTGGTCAGATTTCTAATGAATTAACTGGAGAGTAGTAAGGGATCTCAGTCTCTCTGTCATTACCCACCGCTCACGGCCACAGGTGAGGACAGGGATGTAGCTTGACTGGAAAACCGAGAGTCGTGTTCTTTAGATTCGTCTCCTGCTTCACCTTGATATCGCGGGCACACCAGGGGTCTTTACTAAGGATGCCCAGGTGACTGCAGAGAGTCAGGACCTCGGTTTGACATCTCATCTGAAGGACGCTGCAGAGTGTCCTCGTCACTGCACGTTCAGAGCACGGGGTAAGCGCCCCCTGCTGGCCTCACCAAGGTTCAAGGTGGCTTTATTTAGTCTGAAAACATGAAATGCGCCTTCTCATAACAGACAGAAAGAAATAAAATAAAACAAAGAGAGACAAGCCGGGTTAAGGTAAGGCAGTTTGTTAGTTCGCATTTACACTAAAAGGGTTACAGGACACCACACTGCGATATTCCTTATTAGACCGTCAGACAGCACCAAGAAGACTGGACTTTCTGGGGCGACTCTCCTCCCTGATCCACTGAAGTTCAGTTCTCCATGTGACGTCTGTCTGTCCTCAGCTGAGAAGATCTGCAGTTTCCTTAGCGTTGTCCTCTGACACTCACACACTTGCCAGATCATCTCCAATAGTAGTCTGCTGGAGCTTTTTAAAGTTTGGCTTGTCAGACCACTAAACCAGACAATGAAACTAAACGTGATGACGGACGAGATCAGACTGCGATAAAAGGACAACATGAGCTCCTTGTCTACTTGAGATCGTTTGAGTTTACGCAGGAGAAATAAGCGTGGATTGCATTTAGAGAATATTTGTATTCCAGTTAAGATTGTCATCTAAGTATTTATATTCAGTCACTGTTTCTACCTCCTCTTCCTCCTGAACAACAATGGGTGAGCAGACAGATAATAATAATAATAATATTATTGGTGATTCTAAATTGTCCCTAATGTGTGCTTGGTGTGTGTGTGTGTGTGTGTGTGTCCTGCGGTGGGTTGGCATCCTGCCCGGGATTGGTTCCTGCCTTGCGCCCTTTGTTGGCTGGGATTGGCTCCAGCAGACCCCCGTGACCCTGTGCTTGGATTCAACGGGTTGGAAAATGGATGGATAATAATAATAAAATGAATAATAATAATGATAATAATAATTGATTATTTATTTGTCACATACATAGTTATACAGGACAACACGCAGTGCAATGCGTCTTTTCGCATACCCCTTGGGTTCAGAGCGCAGGGTCAGCCATTGTACAGCGAGCGTCCCTGGAGCAATTGAAGGTTAAGGCCCTTCCTCAGGGGCCGATTTCTGTCTCTTAAAGTCAAAGATCATTTCTTTGGTGTTGTGCACACTCAGATAGCGAGACAGATCTTACTGCACCAGTTCACCACACAGACAGGGGCTTTCATGCCCCCCAGATATGCTCACTTGATAACGGAGCGGCGGTCCTTGTTAGTCTCAGGTCACGTGATGAGACACGCCGCTGCTGACTTCCTGTGTTTGAGTGAGTGACCTTTGAAACAGCGTCCTGTACTTTGACTGTCTGTCAACGATTTAAGAGAACGTCCTGAATCCATAAAGTGATAAATGGGTTTACATTCATACTGGTCAGTTTCCCAGTCAGTATGTCATGCTGGATGGCATCGAACGCTGAAGACTCGGACACGTGAAGCAGGCTGATCATGAAGAGTGCAGATCTGAAGTAAGATAACAAGCAGAGCATCGTCAACACGTCGGTCCGCACAGTAAACACTTCAGCGCTTATCTTCCAGTAGTAACCCGATGATGGTCTCCCATCTGAGTCCTGGCCGAGCCGACCGCGCTTAGCTTCAGAAATGCTTGTGGTATGACAGCAAGGTAAAGGGGGTGCACTGCCCAGAGTCCAATTTATTTTCAGAACCGTTAAAGATCTGCTCCATCAGGCCACCCCAGAACCTGTGTCCAGAACGAGAGTGGTAGCGATAGTGGGGGGCTCGATCGTTAGGGAGATGGAGATGTGGGTTTGTCACATTGTGTGTGGTGCCTTCTGGGTACACAGCTGCTGGTAGCGGACGTCTGGTGTGTCTTATTTATTGGTTGATTGACTGAATGATTGTATTATTACGTCCTGTGAGTCCACATCTTGGAGTTTCAGCTGCATTGTAACCACCGGGGGGCACCACTGAGCCTCAGACACATTAATGCCCAACACGATTCAAAGATATTTATTTATTTATTTATTTATTTATTTATTTATTTATTTATTCATCCAAGGCACCTTTTATCAGTCACCCCATGCAAAGATCATTTAGCAAAGGACAATCCAAACCAATTTCTTGCTGCCCGCTGCCTCCCGGCCCTGACTCCCCAATGTGAGGCGCCAGACTTCTTTTCAAGCAAACCCCAGGTCTGTTTCTGGTGCCACCACATTGCCAGTTGGGTACATTTCTGGGTCACGTGGAAAGCAGCAGGGTTGCACTGCCAGACCCCAATTCCCATTAAACCCTGTGGATGTCCTGACTGGGATAAGCCTCAAGGAACACTGCCACCTTCTGTATGGAGGTGTGAACTGTTCCTGGACTCCGCGTTGAACCAGTCCACCCATTATAGATCGACACCAGCTGGAATGAGGATTACAGAGCCAGCGTTCTATTACTTCATTCAGTCTGGGCCAGAGATTATCCTCCATTCCCACCAGGATGCAGCATCTGAATTTCTCCTGGGATTAGTAAAGTTTACCTCACTTAATAAAATACACACAGCATAACTTGCTTACCAGCCAAAGGTAACAAGATAAATGAAACGAGTAACGCTTTAAAACTTGCTGGAGAATCAACAATCCAACACGTGACTAGGCATGTCTGCTGTATGAGGGGGGCACGCTGCCCCCCAAGTGGCTGTGGGATGCCATGAGCTGGATGCCCAAGTCATGAGTGGTGTTGTGTGTGTTAGAGCTAAAGCTGTCGACTGAGACCGAGCCGAGATCAACAACAACACATTTATTTCTGTTGCACATTTTCATACAAATGATGAGCTCAAAGTGCTTTACAGGATGAAGAAAGAGAAAAAGGACAAAATAAATAAGAAATAAAATTAGGCAACACTAATTAACACTAATTAACATTAGTGAGGTGGTCCTATGGCCAGGGAGGACAGAAAAAATAAAAATAAAAACTCCAGATGGATGGAAAAGAAAAAAAATAAAATCTGCAGGGGGTCCGAGGCCATGAGACCACCCAGCCCCCTCTAGGCATTCTACCTCACATCAATGACCTCACAGTCAGTCCTTATGGTATTCAGGGCTCACATGGAAGAACTTGATGTGGACCTCTGGCCTTCAATCCATCACTGTAGGATCAAGCTTCACAGGCCAGGGGAGCATGACAGACACCAGACAGACTCCAGACAGACAAACAGACAGACAGAC
>JANRMT010062807.1:14460543-14475252 GCA_026402145.1 Polypterus bichir lapradei
TGTGCAGTGGTGAGAGTGGAGGAAACTGAAACACGATTTCAAACGCGGTGCCCCCATTATCTGGCAGAAACACACAAAAATCGAGCCACAAATAACCTTAAGTATGTAAACCTTTATTAAAGCTGTAAACCTCCCTGAACACTCAACATCTTTCTTAAACTAATTGTTAATATTGAAATATTTCCTGCAGCCATCATATTGAGCGACTAACCACAATAATCACAGAGCACAGGTACAGTTTTGCAGGAGGCCATTGCCGATTCACTGGCTCACTGAGTCGCCGTTTCATCGCGCTCTCCTCAGACAAACCACTTCTCTCTTCTTTTCATGGCTTTCTCTCTTCTCCTGGCTCAGGCTGTCACCCTCCATGGATACGATATCCTAATTATGACCTATGTGCAGGTGCGATGGGCCTCAATCTCCTCACATCTCACATCTCCGCACAAACAACAAGAACAACAATTTATTTTTGTAAAGCCCAATATCACTCAAGGAGTGCAGCAATTGGCTTTAACGGATCCCATTTTTGACAGCTCCCCCAGCTTTGACTCCCTAAGAAGACAAGAAAAGAGAATTAAACGATAAAAAAACTACCCTTATAGGGAAAAAAAAATGGAAGGAATCTTGGGAAAGGCAAGAGAAAGACCCCCTTTCAGGTAGTAGAGCGTGCCATGGGTGTCAAAAAACGGGGTAAACACAATCCAATACATAGAAGAGCGCACAAGTAATCCTCTTCACAGATCTTGGTGGCCATTCTGTCATTGTCACCACAGGAACACAACACAATAGTACGATAGTGATAGTACAAGCTACAAAGCACAATGCAAAATGAGATTCTATTTCATATAAGTCCTGGAGACCTCAGCCATCGATGGCCTACTGGCCATTTCACAGCTGAGTCAGTGCTGGACCGGCCAATCAGATGAAAGGTCCCTTCAATCCAATGACTCCATAGGGAGGCAAACAGCTTGGCAGGTGGACCGTGGCACCAAGGGCCACATGTGAGTACCGAGAAGAGAAACAGAACAGGTAAGGGTGAGTAACAAATTCTAACTATCATGTTACTTCTGTTTGAGTGCTAATGACAGTCTGTACAGCTAATCAGCAGCTCTAGTCAGGGTGTGCTAAACTGAACTCGTGAGTCTTTAAAAGCTGAGACCGAAGGGGCATCTCTTATAGTAGCAGGCAGACCACTCCACAGTTTAGGGGGGTCCTGTAACTAAAAGCTCGACCTCCCACTGTTATTTTATTAATCCTTGGAATCCTAAGCAGACCGGCATCTTGAGATCTTAATGTGCGCTCAGGTTTGTAAGTCATGATAAGTTCAGACAAGTAAGCCGGACCTTGGCCATTTAATGCTTTATATGTTAAAAGGAGGATTTTGAAATCTGCCCTAAACTTAACCGGGAGCCAGTGTAAGGATTTAAGAACTGGAGTTATGTGTTCGTATTTTCTTGTTCTTGTAATAATTCTTGCTGCAGAATTTTAAATTAACTGAAACAGCGATTATAAAGAATGATTTGAATATCCAATGTTCACATATAAAGAACGATTTGAACACTGCATTGCAATAGTTAATTCTACTAGAAATAAATGCATGAATTAATTTCTCAGCATCTTGCATATTTTGAAAACAGCTTAATTTCCCAACATTTTTAAGATGAAAAAGAGAACTTTTGGATTGCTTTAAATGACACGCTAGAGTCAAAGAGAACTCCGAGATTACGGGCTGATTCAGTGAAATTAATGGGGACTCCAACTGAGTTAAATGATAACAGAATATTGTTGTGATCAGCGTCATTCCCTCCAATAATTAACATCTCTGTTTAAAGACAAGTAGTTCTCATCCATCCACTCCTTTAATTCACTAACACGTTGTCACACACGCGTGCTTGGGACGCAGCTAACAGGCTCAATGACGCGGGATAACACAAAGAAAGTGGGCATTTTACAGGGCATTAATGTCAGAAAAACAGAAGAATAAAGCGCACCGTTTAAAACTGGCAGACGATTCCACACACACAATAACAAAGCCTTTACTTCCGACCTCACCTGATGACTGCACTTCCGGCCTCAACATTCCACGTCATTCCCGCTCGACCTTCTTCCCAGCATTCCCACTGTAATCAATTTCCTGCCAACTTCGCTATAAAAAATCCTCTCACTCACTGCAATGTTGTCCTCTTCTTTGATGATGTACAAGAAAGAGAAGAAAGTTGAACAGAAATAATGCTGGGGTCTCCAGCCACATACAGACCCCCTCTAGCTTCTACTTGTCTAAATTGCAGACATCCAGCACATTCACATCAATCAAGGAAAACAATTCTGAATAAGAACAATGTTCACCAAATGTACTTTACCTTTACACTTGCATTTATTTGCTTACCAGACGCTTTTATCCAAGGTGATTTACAAATGAGGTCATAATCAAGTAAAAATCAGTCTCGGAGATTGTTGGGAACAAGTGTGACAGATCAAGGTGACACAATTGATAGCCACAAGTGAAGAGCTCAAAATAAAATACAAGAGAGTTACAGTTCACAAGTCACAAAGCAGACAGAACTTCACCAAACAGGAGGGTCTTTAAACACTTTCTGAACTCATTGAGGGGGTCAGAGTTTAGGAAAGAGGTGGACAACTCATGGAACGAGTCTGGACTGAGATTTGATACCACGCAGATGGTTATCAGCAGGTAATCAAGGAGGAGTCCAAGGTATCAAAAGCCAATAAAAGGTCAAGAAGGACAAGGACCAAGTGAGAGAGAAGCAGCTCCAGCAGACCTAAGAGCATCTTTAACGTTTTAGGAGGTGTCTCTCCAAGCAGTTTGGATGACCGGTGACTTTACTGCTCTCCATCTACGCTCTCACGTTTAGTGTCTGCTCATAATGTGACCATTTTAGTGCTCTTATTAAAACTGGGTGAGTTTCTGCGTCACAAGAGACAGAACTCTTGACCAATGAATGAGATGGACCTTTAATTCCAAAAGTCAGTCCCATATGACTTTTGCTTCCATTCATGAAGTGTGCTGATTTCTACCAAAATATTTAACAATATTTTAGATGAAAAATGCACAAGGTTTGCACATTTTGAACACAGAACTGGATATCTGATACGTGGATTATATGAGATTCATTGTGGAGATGGCATCTAAAGAGGACCCCAACTTGTGAAGATCTGCAACTTCCCCCCTAAGGTCTTGACTCAGTTCTTTTGATTTCTCTATGGTCTTAACCACAGTAAGGCACTGGCTCTACTTGAGTCAAAAGTGAACTACTAATTAGGACAATGAGCAACAGTAATGACCTCAATTCTGAGAGTCATCCATGCTGGTGAAAGAGACACTCAGCTTTGACCCACTGAAAATCTGACACAGTGGTTAAAAGCTGTAATAAATCTGTCTCTTAACACTCACTTTGGGGAACAACTCTTGTGGAAATGAAGGTGATATGCTAATTGACTTAATGTTTCAATTGTTTGGTGACGTATGTGCTAAGGTGGGCCATTTTGAGGCTGAAGAAGTTTGAATTCAGGGTTTATGTGGACGTATGGCCTCAACTGTACAAACATTAAAGCTGTGTGTCAGAACATTTTTAATAATTTCTTAATTATGTACCGAATGTCGAGTTTCATTCCTTCACTCTCGCTTTTGAATGTCCATCAGCCAGCCATCTCACAGCTCCAAGGTCCTCCATTCCACTCCTGTCTCCATCTTCTTCTTTGTTGAGTTTGCTTCTCGTTCCCATGTCATTTTGGGCTGATAGGTGGGTGGTGTGTGTGTGTGTGTGTTGAATAACCAGAAATAACACAATGAAAGTTCATTTTATTCATGTTATTACAAGCACAAAATGGAGGATAAATACACAGTGTAGTTCAAATGTAGCAGACCTCCCCAAGTATTCACTCACCCACCAATGAGCAACACGCCACTCCTCCAAATATCTGCCACCTTCCTCTTTCCACCTCTCGTCAGCTTTGCTTCTCACACCGTTGTTCCTTCTGACTCCAAGCTTTTTTACCTGGTGTCCAGCAGGTTCTTCTGGAACACCAGCCATTTCTCTGATGTGATCTGTGCCTTGACTAAGTACACCAGGCCATAGCTCGACCCAGCTGAGGCTGCTCCACCTGCAATTCGATGGGAGGGCCCATAAAGAAAATGATGAAATGTGCTCCTTGTCCATCAAGATTTGACTTCTGAATCAAAGAGAAGGATGCTGGGAAAAGACTGGAGATATGGACCACCTCAAAATGAGGGTCTTGACAGATTGGTGGAAGCATCAGGTGATGTTTGTCAGATTTCATTCCAATCCCATGGTAAAGAGAGCTTTACAAGCACACTTTTCAAATTTTAAATATACATTTTTATTAAATCAAAAAAAAGGAACAACAAATAGACGTGTTGGATTAGAGAGCTCAGTGCAGTTAAGAAGTGACCGTCACTCCAGTGACCATGAAGGTGAACAGAGAGTCACATTCAGACGACACTCAGCCAGTTTACCTTATCTGTAGATGTGATTTGGACCTTTGTGGCCCAAGTGTTAGTCCATATAGTGCCTTTCAGGCGTGTGGTAGCACCACCACACGCACGTCCTACTTCACGGGTCACATTCAGTGGTTTTTGGGGTGTAAACCTGATGACTATGTAGCTGCTAATTAACAGAGACCCCCATTTATCAGTAGTGTTTGAACATTTCTGAGATGTCACCCTCGTTCATCATCCCTCACACACCTTACATGCCTGGCTGTTCACATGTTCAAAAAAGAAGTGATGGAGGGTTGTCCTCACTTGGCTATAACACTTCCGAATTTAAACCTCACCCCCTCAGCAGTCAACCATCCAAAATCATCTCAGTCACAAAGGGGACCTGCACTCTTGGGGACATCAAGCGACTGGTCGAGGGTACCAGTCAGTGGTCACATGACGTCAGATGGCAGATTGTTACACTCGGGTTACGAGCGAGCCAAAACCCTGGATAGAGGGGCTCAGTGAAGGAGGTGTTGAACCGGTGCAGGAGGGTCATTGTGTGTGAGACGCTATAAAATGACAGAGAGCCAGCAGGCCAGTCCAGATACACACCTATTCTGGGGCTGTGGGGGGCACTGATTAGAGTCATCATGCTATTGTGACACACAAAGGACCATGACTGAGAAGAGACCAAAGCCCAGGACTTGTTGTTGTATCCAAGACGGCACTCATCACCGTTTCCTTTCCTGCCCAGTCCTTTGTATGCGACTCCCATAGCCATGACATCTCCACTCCACTCCACCTCCCAGTAACAGCGAGTCCCAGTCAGAGCCTCTTTACACAGAACTTGCTCCCACCAGTCGAACCTGTCAGGATGATTAGGATGTTTGGTCTTTGTCTTCTCACATCTCACCTTCTTGTTCCCTTCAGACAGACGGAGGACTCTGTGTGCCGTGTTGATGTCCAGTGTGAGGGGACAGAAGTCTGAAAGGAGAGAAAAGAAAACGAGTGAGGAAATCTGGGACTGGGGGCGGAGCACAACACAGACAATTAACAAGAACCAATCAGGAGCTGCGCTGAAGAGCCTCAAGTGCACACCATTTCAGAAACATCAGTCAGGAAGAAATTTAGACCCTCGAGCAGAAGAATGGACAATTGAAGCACAGTTAAGGTTAAGCTGCAGGACCCAATGGTGTTAATCTGATGGTACTGAAAGAGTGCACTGGGCAATTGTGTGTGGATCTGACTCTGACCCTACCAGAAGGTTCTAGGCAAACATCTGGTGTGCTCCCAATCATCAAGATAATACAATCAAAAGCTTCACATCAGTGCTTTTCAATGCGCTTTTCCCCACATAAGTGTATTTACGACCCACCAAATCAATCATGATCATCAGGGCGGGAGGTAAGGGACTGTTCCCCTTGGGGAATCGAGTGTGATTGTTTGTGCAGGCGGGGGGATTGAGCTCGATCTACGTGACCCATGACCAATACAATAAATGGCAGCTAGCTACCCACCGGTGACAGTGGGTGACCTAAAAGTGGGAAGTGTCCTATTGGTTAAGAAACACCGTCTCTTAAGCTAGCATGCTGAGGATATTGATTTTTGACTTCATTAGTGTGTTGAACACCATGCAGCCCAAACTGCTGAAGGAGAAGCTCCAGTCGATAAGGGCTGATGCTACGACTGTGTCCTGGATAATGGACTACTTAACTGGTAGGCCAAGTGTGTCGGACTCGGCTATGAATACAAGGGATCCACAAGGGACTGCACTGGCTCTCTTGCTATTGACCTCGCACACCTCAGATCTCATATCATCTGCAGAACACGGCCATGGTTGGGTGCATCAGAAGTGTGAAGGAGAATCAATACAGGTAACCAGTGAAGGACTGTGTCGAATGGTGCAGAGCTCGATATCAAGACGGGTCAACAGCATGTCATGTGTGCGAGTTCTCGCGTACCGGTGAGTCTGAAGTCATTTCAGAGGGTTCAGAAATAAGTCACATGAACATCAATAAAATTGAAGAGATGACAAGAACATTTAAAAGTTCTCCAAAAGCGTCAGAGTGTTACCCCACTACGACACAAGTCCCTTGAAGAAGAGGACCTCAGCGGAATGAATCTCAATTTTATTTGGTACACTCCTGTCAGTTCTTGTGTGGGTCAATGTGATGCCCGGGTTGCCCACCTTGAACCTCAGGACATTGATGGTCATAAAACTAAAGACGGTATGGACCAGGGCAAATGAGGACACAGAAGAACCAGACTGGTGCAGAATTACTTTTAATTTATCAATAAAGTGTTCAAAAATCAAATAAATGCATTACTTCTACTGAATAAAAGACCCATAAAATCTGTGCATTTGTGAAGATAAAAGCCAACAATAAAGAGTCATCGGGTCGCCTGTCCTGCCAGCCCAATGCGACTTTCTCCTTCCACCTCCCCAGCTCACCCATTGGGCCTTGCAGTTGTGCTGAGACACCAACATCTGTCCACCTCTCTCTGGCTCTCATCCCAATCACCATTCTTCAGCATTAGCTGGATCTCCATCTTCTCTACACCCCCCCTCAGTGTCTACAGGACTCCTACGAGGACACCCTGTTGCTCCCCACTCCTACATAACTGTTCAACGGGGGACGATCCACCCCAGAGCTCTGGTCCTCTCGCTCCCTCGTGGGGCCCACTGACCACCGGCCTTCATGCCACCACCCTGCCTCACACTTCCAGTTGTTTCCATCTTTACATAATCGTCTTTCTAATCTACTCAGGCTCCTTATTGGTCCCATGGGCGTGGTGTCCTAACCAATGGCACACTCACATGCAGGCGCAATCAGCCACAGACCCCCATTAAACTCAGTGCACAGTTTAACCAAACTCATGCCATGGACCCCATCGTGTGCTACCACAGTGGTGGAGGGCACCTGGAGGGTCAGTCAGCAGTGATTTGCAGCACACTGGACATTCAAGTGGTCCCATAATGTATCAGAGAGAAATCGTGGAGCTCGGTTGACCTTTTGCTCAGTTTGAAGACAGCAGCCTGTGAGACTCTTGGGGTACTGAGTTTAGGTTCTCAAGTGGTCTTTTAATGGGCACGGCCGTGTTTGCTTCCCCTCTACAGGAGGATCCTCTTCATTTATCTTACCAGCCCTACTTGGTCCCACTGATGATCAATTCAAAGGGTTTCTGAGTAGTGATTTGTCTGTTTACTTTCACTTATTTAAAGCTGGATTTTGATTCAAACATCAGCATTTAGATTCATTGTGTTAATTGTGACATGAAAATTAGTTTTTAAACATCTTCGACGCCATTTCGTTTATAACCGGAGTCACCATTTTTGGTATATGTGCCGGTTGCTTGGAGGGACTCCAGGAGTGGTTAAAAGGTCAGCTATCACATCACTTTTCCATCCAAGGTTCTGGACTGAAAACCGCCTTCTGCCTGATGTCTGGTTCACGTCTCGGTAGTTTCCCAGTTTTGACCTTTGACATCTGGTCTCTTGTAATGTTCTTGTGCTTCCTGCAGCCCCGCACTCTGTGATAAGCTGCCTCACAGCACTTCACCCACAACAAGTGAAGACCAATGGAGTTGCAGTTTCAGTCCCAAGTCATGCATCTGCACTCAGCGCTGTAGGCCTGCTCACTTCTCTTTCGTCATGACCGGACACATTCAGAGGCACACGATACTCGCAAACCTTCTGAGAACTTTAGAAAATGCAAACATTTCTTATGTCTCCGATATTTTACTTGGCTTACTGTGCGTTTTCTACCACGTATGGCCTCACTGGTCTACAGAGCTCACATTCTCTTGATTTTCTGTACTATTTACTTATCAGTTCCTTATTGACAGATGAAATTAGAAAGTGGATGGAGGTGAGGGAGTGAGCGAAACAGGAAGGGAAGAGAAAGAAAAGGGACAGAAACAGAAGAAGAGCAATCACAAAGGACTCGTGTGAGGGCTGAGCCTGGTGTAGTTGGCAGGATACCACTCGATTTTGTATTTCCTGTAAGTGACATCACTTGATACATAAAGCTATTTGAGTCTCTTTTCCCAGGATACACCAGTCACAGAACCAGCATAGATAATAAACGATGAGCAGTTTTTGTTCTGATGATCAATTTATTAAAATCGCAGACTCACATTGTAAAAACTCCTCTCGGCTCCGAGGTTCAGGAGACTGCAGGGTGCAGGTTGGAGCTTCACGACCTGAAAATAAAGAGAAAAGAGATTAGAAACTGTGAAGAAGGCCTTCTGTTGGTTAAATTCTTATACCCGTGGAAGTGTGCGTGTCTGTCTGTCTGTCTGTTCGGCCCGGACGTAAGAGGTGGAGTTGGGGTGAGAAACAGAAAACTCGCTTAGCCGCTCATAACACAAGTGAGGCGAGCACATCAGTAAAACGAAAACTCCGAAGACAGACAACGTCGCTTAGCCGCTGACATCGGCGACACGGAATCTCTTTTACTTTTCCCCCTGCTGCTAATGTAGGAGCGAGGTGAGCACGTCGGCAAAACAAATCCTCCTAGGAGAGAGAGACGCCCAGAGGAGTTCCTTTCAACTACCTGACATCTCGACATTTCAATTTTTTTTCTGATGATTTCAGTAGTTTTTAGGACCCCGGGTTTACATGGCTGGTCTACTCTATATTTACTGTATAAAATCTGAAGCCTAAAAGTGTAACGATTTTGTGCAACGATTTTATGTCATTTTATTTTAAAACCTAGATATATATGTTTCATATCATTCTTTTCAGAGTTTGTTGAACTTTAATGTGATGTTGTTAGATTCTAAGATTCTTATTCCATTTTTAAATTATAAATTAAAGTATCAAGAACTCACATCCCGCGAGACGAGACTTTGTGCCAACAGATTTAACCAGACCTGGGGCTGAAAATAAAAGACAAAGAGTAGACAAAGACAGCTGCTGTACAGGCTTTTAAATGTTCGAAGTGGCACACAAGATGCAGATCACACGGCACAGCTTGGCAGCAGCAGCAAGCCAGAAACTGATCGAGCAAAGAGGAGGTAAACAAAAAACTATTTGTTTCAAATGGAAAGCCGTTTAAGAGGGGGCTTCAGGGGAGCGACCACTTCTCCTTGGGGTGCGTTCAGCCCCCCTCTTCACAACACGAGCGGCAAAGAGAGATGCAAAGTAGCTGACTTGCAGCGCAGGCAAGGGGAGTTGGCGAGCAAAACGGGCAGGGGGTGACCCCCTAGTATAATATAAATGACACCCAGCTAAACAAAAACATGAAATCGTAACAATAACACAAAATACAAATATATACTGTACATGTGAGAAGAAGTTTAAAATCAGCCCCAAAGTGATGAGTAGGGGGTGCTGCGGCCCCCCAAAACCCAGACACAACCTCACCAGCACAAGTTTACTTGCACAAATACCTCAGAAAAAACACTTCAACAGTTGTATTAACACAAATATTCTTTCTTCAGTTCCTCCTCCAGGTGAGTCTTGTCCCTCTTCCACCCAACTCCAGTTCTACTGGGTGAGGTCATTTGGATTCCTTTATGTTGGACCCCGTGGTACTTCTAGTGACAACGCACAAAATGGTGGAAGGACACATGGAGACCCCACAAACCAGGGAGTTCTTCCCCTTGTAGAACCCTCTGACGACACCCAAGGACCCCGACAGGGTTGTCCCTCAGGACTAGAGATCCCATGGATCTCTCTGGGTGTTCATACAGGGGCCATGACTGAGCACCACTGCCATTTATTGTACTGGGAAAGGAACTGTTCCTGACAGTCAACCTCCCCCAGTCTGTCCATTAATCTTCCACCCTGACTGGGTTAATAATGAGCAGCATCCTGGAGGGGTCACATCTCGATATACAGTGTCCATCTATTATGGCCTTTTGGTGTCTGGGCCAGGAATCGCACTTCATCCCAGTCAGGGTCCCTCACAACAGACTCTCACGTCTGGCGGAGCAGAGTCTCGAACAACCTGTCTTAGAACACTAAAATGATTTCTGGGTCAGCCTCGGAGGGCCCACCTCTTCTGCCGTGGAGGCTGTTTAAAGAAGACCTTCGCTGGAAGTCCCCATTCTCTGTCAACCAGAGACCGAAGAGCACGGAGCACCAAAGTCTACAGTCTGAAAGGCAGGCACTGGAGGACATCCACACCATTTTTGTTTGTTTGAATTTCTCTTCCCCAACCCTTCATCATGTCTCTCTTGTCCTTCTTTCGTGACAAGCTATAAGGTCACGCTGTCTTTGTTTTTGTTATAATCCTGGCTGCTATGTTTGAATTTTTAAATATAAACCACTGATTATAACTCAAGGGATGTTATGCTCAGACTCTACAAGGCACTCGTCAGACCACATCTGGAGTCCTATATGCAGTTCTGGTCATCGGACTACAAAAAAGACATAGCAGCACCTGAAGCTGTGCAGAGGAGAGCAACCAAGTGCATCGTTTTGTTTTGTTTGTTCTTTATTTCGCCTCATACAATTTCTCGTATTAGGAATTTGTTAGTTTTCGCATACCC
This sequence comes from Polypterus bichir lapradei, assembly GCA_026402145.1. Taxonomy (NCBI): domain Eukaryota; kingdom Metazoa; phylum Chordata; class Cladistia; order Polypteriformes; family Polypteridae; genus Polypterus; species Polypterus bichir. Next base: position 14,471,504 of record JANRMT010062807.1, read on the forward strand.
CTTGGGGTCAAAGGGCAGGGTCAGCCATTGTACAGCGCCCCTGGAGCAATTACAGGTTCAGGGCCTTGCTCAAGGGCCCAACAGAGTAGGATCTCTTTTGGCAGTGATGGGGATTCAAACTGGCAACCTTCGGGATACCAGCGCAGATCCTTAGCCTCAGAGCCGCCACTCCGAAATCATGGGACAGCCTCTAGCAGAGCAGACTAAGTGGGGACCTAATCCAGGTCTTCAGAATCTCAAAGGCACTGATAAAGTGGATCCAGCAGAATGTTCACCTACTGGAGGACACCAGTGGGAACTAAGGAGGCGTGCATGTAGGCTAGGACGATTGTGGGAATCTGACACAAACTACCGAGCAGAAACCTTGACAACGTTTAAGAAGGAGCTGGACGAGCTATTGGAACAACTTCACTATTAGCTGGATGGGCTGCTGATCTCCTCTTCTTCCTCTTCTTCTTTCAGCTGCTCCCATTTAGGGGTGGCCACAGTGGATCATCTGTCTCCATCTCTCTCTGTCTTTCACATCATTTCTGCCACACTGACTGCCTTCATGTCCTCCCTCACCACATCCTCTTTGTCCTCTTGCCATCCTCATCATTCTGTCCCTGATGTACCCCCTCACCTACCCTTTGCACACACCCAAACCATCTCAGTCTCGCCTCTCTCACTCTTCACCACACTGTCGTACCTTTGTTGTCCCCCTGATATACTCATTCCCAATCCTGTCCACCCTAAACTGTTTCCTTAAATACAATTTGGGACTGCTTGTGTTTTAATTATTTATCAGTGATTTTAGTGCCTCAAGTGAGATGTGCACCTGAATCTGTGTGTGTGTGTGTGTGTGTTACCGTGAAGTAGCAGCGGTTCACTAATCAGCAGGCACTGGCTGGACAACAAGCAGGACACCAAAGGGAGCGGGACAGTCTTAGAAGGGGGGAGAAAAGTAAATGTCTTTGTCAGAACAAACAGCGAGACCGAGGCTGCTGGCAGAAGAGGGAAGGAGACGCAATGGGAAGTCAAGCAAAATGACCCCTTTGATTGGCCAACTGGACAGATTACCCGATTCTGGCAGGTGTCTTTCTGGTTGACTTCTCATTGCATCCATAATGATAATAATAATAATAATAATAATACATTTTATTTATTTATATAGCGCCTTCCCATGCTCAAGGCACTTCACAGAGTTTAAGAAAGAACAGCAGGGTATCCAGTATATAGCACTGTACAAACCAGATAAAGAAATAAGAAAGTAAATTCAGAGAAAAGCCTAACAGACAACAGAACTGATGCTCTCGCACACACACACAGGTTACATGAGCATCTTGACATGGAGGTAAACTGAGAGAAGGGTAATAAAGTCAGGTAGAGCTAAAAGGCTTCCTGAACAGATGAGTTTTAATGGCTAACATGGCACAACACCCTTAATACTACAGCGTGAAGAGGAGAAAGAAGACGGCCAGGCCGACACTGAAGAGAGCGAGCGAGAGCGAGAGAGCAGGACCAAGGGCTGCGTCAGGGTTCTGGGTTGTCAGCTGTTGAGGAGAAGCCAGAGGAGCTGCGGGACGAGCAAAACGTGGTGGCGTCCTTGGCAAGTGCAAAGCGCCCCGGAGAAGCTGTGCTTACCGATGGAGGCGATGCTTCTGGAAAACTGCGGGTACCGTCAGAGGTGGCAGTTCGGGGTCTGCATATCAGACTGGACGTGGTGAGGTGTGCGCCAACAATACATGATGAAAACTGGGATGATTTTTAAAGATAAAAGCTTCAAGTTTTTATACGCTTTGTGAAGCCCTGAGGGGAGCGTTTTTTGGAGGACAGAGTCGTTGTACAGCACTTTCCAGGTTAAGGGCCCAACGGGGCTGCTGGTAGTGGGCGGGCATCACAGCGCCTCCATGTCAGTGAATTGAGTTGGGTCAGTTTATTTAAATGGCCACACCACTGGAAGTTCGGGCCATAATAAAATGTCACTAATTCATTCATTATTGGACTTGATTTATGATAAGCAGCTTGAAGACTGCAAACTCAAAAATAATTAAATAATGTAACACCAACAAGGAATATTAAGGATTCAGGAAAAAAGTAAAACTCTTTGGCAAAGGAATAGGCTTTCTGTATGTTCAATAAAAATGTAAAAATTTTTAATAATTTTGTCAAATCTGCCAACCAGAAAGTCCAAAACTAATGAAATTCTCCGCAGCACTCATTTTAAGAAGGGCAGAGCCCGTCATAAAACAGTAAAAAACACACATTCACCAAGTCAGGGTCGAGAAAGTCTTGGTATTGGGTGGGCAACGTCACATGTCGGCTCTAATGATGGCCACCTGTTCGGTTAAGTGTCCCCGCCTCCCTCGGTGCTACATAAAAATAACACAAGTTTAAAAGCACACACTTACACGATGGTGTCAGTTTCACAACGTCCTGCTGATTGACTTTCTCCAGTTGCTTTTTCAGACAGGACATCTCCTTTCGCATCTCCTCAGAAGAAAAATCAGGGGTGACAGTTATGCCAAGCAAGTCTCCATCACCAGGAGTGGCACAGAAAGACGAGAAAGTCTGTATGGGCAGAGGGAATGAGACTTTAGAGAGGAGAAATAACAAGAAATGTTTATTTAAAGCAGCTCTTCTCAATTGAAAGATCTCTGTGACAAACAGACTGCAGGCATTCACCTGAAGGGATCACTTTTCTCTAACGTCCAGGCTCGGACAAGGTGTGCAATGCCCCGCTGTGACAAGAGGGGGTGCCAAAGCTAACCGCATTGTATCTTTTCTCCTCCCTACCTTTGAGAAATGACCCATGGAAGGGCAAGTCAGCCAAGCCCCTACTGAAGTAAGCCACATCCCTTAATGTCAGGATGGCACAGAGCTGTGGGCTCATGGAGGATGGTGTCTCAGTTAAGGGAACTTCATCCTACATTCATGAACTTCCCAAAGCAGACCTGCTCGAGAGAGCTGATTGTTTAGAAATACTTTAGAAAAGCAATTGAGGCTAAAAAGGCAGTTAAAAGGCCCGAGTTCAGTTGGACCACTGCATGCTCATGTTTGTTACTAAACAGGGCGGCACAGTTGGCACCCCAAATTTTCTTTGGTTCTCCTGGTCCTTACTTTACGCCTCCACTCTTCACTATATATATATATATATATGTGTGTGTGTGTGTATATATATATATGTACAGTGGGATGCAAAAGTTTGGGCAACCTTGTTAATAGTCATTATTTTCCTGTATAAATCGTTGGTTGTTACGATAAAAAATGTCAGTTAAATCTATCATATAGGAGACACACACAGTGATATTTGAGAAGTGAAATGAAGTTTATTGGATTTACAGAAAGTGTGCAATAATTGTTCAAACAAAATCAGGCAGGTGCATAAATTTGGGCACCGTTGTCATTTTATTGATTAACTAATTATTGGATCTCAAATTGGCTTGGTAAGCTCAGTGACCCCTGACCTACATACACAGGTGAATCCCATAATGAGAAAGAGTATTTAAGGGGGTCAATTGTAAGTTTCCCTCCTCCTTTAATTTTCTCTGAAGAGTAGCAACATGGCGGTCACAAAACAACTCTCAAATGACCTGAAGACAAAGATTGTTCACCATCATGGTTTAGGGGAAGGATACAGAAAGCTGTCCCAGAGATTGAAGCTGTCTGTTTCCACAGTTAGGAACATATTGAGGAAATGGAAGACCACAGGCACAGTTCAAGTTAAGGCTCGAAGTGGCAGACCAAGAAAGATTTCGGATAGACAGAAG
>JANRMT010062807.1:14480252-14517229 GCA_026402145.1 Polypterus bichir lapradei
TATATATATATATATTTTATACATACATATATGCAGTGTATAGAGGGGCATCCCTCTTGCAGACTGGAGCAAACTTGCAGCCGAATATGAAATCGGAGTCCACTCACAACTGTATGTGAAACCAGAGACCCCTTGGAGATCAGTGTGCACTTGCAGTCACGTGTGAATTTGAAGACCCCCTTAAGGATCAGAGAAGTGTGTTTGTGGCTGCATGTGAAATTGAAGAGTATTCTCCTTGAAGATTGGCATGCACTTGCAGCCGCAGATGAATTTTAAGACCCCTTAGAGATTGGAGGAGTGTGTTCACGGCTGTATGTAAAATTGTTGAGTAGGGGTGAAGGGGGCTTCCCACTTGGAGATCAGAACAGGCTTGCAACTGCTTGTGAAACCAGAGACCCCTTGAAGATTGGAGAGCGCTCACAGCAAAAAGGGAAATCACCCATGAGCTTCGCCAGTTTCTCTTTCCATTTCACAGTGTGATCCTGTCTCTTTTCTCTGTTCATGGCACGGCCCCCTTTTTATTCTACCATCCACACTATTGGCTACTGGTGCTTCTTGCCAGGCCCATCAGTCATTTCTTCTGCACCCTTCATTTAAAGCACACTCTCTGAGCAGCATTCAGCATGCGAGTTAACGTAATACTAATAAATGACAATAAAAGTATCAGCAAATAAAAACAGATCTTCGCTGTTTTTTATAACATCACAAAATCGGTGAAGGCATTTTGGAGAGTTTGGATTATTCAGTATTTAGTTACCCCTAAATATTCCAGCCATTATCCAACCCGCTGTATCCTAACTACAAGGTCACAGGGGGTCTGCTGGAGCCAATCCCAGCCAACACAGGAAACAAACCCCAGGCAGGGCACCAGCCCACCGCAGAGCACACACACCCACACACCAAGCACAATTTAGGATCACCAATGCACCTAACCTGCATGTCTTTGGGAGGAAACCCACGCAGACACGGGGAGAACATACAAACTCCACGTAGAAAGGACCTGGGAAGTGAACCCAGGTCTCCTAACTGTGAGGCAGCAGCACTACCCACTGTGCCACCGTACTGCTTCCCCTAAATGTTGACAGATCAAATTGTCCTTTCATAGCAGATGCCTACTGAATTAGAAGTACATCCTGCCAAATGTGAGCTTTTCAACTAAACATAAGTTAATTTTACATTACTATTTGTAAATTAATTTCACTTAAAGCAATACTTTACTCAAAGCTACACACCTATTTACTTTAATTACAGAATGCAAGGTCTGCAGCTGGAAATTATGGCTCAAAGACTAACGAGTTCTTGTGGAGTCTTCACTGTCTTGTCTTGTGGAGCATAAAGAAGGTTAGTAGGAAGATGGTCTGTTCAGCACACACAACATATGGAGCGGGATTGAAGAAAAGTCCTCCCTAACCTGGACAACACAGTTGTGAGACCACCATCAGGAAGATCGTGTGCTGGTTTGGTCTCCATTTTACAAAAATAACATGAAGATCTGTGCAGAAACACCGTGGGATCTGAACATTTTACTTAGAAGATCTGAAGTAAAAGGGCAAGACTGGCGAGGAGATGCAGGACTGAGCTGTTTGGAGAAGTTTGGTCAGGCATATCGTCACCACAATGAAGTGGAAAAGATGATTAGGAGGAAGAAGAAAAAGGAGAAGAAGATGAAGACACCAAGAACGGTAGACCCAGGAAACAAGGCCCCCTAATGTGCAGCACCTTGGAGACTTTAGTATGTCACTTTGATGATTTAGTAAAAGACGTTCAAATGCAGAGTTTAAGGGCCAAAGTAATGCCTTTGTAAAAGTATCAAAAATAAATCAAGTGATTTGAAGTCGCATGTAGTGGAGAATAATGACGACATGATAGCAATAACAGAAACCTGGCGAAATAACAAAGGCGGGGATGAGCAGGACACAGAGAGTTACATATTTTTAGGAAGGATGAACAGAACAAAAAAGGAGGGAGGGTTGCTGTTGTCAGTGCCACACGGGGTGGATGGGCATCCCAACCATCCCTTACCTGGACAGGAGGCTCCTAGAGGACAGACAGGCGTCCCAGCCAAGGGAGAGAGAGGGGTGCCAGACCCCTAAGAGACTTCTCGGGTGGATAGTCGGACATCCTGAGCAGGAAGGAAGATTCGAGCAGGAAGCCCCAGGCAAATGCACAGGAGTCCTGACCATTCATATTTATGGCGCCTTCTCCGGCCAGGATGGAAGGGAAGGACAGGGACGATCTGGCTCTAAGTGATGTTCGTTCCATTATTCTGTTTCAGTGGGTACCAAATCCTTTATTTATTTTAACATGGCTTTCTCATAGCTGCTTTTTAGTGTAACCCTGATAAACTATGTGTGCACTGAATGATCATTTTCATTAAGGCTCCGCACCCCGGACTAATCCCTACTTTCTGTGGTGATGATCTGTGTCACCACCACCACCACCTGATCAAAGCACCGTGCAGTCACGACATTGATGGATGGAAGGCCACATGACCGTCATCGTCTAATTCTTCCATGTGAAGCCTGTAAACCTGAGGACTGACTGAGATCATTTATGTTAGGTGGACTGTCTAGTGGGGTCTGCACTGAAAAAAGTAGAACATCGATGTTGCTCATTCAATCTAAATTTTCTCTTTCAAGCAACTTAAGATTAGTCATTTAGTGTTGTAGCTTGAAATATTTGGTTTCAGATCTCAATCAAAGTAAAAAAAATGTTTGTACCAAAGTAAGTTATGCTGGAGGGAATCAACATAAAAATCCTATTTCAGTTACCCTAATATTTTAGGTTGTTCATGTGCCGTGTTTGAGGGGCCCTTTGTATTTTCTTCTGGTCGACCTTTCCAGCGTGTTGGCTTTCCAACTTGCAATAAAGAAGAACACTTTCTCGAGTGGAGTGGACGTGGCTATCCAGGTCTGGTCATTTTCAGCAGCAGACTTTTATAACGGAGGATTTCTGGTAAGTAACCCTGTTTCTCAACTGTTGCTTTTAAGAATAAGAACTCGGAATAAAACATACTTTCAAGAAAGCTGTAGAAATGTTGAATAATTTTGTTGTTGTATATTTAAGATTTACTCTGCAAAATGCTTGTGTATTTGCGCTAGATTTTTAAATAAATGTAAAAAGTACAGCATTGGAATGTGTTATGTTTATAATATTTCTAATAGCATAAAAACAGGTTATGACCAATAAACCATTTTAGATTGTAACAACTTAAAATTAGATTTACTTCAGCATAAAACAAGTGAATTGCACCCAATCACTCTAAATGATTTGCCTCAACTTAAAAATTGTGAGTTTAATAAGATAAAAAGAACTTGTATATTGGTTCAGACTGAAAACATTAAGTGTAAATCATTACCTTCATTATTTTAAGTTGAATGAAAGTTGTACTTTTCTCAGCGTGGGTGGTCTCGTGGCCTTGGAACCCCTGCAGATTTTGTTTTTTTCTCCTGTCCTCTGGAGTTTTCTTATGTTTTTTTCTGTTCTCCCAGCCCATCAGACTTACTTACTTTTATTCTTTGTTATTTTAGTATTGCCTAATTTCATTTTCATTTTTTATAAACCTTTCTTTCTTCATCTTGTAAAGCACTTTGACCTGCACCATTTGTATGAAATGTGCAATAGAAATAAATGGTGTTGTTGTTGTTCCCCCAAGACGCTAGATGGCAGCAGCCCTGGATATTGGTGCCCATTCTGGAACTGGCAGGGAATGCCAGCAATTGCGATCTGGCAGTGTGGCCCTGCTGGGGTCCATGGGTGCCACAAGAGGGCGCCACAAGGAGATACACTCCCTGGTATGTGGGACTTCTGTGTGACCCGGAAGTGCTTCCAGAGGGCAACAGCCCTGGCACTAGAAGTACTCCGAATCCTCAATTAAAGGGTCCGCACTCCCCTGTCCTGGCAATTCAGAGCTGGGAGGAAGGAAGGCAACACTTGATTGGGGAGAAGAGACGTGAATTGGAGAAGAGACAGCAACTTGTTTTTGTGCTTAATACTGAAGTATTGTGTAAGCAAACACCCTTTATTTGAACCTCTGTGTATTTGTGTTTGAGGTATAGGGATTTCTGGCGCCCCCTAGCCTTTACACTGTTTATGTCAGAGGCTTTTTCAATTGGACGATAACCCTCATCTTAGTGACGATGTCTGAATTCATCTGGAAAACATTAGGGAAGCAGGTCTTATTTTTAGGATGTTTTATAAAAACCCCAAAGCAGACTATAACTTCAATACACTTCTTTTTAGTAATAATAAAAAGGGAACTTTACAGGGGGATATTATAGTCACGGGGGGCTTTAACTACACGAATATTAACTGAGACAACGTTTCAAATAACAGAACACAAGAGTTTTTAGAAGTAATCAGTGACTGTTTATTAACACAGCATGTTAAAGTACCAACACGGAGTGAAGCCTGTCTGGATTTAGTATTCTGTAATAATCAGGATAGAATTGAGGGTGTAGAGGTGATTGGACCACTAGGGTCACGTGACCAGAATGTAATACAATTCTCAGTGTTTTGTAAGAGTGCAGATGCAAAGACTAAAATTGTTAAGTAGGGCTAATTTTGAGGAGATGCGACAAAGTCTAAGTAGGATACACTGGGATAAGCTTTTAAGTGTGGAGACAGTCGAGGAGCAGTGGGACAGGTTTAAAAATGTAATGCAGGACAGATACAGACCTAAAATTGGAATTAATAGGAAATTTAAAAGCTCCACAGTGGGTAAATAAAGACAAAAAGAAGTTGCAAAGGAAGAAACTGCTTTATAAGGCATATAAGGCTAATGACTGCAAAGTGAAACATAGAGCTTATGAGAACATGAGGGCAACCATTAAGAAGGATATCAGGGAGGCTAAAAGACAGTTGGAGAGGAATAGCAGATAAGGAGAAAGAAGACCCCAAGAGAGTCCTTCAGTATTTTAGTAGTAAGAGAACAGTCAAGGAGGAGATGAAGTGCATCAGGAATAGTAAAGGGGAATTAAAAGATACAGACAGTGAAATAGCAGATGCCCTAAACTTACATTTTTCTGAGGTGTTCACAAGTGAGCAAGTGGATAACCTCAGAGCAGTAACAGGGACTACTAAGGAGGTACTGAGGGATTTGGAAATTGTAGAGAGAGAAGTGCTGCTCAGATTAAATAAGATGAAATCAAACAAATCACCAGGCCCAGATAATATTTATCCTCGAGTTCTTAAGGAGGCTAGTGTTATAATAAGTTTGTTATAAGATTAAGAATTGTGTCACTGTATCTGTTTTAGATCTTTTTAATGTATTTTCATTATTTTTCTGTGTAACATGCCATGAAGAGCTGAGCCAGATTTAGCACAGAGTGTCAGCAGTCAGAATTGCTGGGCCAAGCATAGCATAAAGACAGACAGGGACAGCTGTTGTCAGCCCTAAAAGGACTAAGTGTTATTTGACCTGCTTGGTTGATGTACAGCACAAGTTTGTCTGCCTTGTTTGGTAATTGTACTGGGGATTTGGTCATGTGGACACAATATAAAAGAAGCTGGAACCTTGCCAATCTTTGAGAAACGGCGTGGATGGAAGAGATTGATCCAAAACCCACCTCCGTTGTGACAAAAAAAGCAGTTTCTACATGACCGGATCCCCGAAAGAAAAGAAACAAAAGAACTCTTCGGTGAAAAATGAAATTGACTTGTTTCTCCTGTCTTTATAGCAACGTAAGCCGCATTAAACAAGCTAAGTATATTCTGTCTTTTCTGTGACTTTGTCGCCACCTATCACTGAAAAGAGGGATATCGCCGTTATAATTTATAATTATTTAAATAAAGGTTTATTAAAACGCCGCAATATAAAAGAACATATTTCCAAGGAGCTAACACTCCCATCGGAAACATAATTGGCACTGCGAGCAGGATTGTAGCGATATTTAATAACCTAAATTAATATTCATAAATCATACTTTTATGATTAATAGTATTTTTAAAACATATGCTTTGGATAATGCCGAGCGAGGTGGTCTCAGCCGGTTCCCTGGGTGGTCGAGCGCACTGTCATGGACACCTGTGGCTGAGTTATTTAATAATTATACAGCCCCAATTGCATGGCCTGAGTTAGAGGGAGATGTTACTCCTTCAAATGTCCCACAGGCGGTATTGGCACTCAGGCTAGAGCGCAGGGAAAAGAAGGAACAGCAAGCAGCCGGTGAAATCGGCTGGCTTTTATTAACTGCAGTACGTGAGTTGGATCATAAACTGCAGAATATGATTATAGAGTGTGGGGAACTCAAACAAGAAATAGAAAACTTACAAGATAAGCAACTGATTACTCGAGAATGCATGGAAAATGCGACGTCTCAGGCGAACGAGTGGGAAGCTAAATGTACTATGCTAGCTGTCCGTTTAGTGCATGCTAAGCACCGTAAACAAAGCAAAACACACCCCGTTTCCTCTGTTAAAATACGAGCTATGATGCAAGGTGATTGGAACCCAGAAACATGGGATGGCAGTATACATAACTCAGACAGTGACGACAATATCTGGGAAGCCGACGATGAGGACGGAGCGGCGCTAACGTATAATACTGACACGTGTACAATTATAGACGCGAGACCGGTTGTGCAAAATAAAGCCAAGGGGCACCCCGGTGGACAGCACAGGGTAACGCAAACCGTACACGATTTTACACAAGCAGAGTTCCTGGAACTCTGTAAACAATATAGACAGAAACCAGGTGAGAACTTGTTGCAGTGGATATTACGTATGTGGGATGAAGGGGGTGATAGCTGTCAATTGACAGATACAGAGATCAAACATTTAGGCTCTATCACCACGAATCCGAAATTAAGAAATTTGTTATGAGGGGGACAGAATCAAGCGATCGTATCAATAGTGGAATGGGTGGTAAACACCGTGAAACACGCATATCCAGACGCGAGAGACGCGGAAGATATTGATAGATCTTGGCGTACAGCTTCTGAAGCAATTCAGCAGCTGCGAGAAATGGGCGTGCAGGCAGCTATTTATAAAGCCGCACCAGGAGTTGTGTTTGCTGGCCCTGATAATGAAGCTTTCACTGCCAGAATGCGAAACTGTTTAATAAAAAATGCAACGCATCATTTAAAAGGGGCTCTATTATCTATGCTCGCCGGAGTTAATCAGCAGACAGTATGGGATGTGGCCGCATTATTGGGCCAGTTAGATGAATTGGGAGCAACGGTATCGGCTGGGCAGAGACCAGTTAGAGCCATAGCAGGACATACAATACAAAAAATAAGCCGTACAAAAATGGTGCGTGATCTGATACAAGCAGGAATAAATAAAATGGATATCAATGGCAAACCAACAGGGGAACTTTTTCAGAGATGGCAAGCTCTGAGACAGTCTAACAAAGACGAGGGCAGAATCCCTCCAACAGCACCGCCTAGTGAGGAGGAAACAAAACACTCCGAACACAAACCGAAACGCTTTTTTCACTTTCCGAACAAGTGGCGCACACCTCGCCCAACATATTGAGGAGATGGCAGGTCTCCTGTAGGCGGGGAGGTACGGCTCATTCATGCAGGAGACCGATGCCCGTACGTCCCGCTAACCATTTACTGGGGTAAAGGGAAAATACCACATCAGGTTATGGCACTTATGGATACTGGGGCAGAAGTTACTTTAATTCACGGGAATCCATATAACTTTTCAGGACCAATTGTAAATGTAAATGGATACGGAGGCTCAGATATCCAGGCGAAACTAATCACAGTACACTTAGCAATAGGAAAGTCACCCTCTTTTAAAGCTAAGGTGCTTATTTCAGAATTGCCTGAATATATTCTGGGGATAGATATTCTTACAGGAAAGTCATTCCAAACAGAATGGGGAACATTTTCTTTTGGGATTCGTAATGTCATGTGTAGAATAGTAAAAGCAATAGTAAGAGGAAGGGCAAAATGGACCCGTTTAGAAATTCCAGTCCCTGACACACCTGTAAATTTAAAACAGTATCGTTTGCCAGGAGGTTTGCAAGAAATAGGAGAAACAGTGGAAGAGTTATTGCGGGTAGGAATTATTCGACCTGCAGTTAGCCCTTTCAATTCTCCAGTGTGGCCAGTCAGAAAACCGGATGGTTCATGGAGAATGACAATCGATTACAGAGGTCTAAATGCTAAAGCACCGCAATTGACTGCTGCAGTTCCTGATATTGTGACCATCATAGAAGAAATCATGGCTAATGCAGGAGAGTGGCATGCTGTCATTGACCTAGCTAATGCTTTTTTCTCTATTCCAATTGCAACCCAAAGTCAAGATCAGTTTGCATTTACATGGAAGGACAGACAGTACACCTTTCAAGTACTGCCACAGGGATACCTACACAGCCCTACGTTGTGCCATGGACTTGTAGCAAGAGATCTGGCTACCTGCTCAAATTTAGAAAAGGTACGATGTTTCCATTATGTGGATGATATAATGTTAACTAGGGATGAAGCATCAGTAACAAAGGCATTGCCAGTTTTAATATCCCACATGGAGAGCAGAGGATGGGCAATAAATAAAGACGAAATCCAAGGACCCGCCAGAGAAGTTAAGTTTCTGGGCATGATGTGGTTTGGACCAGAAAAACGAGTGCCCCAAAAAGTAATTGACTCTTTGTATAAATTAAAGGCACCAACTAACAAAAAAGAAGCTCAATCCTTTGTGGGCTTAATGGGCTTTTGGAGAGCATTTGTGCCACATTTGGGACTTATTTTAAGACCTATACATGATGTTATGAAGAAAAAGGCACAGTTTGAATGGACAGAAAAACAACAAGTTGCTTTTGAGGCAGCTAAAGAAGCTTTAGTCCAACACCAAGGACTGGGACTTTAAAAGCTAATTTGCCTTTTGAACTGGAAGCCACAGAACAGAATAATATTGCTACGTGGAGCTTATGGCAGAAGAATGGGTGCAAACGTACTCCTATTGGCTTCTGGAGCCGACAACTAACAGGCTCACAGACTAAATATACACCACTTGAAAAGCAGCTTCTTACAGCATACTGGGCTCTTTTGCACAGAGAGAGACAGACAGGTCCTGCTCCGGTAAAGCTACGCACTAACTTGCCCATTGCTGGGTGGGTTAGAGATAATGGCCTGGGAGCGAGAGCAGGCGCTGCCCAAAATCAAACTTTATGCAAGTGGAAATGGTATTTGCAAGCAAGAGCACACTTTGAAGGCAAAGACACGAGTGCTTTACAAGGGGCTATGGCCGGAGCTGTGATTTATGAGGATCCAGAGGACATACCACCTGTTCTGCCTGTAGTGGAGTCGCCCTTTAAAGAAGCACCAGCATACGATCATTTGACACCAGCGCAACAGGAGAACAGCTGGTTCACAGACGGGTCAGCAACTGTGGAAGGAGGTAAAAGGCTTTGGAGAGCAGTGGCTTATCAACCTCACACTGAGACCATCCTGAAGCAACAGGGGGAAGGTAAATCAAGCCAATGGGCTGAACTTATTGCTGTCGCTATGGCTTTAACAGAAAATCAAAGCTTCCCTATTGTTGTTTATACTGATAGCTGGGCAGTTTTTCAAGGACTAACAGTGTGGATCACAATGTGGAGAAGGGCTGCTTGGACTATTCATGGGAGAGAACTCTGGGGTGGCACTGAACTGTGGGAGCAGCTTTGGACAATGGGCACAAGAGGGGAAACCCTCATTGGTCATGTAGATGCCCATGCCCCTCTGATATCCCTTGAGAGGCTTTATAACCAACAAGCTGATCTCATAGCTGCTGTTTGAGAAATCAACCTGGAAGAAGCCTCTGTAGAGAATGAAGACCTGTGCACCTATGCTGAAGTAAATGTAATTGAGCCTTCCTTAATATCATTAGCAAGGTGGGCTCATGAAACTTCAGGACACATGGGAGCAGAAAAAACATATCAATGGTGTCATCAGCGATGTATACCCGTCACTACTGATATTGTTAAACAAATAGTGAACAATTGCTCCACATGCACAGAAGTAAAGCAATGGCCCCTACAGAAGAAGGCAACTGGTAAACTGAAGAGAGGAATGGGACCAGGACAAATTTGGCAGGTGGATTACATTGGGCCACTGCCACGAGAAAATAGACTATTATATGCTTTAACTGCAGTAGATACTTATTCTGGACTGTTACAAGCTTATCCGTCAACAAGAGCTGACCAGAAAGCTACACTTAATGGACTGAGCCATTTAATCCAAGCATATGGAGTGCCTGAAGAAATCCAAAGTGATCAAGGAAGCCACTTTGCTGGAAGAGACGTACAAGAGTGGGCTCAAGGAGCTGGCATTCAGTGGACTCTGCATATCCCGTATCACCCACAGGCAGCAGGACTTATTGAGAGAATGAATGGCCTGTTGAAAGAACAAGTTAAAAAACTAACTGGGCACAATCATCTTAAAGGCTGGACTAAAGTTTTAAAGCAAGCCTTATTTAATCTCAATAATCGTCCGTTGGCTGGGTCCACACCTTTTATGAGACATCAGAATGTCAGAGGAGAGCCACCTGTGTGTGCCCTCCGCCTGACAACAATTAGTCCACTGGCAAACAATGAATTAACTCCCACAGGGTTATTGGTTAGGGCACCTAAATCACTTACAATTAAGTTAAACTCCTCAGAAAGACTCAGCTTGGGAATAACAGATTATCCTCACGTGTGGAATAATCGGGATAGATGGTTTATGGACCGGATGGAGTCGATGCACCCCCTATAACAAAGTCTTTTGGGCTGCTGATACGCCAGGAACGGAAAAGTATGTGACCTTGAACTTCACCCTTACCAAGAACTGTACCTGGCAGTTACGAGACAAGACATCTACGGCTCCATTTCCCATGAAACTGGAATATCCTGACTTGTTACCTTTACCTGTGATGACTTATGAAGACACTGCAATAACTGTGACTGTGCATAATAACGTATCTGTCTGGTTGGCTATGATGAACTGTAAACCTGATTCTGATGGACTATCATGTTGGACAATTGAAGGGGGGCAACAGCTGAATGCAATATCAACACCCGAGAATGATGTAATATTATATGTGGTTAAACAGGAAGCAACAACGAATGTAACAGTAGCAGTAATGTTATGGGAAATTCATAAGACTAGGAGAGGGAATGGTTATCCATTTGATGCAACATTACTTAGACAAATGAAAGGGTGTAAAAAAGCTAGGATAGCACATAAAATAATTACTGTAGCACTCAACATTAATGTTAGTGGGTTTGATATAAAACGTCACAAGTTTCCAAGAGGAGAACATATAGTACCACACAGTACAGGTGCAACATATAATTGTAGAAACATACAATCCTTATGGCCTCCTCATAAAGTAGAAATAAAACGAAGGCCAAAGCGAGACATGTGGTGAGCTATAGGAACTGGTTTAGGAATAGGAGGTTTAGGTTTAGGATCTCTTAATACTGCTGATATCGCCGGAATATATCACAAAATATCATCTATTGGTGTGAAACAAGCCAATAGTTTGCAAACTTTGGCTCATTGGGGGCCGGAGTTGGCAGACAGGCATATACAGGAGTTGCTGTTATGGAAGATGCACCATGGGTGGTTAAATGAGTCCTTATGGACTGGTCTGCAAAGCCAATGGGCCATAGATGAAGAATCAGCTTGCTATTTAAAACAGATTATTGCTATACAGCAGTATTTAAATTTTAAGACAGATTGGGGATTTAAAAACCCCCAACATTGGAGAAAAGAATTAAAATTGCCATCAGACTGGTGGTTGCAGCCTAAGTCCTTCATCTGTGAGGAATCAATATGCCAAGCTGTATTTCAGGTAGCAACCACTGCTGAAGAGGACAATGTTTGGTGTCCGTTTCATGTCCTACCTGTTTTACTAGGAGGAACATGGTGGGCACCCATAGTAGATAGACAATGGATAGATCTGAATAATAATACTGTTGAACCTGCCTTTTATTATAACTGGCAAGAAGGGTTCGTATGTCAAAGGGTGGGTACATTGCCACACCCCTGTTTGCATCCTTTAGCTGGAGACTGTTATTGGCGCCAAATAGCAGTAAACTCCACTGAAGTGTTTCAAACTGATACCACTTCTGCATGTGCAGTGACAATAAATAACATCACTTGGAGTGATGGTACCCACTACAAGGGCCCAGGGGTATCTTGTCGCACCAATGTGAGTAATATACGAGATGACTATTATGGAAGAACCTACATGTTAACTACATGGGAGGATATACATTGGGAAGCAGAAGCTAACCCATTCCTGAATTTACAATTTACCTACGAAATAGAACTACCTAAATATAAAGCAATTTTAGAGCATGCTAAACAATATGAACATCTTTTTAATGTAACGTTACAAAAAGCAAGGGACCTACTAGTAAGATTGAAAACTGATGAAACGAAAGTAATTACCTCTGCAGAAGAAATTGAAGAGATATCGACACATCACTGGTGCGATTTTTTCACTAAGTGGTCACCATCGAGTAACACTATTTTAAATGTACTTGTTCATCCAATTATACTGTTAATTATTATTATAATTTTTACCATTACAAACATTTACTTACATTTGCGTATTAGACGGGTGAAGCAGGAGCTAGATAGCCATTACACCCCACGGCTTTACAAGCATTCTTGAGGAGCTGTTTACATGGTGAAGGGGGACTGACTACCTTTTGCTTTGTGAATAAGATTCTCAGGGATTGTTTTGTCACAGATCCAGTGACAAAGGGTGGTCTGTTATAATAAGTTTGTTATAATATTAAGAATCGTGTCACTGTATCTGTTTTAGATCTTTTTAATGTATTTCCATTCTTTTTCTGTGTACTATGCCATGAAGAGCTGAGCCAGATTTAGCACAGAGTGTCAGCAGTCAGAATTGCTGGGCCAAGCAAAGCATAAAGACAGACAAGGACAGCTATTGTCAGCCCTAAAAGGACTAAGTGTTATTTGACCTGCCTGTTTGATGCTCAGCACAAGTTTGTCTGCCTTGTTTGGTAATTGTACTGGGGATTTGGTCGTGTGGACACAATATAAAAGAAGCTGGAACCTTGCCAATCTTTGAGAAACGGCGTGGATGGAAGAGATTGATCCAAAACCCACCTCCGTTGTGACAAAAAAAGCAGTTTCTACATGACCGGATCCCCGAAAGAAAAGAAACAAAAGAACTCTTCGGTGAAAAATGAAATTGACTTGTTTCTCCTGTCTTTATAGCAACGTAAGCCACATTAAACAAGCTAAGTATATTCTGTCTTTTTTGTGACTTTGTCGCCGCCTATCGCTGAAAAGAGGGATATCGCCGTTATAATTTATAATTATTTAAATAAAGGTTTATTAAAACGCCGCAATATAAAAGAACATATTTCCAAGGAGCTAACACTCCCATCGGAAACAGCTAGTGAGTACAGATATAAACCCCTGACACACTGGGGAAATTCTGAATACCTAAAAAATAGCAAATATTATCCCATTATGTAAAAAGAGCGATGGGGCAGATCAAAGCAGCTATAGGCCAGTAAGCTTAACTTGCATTAAAGGAAAATGAATGGAAGGAATTATTAAGGATAAGATTGAGCAACACCTGGCAAGGACAGGAGTTATACTGAACAGTCAGCATGGGGTCAGAAGAGGGAGGTTGTGTTTTACTAACATGCTGGAATTCTATGAGGAGGCAACAAAAGGATGCCACCAAAGTTATTATTTATCTGCACTTGGTGGTGTCCAGCAGGGGTCAGTGCTAGGGCCACTGATATTTTTAATAAATATAAATGATTTAGATAGGAATATAAGTAACAAGCTGGCTAATCTTGCAGAAAATACCAAGATAGGTGGATAAGCAAATAATTTGGAATCCATGGAGTCATCAGAGAAGAACTTGGACAGCGGACAGGCTTGGGCAGATTTGTGGCAGATGAAATTTAATGTCAGTAAATGTAAAGAATTACACATAGGAAGTAAAAATGTTAGGTCTGAACACACAATGGGCGGTCTGAAAATCGAGAGCCCACCTTAAGAGAAGGATTTAGGAGTCATAGTGGACTCTAAGCCATCGACTTCCCGACAGTGTTCAGAAGCCATTAAGAAGGCTAACAGAATGTCAGGTTATATAGCGCCTTGATGTGTGGAGTACAAGTCACAGGAGGTTCTGCTCAACCTTTATAACACACTGGTGAGGGCTCATCTGGAGTCCTGGGTGCAGTTTAGGTCTCCAGGCTATGAAAAAAGACAAAGCAGCACAAGAAAAGGTCCAGAGAAGAGCGACAAGGCTGATTCAGGGCTACAAGGGTTGAGTTATGAGGAAAGATTAAAAGAGCTGAGCCTTTACATTTTAACAAAAGGAGATTAAGAGGAGACCTGACTGAAGTGTTTAAAATTATGAATTAATTTATCCCAGTCGATTGAGACTATGACTTGACTTTGACTAAAATGAGTTCATCAAGAACACAGGGACACAGTTGGGTAAATTTCACACAAACATTAGGAAGTTTTTCTTTACCCAGAGGACCACAGACACTTAGAATAGGTGAGGACTTTAGGAACATACAAAACTTCACTTGATGTTACTTTAGATGAATTTAGTAGATAGATTGGGCTGAATGGCCTGTTCTTGTTTAAATGTTTCTGATGTTCCATATTGGAGATATCAGGTGAACAAGGAACGATGATCTCTTTCCTGTTATAACCACTAAAAACGCTGAGCAATTGAGAATGAAATCTAAGATGTTTCGACTTTTAGAAAGTAACTAAGAAAAGGATGGAGCTAAAGGAGCCAGGAAGTTCATAGGCCGAGATCCGAGCAACATATCGACAATGCTAAGCTGTAGTCAAAATATTCCTCAAACCACCAGCTTGTTTTTCTTGCCTCTAATGACTGCGAAGGTTCGAGATATGTTTCGAAGTTAATCCATCACTTGGGTATCGCCATTTATTATACTCTGGGAACATAGCAATCACATATTCAAGGGAGACACAGCAAAAGTCCTTTCAAAATGGTGCTGAGACAATGCCACCATCGAGAAAAAAATCTATACTGTATATAATACATATATAGTATATATATATATGAAGAATGTGTATAGAACGTCCACAAATACACTAAATGCATTGTTGGCATGTAAAAATGATGATTCATCATGACGTTGTAGAACCTCATCAAGCTTCCAGTTTCCATGCACCCCAGTCTCTCACCTGCATGAACTCTTCCTTCAGCTCCGCGTCTTTGCTCTTCAGCTCCTCAATCTTCTGCTGCAGGCGCTCCATGACTCCTTCAGTCTTCTCCATATCTCTCTTTAGTTCTCTGATTTGCTTGGCCATTTTCCTCTGAGGTTTCTCAATGAAGTGATTCAAACCAGTGAACTTCTTCTCCTTTCCCTTCACCTCCTTTTCTGCAGACATCTGATTGGATGGACACAGATACTGAATTGAGTCGACTAATAAAAAAATTCCTTTCACAAGACTCTTTCTTGGCGTTTAGGTACCAAAGATTGTGAGCTGGAGATATTAAAAGCCGGGCTGGACGTCTAGTGTGTGGTCAGTGCAGTCTGATTTCATTTAATTTCATTAACTCAGCATGGTGGAATGGTCCGTTTAATGGCTGAGGGACTCGTATCTTGTGAGGACCTGACTTTGAGGTTCCCCAAGTTGTTAGAAAGACCCCTTGACCCCAAAGTGACCCCATAGGACTTACTCTTTATTGCCGAGAGTCATTGTCGAATGATTTTCAAATAACGACTTCTTGTCCGTGCAGTGTACAAAAGATGACCTCAAACTCAACAAGGAGGGTGGAAAGAATTTCCACAGGACCAGGAAATGAATCAAAGTTGTGGAGGAGAGAGAAAGTGAAAAAATGAGAAGACTAGAAAAATCGACTAAGCAAGAACCACAAAACAAACTCGTAGTCAATTCAAGAAGTCATGAAAACCAGTCAATCAACAAAGAGAGAAAGAAGTGTGAAGCAAAGGTTTTGTTCTTTTAAGAGCGGAATTCAGTCACAGATACTCGGAGCATTTGACGTGTCACACTAAAGATGTCAGACGTCACATCGTGTTCGGTCACAACGCCAGCCATCAGCAGATGCTTCCAGGGGGACAGACTGACACAATAGCAACGTAATGAGTAACCCTAACCCTAACGCCTAACCTGAAGGATGTCCCGCGAGAAAAAGCAAAAATGAGACTAGAAATGAATGTTAATTCACACCAAGTGACACGCAGCATTCACTCACATTAATAGAGCGTTGTCGTCATCGTGCTATCAAGATGGCGCTCCTTCATTTGTCATTGTCCGCCCTTTGTTTTCAATTATTTGTCAGGTATTCTTTGGTGTCTGAAAATATTTTAAATATAATTTTGGGGATTTTAGAGGCCAAGATTTGGAGTGATTAGGTTGAAATTTTGTTTTGCAGTGTCAGGTTGTGTTCTTCATGAGTGTCAGCATTGCAGAACCTTTTGTTGACAGTTACTATGCAGTTGCTAAGTAAGGTCAGCGTCGTTCTCTTCCTGGCTGTCCGTAAAAAGACTTGGCCTTCTCTTTAGTGTTTCAATCTCATTTGTAGCAACAGGCTCTTATGTTGTACAACTTAGCTCTGGTTACGAGAAATCCTTGCATGGGCACTTCTCAAATTTGTGTCCCCCGCTCTTCAGTTGAATCGCCACTCCTGTTCATGCTGGCCCTGCCGCTCACAGCAGATTCACTGACCTGGACTTCGCAGACGATGCGGCTTTGATAGCTAAATTACAGCCAACACTGCAAGACACAGAAGAAGACTGAAAGGATTGGTCTACGTGTTAATGACACGGAGACGAATGTCATGAAAAATATGCATCACAGCGGGAGGCAGAATGGTCAAAGGAGTGATTGATTTCACCGACCTGAGGAGCATCATCAGGGAAAATGGCAGCACAGATGAAGTCACACACTGACAGATCAGGCAAGCGAATCTGATCAACAAAATTGATCAACCTTGTGATAAAAGTAATAGCATTGTGGTATCAACGGTAATATATGCAAGGTGGGCAACGATGGGCATGGTCCAATGACTCAACATATTTCACCAAAGGTGCTTAAGAATGCAAATCAAAGTAATTGGAAGGGACTGTCACCATATGGGGTTACATGATTAGCTGATCATCAGATTCCAGAGACAGCAATGAACTGAAGACCAGCAAAAGGAGGCAGGGAAGGAAGGACCTTCTAGACGTCATGGGTGACCTGCCATAAAGGCCTTCAAACCATCGACACTGATTAGGAGAAAGCAGAAAACAGTGCTGCAGACAGAAGTCAGTGAATGAAGCTTACTGCCCTAATCACTGAAGCTAAATAAGTGCTCTTCAACTGTGGAAATGCGATTGCGGCCCTTTGATCACACGACACCCTGTCACCAGTCTTAGATTATTGTGCGTAAATCACGAGAGGGATCCACAGAAACTGCGTTGTAACCCTCAAAGCTGCTGCTCTGTGTTTTTCACGTTAATGAATAAGTGTTGGACACAGAGCATGGACACTTTATAGGAACATACGAAATTTGACAAACGAAAGGAGATCATTCAGTGCATTGAGATCACTTGTTTATCTCATAGCTAAGCTGCCCCAATATCTCATCCAGATCCTTCATAAAGGTTGTTCAGGTGTCTCTGTGGCTCAGTAGTTTATTTCCAATTCCCACAACTCTTTGCATGACAAAGTGCTTCCTGGCTCAGTCCTAAATACACCCCCCCCCCCCCGCCACCCAATATCCACCAAGATCTTCAGTAGACTTGATGGCACCATACTGGTAATGTGAGTTTGTAAGCTAGGAGGACAGAAAACAGTCCAACGTCATCAAAGGATTCAAATCCAAGACTTAATAAGAGTTTGAGTAGTTTAGAGTGGACGATGAAAGAAATCCCCATAATGCATGCAGACAGGGGGAAGACGTGCAAACACCTCACTGACAGGAAACATACAACAATGGATGAGTGAGACACTAACCACTGGACCATCTTACCAACCTCTCGTATCAAATATCAAAGCTTAAATAAAACTGGTGGAGCCCCAAACTGAGGTCTGCACTTCATAACTAGTGGAGCACCTTAAGTTGCAGAGTCAAAAATAAAGTTGTGTAAGTGGAGAAAAAATGTCGCAGTGGGATAGAAAACTCAGGACATTGGGGTTTTATGGTCCAAATCTCTAATGAATAAAACAAGAAATGTCATGAAGGAAACAAGAAAGCACCTACTCTGAGTGAACCCGTCTTATTATTACCAGCGCAATTCTGACGCCTCTTCTAGCATTAAATGATTTCTCCTGACCACAGCATGGAGTGTCTTCTTTATTTAATTCACCTTCATCACCTCTCCTGGCTGATTGGTCTCCCTCAGTTTCTTCTCTTGCTCCCTGAATCTCTTCTGGATTTCACTCAGTGTCACCCCCGGCTGCTTCTGTTTGGGAACACAAAAGGACACATGAGATCTTATCAGAATTCAAGCATCCTAAACGGATATAAAATATTGATCACACATCTGTTGGATATTTATTTTGTCTTCAGATCTTCTGATGCGCTTCCAAATCTGAGGTCATGGACCTGAGCTGGAAAAGAATGGAGTGCTCTCTCCATCTTGGGGTAGAGGTGCTGGCTTAAGTGGAGGAGTTTAAGCAACTTGTTCATGAGTTGAGGGAAGGAGGGAGTGGGAGATCAACAGACAGGTCAGAGATACATCAGCAATCATGCAGACATTGTGACTGGTCAGTCATGGTGGAGAGAGTTGAACTGAAAGGCAAAGCTCTATATTTTACCAGCCTTTCTATGTTCTTCTCCTCATCTACAGTCACAAGCTTTGGGTGACTGAAAGAATTAGATCATGGATACAAGAAGATTCCTTTGGACACAGACTTAGTGATGGAGTAAGACGTTCAGGAGGATCTCAAAATGGGGTCACTGCTGCTCCACATCAAAAGGAGTCTTTTGAGGTGTTTTGGGCGTCTGTCCAGGATGCCACCTGGATGCCTCCCTGATGAGGTGTTTTGGGCATGTC
Organism: Polypterus bichir lapradei; assembly: GCA_026402145.1. NCBI lineage: Eukaryota > Metazoa > Chordata > Cladistia > Polypteriformes > Polypteridae > Polypterus > Polypterus bichir. The sequence continues at coordinate 14,499,220 of JANRMT010062807.1, forward strand.
CAGCCAGGAGGAGACTTTGGGGAAGACCTGGGACATGCTGACTTTATTACATCTCCCAGCTGGCCTTGGAATACCTGGGTGTCCTCCTGGAGGAGTAGTTGGAGATGGCAGGGAAAAGGAATGTTTGGGTAGCCCCATGATGTGGACCGGAAAAGTGGAAGAAGATGGATGGATGGATTATCTTAAAACAAGATGCAGTCTGGGTATGCACCATGCTACAAATAAAGAAGACCGTTTGAAGGCACCATGATGGACAGTTCGGTTCTTGATATTCAGAAGACCTGACATTTGGCCGATATATCTGAGATATATTGGAGACATCGCCCGTTGTTTGTGCCTATGATAAGTAAGTCTCTCGGAGTGCTGGGGAGAGCGGACTGTGCTTGTGTTATTCTGACAGCACTCGTGTGGGTTAAAGTGCTGTGAATAACGTGCTGTGTGTACGTGTTTCATACGGTACTTGTGTGCTGAGGGTCTGTGTGTCTGCGTATGTCTCTGTCTGTGTGTGTTCATCTTAAAGTGCGACAAGAGACCAACCCGGTGACGAACTTGACGAGCACACTGACCCTTAAAGAAAAGAGGTAAAGGGTAAGGAGAGGGAAATCCCACGATAATACAGCCATAAAACTGCACGACTTACTGGCTGTAACAGAATTTGGAAACGTTAATATCAATTGAGTTGGTGGCTCGTGAATATCTGGAAAATTTGGGAACTGGCCAGTCCTTCAACATGTGCAGTGGTTACACATTTTCCAGCTCACATGATAGTCATTTGTGTAAGCAAACCCATCTCTACCGTTCTCTTTTGCCGCGGAGTAACCACCAAAATTCTCAGTGCCCACATGAGACCCTGGCATGCTTTGCAGTTCTGACTATTCTGGTCCTTTCGTTAATAAAACATAACAGAGTTTGGTCCAGACATCGTTCATGCATATTTTGCCCTGTTCACATTTCCCACCAACTCCGACCACTAAATTTGTCAAGTTTCTAGTTGATAGCCTTCTGTTAACATCTGATGTTTTGGTAGACTTTTAGAAAATAAGTTTTATTTTCTAAATCTTGTTACATAGACGCTTGCTGTTGTCATGCATGTACGCATGGAGACCACCTTCCTGTTTTTATCAAGGTACGTGGCACCACCCTGTGATGAGAGAGGGAGGCACTGTCACTGTCTTCTTTTTCACCTGCAATTCTGAGACTCAGCCCGACCGACAAAGACGTTTAGCACCTGCCTTCAGCCCCGAGATGGCCCGTCCCTTCTGGTCAGCACACAACTAAAATCTGGTGCTCCCTGGAAAATGGCAGCTCATGCTGTGTCCCTGGCCAATGGAGACGGAGCTCCCCCTGCCGAGACTCTTGTTCCCTTGCATTGAATTTTGCTCTTTTAGCAAATGTCTTGTTTTCCCTTTACTGACCAGAGGTCCGTAAATTAAACCAGCTGGTACCCTCACAGTATGTCCATTGGTGACCCCTTAAAATTACTAAGCATGTGTTTGCTTTCCAAATATTTTGAAAATTCAAATTAACTCTTACAGTGAAAATGTTAAAACTGGTGATTTTGTTGAGCAAATTTATAAAACAATTCCTTGTATGAAGTATAAACTCATTCTCATTTGTAAGGAAAAAAGCTAAGCTACCAAACAGGGTGGGCTGATAAGAATAGTTGGTGGGAACTATACTGGTAAGGGAGAGTGTGACGGCACTTCATGACTGGGCTCGACCCAGCAGAAAATGAAATGCTGCTCAGATCACGAGCGATGAACAAATTGACTCGTGGAAAAGCAACAAATACTGAAAGGGCCGAGCAGACCATCGAGAAGGATGTGTGGACCTGCAAGGAAGGCACAGGACATGATACAAATCAGGCAATGGAATACAAGTTGGTCACAAAACCGACATCAAGTCAAAGGGATTGTCAGGTGATGGCGAGGTGGTGTTCGCTCCTCAGATATGTGTTTTAGTAGAAAACTGGAGGAAGTCACCCAAACATCCTATCAAGTGATCACAAGTGATCGCACCTCTAGAGGAGAATGAACTTCTAAGTCTAAGGAGACGTGGAAGGTGGGGAAAGGTTATGCGTTAACTAAAGATAAAACGTGCATACCATCTAGGAGTATTACATCCAGATTTGAAGTGGTAGCCCAGGATAAGGAGTCCCAGCGGGTCACCTCTAAACCAAAGGTAAGAAAAGGGGAGTAGTGATAGTGGGGGGCATCATTAATAGAAGGAGACCTCCTGGACACGTGAACCACTTCCTTGCCCAATCAGCAGCGCACTCAGTGGTCATTGTCCACATTGGAATGAGTGACATCAGTAAGAACAGACTGCCAAGTTCTCCAGGGTACATTCAAGGAGTCAGGTGCTAAGATTTGAGGTAGAACAGACATTAGAACATTAGAACCATCTAGACGAGGACAGGCCATTCAGCCCAACAAAGCTCACCAGTCCTGTCCACTTATTTCTTCCAATATAACATCGAGTTGAGTTTTGAAAGTCCCTCAAGTCCTTCTGTCCACCACATTACTTGGTCGCTTATTCCAAGTGTCTGTCACTCTTTGTGTAAAGAAAAACTTCCTAATGTTTGTGTGAAATTTCCCCTTAACAAGTTTCCAACTGTGTCCCCGTGTTCTTGATGAACTCAAGGTGGTCTCGTGTGCTTCCAGTGCCATGTGTCAGTCTAGGTACAATGGAGGGCATACTGTGACAGCACAGAGAAGGTGGTCTGATGTGACAGTCCATGTAAGACTGAGGCAATCGGACATTTCACATGTGGCTCAGCTTTGGTATAGGATGGGGGTAAAGGGTTAGGGGTACGAGTTACATTTGACCTTAGGGGCACCAATGAATCTGGAAGGCCTACCTGTATGTTAGCTGAGGACCATTTCATGGAGGCGATGGGCAAAGAGAGTTTTGGACATGCCAAGTTGTTTCCTGCCATACGCCCAATGTCCCCATGTCACAGCATGTCATGTTTCTGTAGTGGATAAATCCGGTTCCTAAAACGGATGGATGTCTTTCTCTGTCCGACTGTATTTACAGATCACTTGACTCTTCTTATTGACTTAGTTTTTTGTGAAACACTAAATCCCACTCACCTGCTTTTTCTTTCCTTCCGTCTTCAGCTCGACAACTTTATGCCCTTTGTGTCCAGCCACCATGCACATCTTGCAGAGACACATCTCATCAGTCTTGCAAAATACTTCCAGGCTCTTGTGATGTTTTGCACAGAGCTTCTCCTTTAGATCTTTATCAGGATCAGCCAGCTTGTGGCCTTTCCGGGCAGCATCTCTGTAGTGGGGCTGGATGTGAGTCTGACAGAAGGAGGCCATGCAGGTCAGACACGACTTCACGGCTTTGAACTTCTTCCCACAGCAAGCGTCACACTCCACGTCTCCAGGGCCGGTGCAATTCTGTGTCGAGGGAGGGCTGAGTTCCGTCTTCTTCAGTTTCTCGATGACTTCATTCAGCAGCGTGTTTATGTGCAGTTCAGGCTTCAGGATGAAGACGTGTCTGCACTGAGGACAGCTGTACACGTGGCTCTGATCCCAGCAGTCCGTGAGGCACTTCAGACAGAAACTGTGACTGCAATTCAGGGACACGGGGTCAGTCAGGGTCTTCAGACACAACGAGCAGGCAAACGCATCCTGAAATCCAAATAGCCTGGCTTCGGCCATCTTCTATCAGAGGGAGAGAGGAAGATACAAATCAGACAAACAAGGAGGCGGCTTTTAAACGTTTGTTGTGAATTGCTACATTCATTGAGTGATCATTGTATGCTCTGTCTTTACTTGGAAAAGCTGGAAGCTAATAATCCCATCAGCGGTGATTGGTGAGAAATGTGGTATTTATGGAATACAAACTAAAGGACATGAACAATTCCTGACCCAGAGGAACTTAACACTTTGTACGTTAGCTCTGGTCATGAGAAGAACATCCTCCTGAAATGAGCACCTTCATCCTTGATGATGTCAGGGGGATTTTAAAGCAAGTCAATGTCCATCGGGCGTGGGATTTCAGTGCTGGCACTGAATTGACAGCTAGCCAGGAGGTAGAAGTATAAATGGAAAGAAGGTGAAAACCAGGAGGACAAAACTGGTGATCAAAAATGTGGTCAGAACCAAAAGGAAATTACATTTGGTGTAAGATGGATCTTTAGGATGTGCTGGATGCATCATCAGTAATGATCCTGGGGTCATTGTGGGATTTCAACATCAGACCCCCTTGACCAGAGATGAACAGCAGCCACTCACTAATCAGCCCCCCAGGACCATCTAGTGGCTCTCTTTGCAAATTCTGTTTTTGGCTCTAATGGTCTTCCTTTTGGCAGCCCCCATGATGCTCAGCATGTTCAGTGCTTAACCATTCACACACCCAGGTGGCTGCAGGCCATTTCATCTGCTGGTGCTAAACCACTCTGCTGAGACTGGGACATTTTGATGCACGGAGGGTCAGGGCTCTGTACGGAGACCCTTGGCTGGGCTCCTTCTGCCTGTGGACAGGTATGAGACCCAGTGCCGCCCTGACCCAGCGATTCATTCTTAAGCCTTGATGGCTCTTACACACTCTGCTGCAGATACATCTCACAATCGTTATACCAGCTAGCCTAATACACTAAAGTATGGAGCCTGCGGAGGAATGATAAGACAGTCAGATGGGCTGTGGTTTACCACTTAACTGTTTGGTTTTCCTTTCTGTGGTTCAGCTTTCATTTTTATATGAGATTTAGAAACCAGTGTACAGGAACAAAGACGAAGTGCAAGACTTCATCTCCCATATTCAGCACAACCTGTGGACTTCCATCCGTGAACTAAACTCTGCCTCCAAAAGTAAACCTCATAAATGTTACAGAAACAGAAGTGGAAAAGGCTTAGTCAATTTCAGGGCAATTTCACAATGACCACGTGTGGTGAAGCGTGTGAGGGGTCTGTGACGATGTGTGTTTTTAGATGAAACAGTGGGTGCTGGTCACGTCAGGTTGGGGGGCATGCACTGGTACAGCACGTCGCCAGACCCACCACACCAAGGGTGTCGAACTCTGGTCCTGGAGGGCCGCAGTGGCTGCAGGTTTTCATTCTAACCCTCTTCTTCATTAGTGACCAGTGTTTGCTACTAATTAACTTCCTTTGCTGTAGTTTTAATTAGCTTGACTCAGGCCCCTTAGTTAACAGCCAAACGATAATGACACATAAAACAAGCCACCACATGACCAGCTCACCTGTGCCCATCACACAATATCTGAAAATAAAGAAAGGCGAAGGTCTCAGTAAGGTTGAGAGTAGAATGAGAGCAGCAACAAGCCATGGAATTAAATAACGGGTTTAATTAACAGCAAGACTCGGCTTCTCATTAAGAGACTGGTTGGAGTTTGAAATCCCAGTTTAGCTGGTCATCTGTTGGCTCGTTTCACATCTCATTTCTGTTTGGCTGTCATTTAATTAAGAAAGGAATCAATTCAGAGGACTGAATCCTTAAAAACAGGGCTATTAAAATGAAGGGAAAAGGAGTCAATTAGCAGAGCAAACTGATTAGGGTTAGGGTGAGAATGAAAACCTGCACCACACCATGAAACAGCAAAGGCAGACACACGGTGCAGTCCAGCCCTCCAGAAATGACCCTCTATCTGCCGCAGCCAGGTGTTAGGTGGGCATCCCTTTGGCTTGGTCCAGCCACTCGGGTCCTCAACAATGAGGCTCACCCTCAGGTAATCGTGCCACATGGCTGTTGTGTCGTAACTCACGCTTCCTCACGGTGCAGCTCATGTACCTCATTCAGGACAAAGTCAGACCAGCGTTGTCGGTGACTGTAAAGCCGTGAGACCCCCGGGATGGTCAATGAATGCATGATTGGTTCACCGGTTTTCTCATGGACAATGCGCAGGTTTGTTACACTTGCCATCAACACCCACTAAGTATAAAGAAGAGAGAATCTGAAAAGGGAATAAAAGGATAAAAGCAAAGAAAAATGAGAGCAGAATCGTACTGGCACCAGCAGGGCGGACAGGAAGAGAAGTGGATAGGATGCCCCTTGGCTGAATGAGGGGTGCGACGCTCCAGGTATGCTGAGTGGAGCAGCATAAGCAGTCAGAGCTTATGTAAGCCTACAGGGTGGTCCCAGTGGGTCCCACATGAGGCAGCTAGGATGACAGGACGTTGGTGGCACAGCCCTTGGAAGGTAAACGGGGGAGACAACAGAAACAGAGAGCACTGGGGGTCAAGCAAAGGGTGGAGACGATCCTGACTGTGTTTATAATTGGGGTCCATTGATTGGCTTTACCCTGTGACCCTGTGTTAGGATATAGCGGCTTGGAAAATGACAGACTGACCGACTGATTGGCTTTATCTTCAGGCGCTACTTTTTATGTGTTCATTATTTATTGAAAAATTGCATATTGCTGCATGTTGGTCGCTTTATTTAAATAATCTGCACAGAGCACTTTGCACCAACCTTGCCCGTTCAAGTCTTCTTTAGAAGTCCATCCCTGATTTTAGGACTATCAATGACCCAGGATTAGCACCCTGGCACCACACTGAACTGCACACTAACTACCCTGACTCTGTAGGTATCCTCAGTGTATAACTGTGGGGGGGGGCACCATTGGCACATACCCTGCATGTCTGTATTTATTGGATGGGCATATATTAAGGGCGGCCCGGTGGCCCTGCTGCCTTGCAGTAAGGTTTGCTTCTGAAACTGCGTGGAGTTTGCATGTTCTCGCCGTGTCTGTGTGGGTTAAGTTAGGTGCATTGGTGATCCGAAATTGTGCTTGGTGTGTGTGTGTGTGTGCCCTGCGGTAGGCTGGTGCCCTGTCCGGGATTTGTTCCTGCCTTGTGCCCTGTGTTGTCTGGGATTGGCTCCAGCAGACCCCCCTGACCCTGTGTTAGGATATAGCGAGTTGGACGACGACTGACTGACTGACTGACTGACACATACAGGAGTCGCTGCCTATCAGCTTCTCTTTTGACGTTACCTTGGAGACACAGGATAATCAGAATTCTTGCTTTCATTTCATGTCCTTTCTTTGCCTCCATATTTGTTTTTCTACTGTATGTACTTTTTCTTTTTATTCCTCAGGTTTATTTCCTATCATGTGTTATGGACTCTCTGCTTTTCCCAAAGATCACATTCTGTTCTTTTTGGTCTATATACATATCTCAAAATTCAGTCCTTTAGAAACAGATGGAAGTGAATATAAAAGGCACAGCGATACGGCAGTGAGTGAAACTGAAAAGGGAAAGAGTGCAAAACAATGAGAAGATCATGAAAACAAAGGACAAAAGAAAAAAGGAAACCTAAAAGTGAGACGAGCACTTACTTGATGGACACGCAGGCACAGACACACACGGTCACACCAGACAGACAGCCTGCGATATATCAGGACACATCCGGATTATCAAATGAATAAGCAGACAAACTCACAGCTCAGGTAGTCAGAAGACTGCAGGGTGAAATTGGAGCTTCAGCTTCCGAATATGAGAAGAGAAGAATGGAGGATGTGAAGAAGACGTTCTGTAATGTCAGTTCCATTCACTAGAACAGAACACTTCACGCCATACCCACTGGTTCAGCAGACTGGGATCAGTGGTGCCTATCGACTTGTCTTATTTTATCTCACTTTATTTCTTGGCTGATCGTCTTTGGGTCTCTGGCTGAGTAGTCTGAGAAGACAGAAGTGAAGAGCTCAGCTTCAGCTGGGGAGCCCGGTGAGAATGAGCAGACCAGAATGTGCTGAGTGTCTTTAAAAGGATTTAGTCAACATGCGCGTAAGGAGTCGAAACACTTCTACTGCTCTGTGTCCAAGCACAACTGTTAACAGAGTTTGACTTAATAACAAGAATTCTTTGCATTTCTATAGCACTTTTATGGAGTTTGACTTAATAATCAGAATTCTCTGCATTTATACAGCGTTTTTCTCACAACTCAAAGTGCTCAGCAATTGCAGGTTAAGGGCCCAACAGAGCAGAGTCCCTGTTGGTATTTACGGGATTCGAATTCGATTGCCAGTGCAGACCCCTAACCTCAGAGCCACCACTCTGCCATACCGGAGGCTTTGGTCCTCCGTCCAGGACTCCGGGAGCTGACGCCACATTCACCTATCAGACGTGAGAAGATGTCTGGGGACGCCGCTGTGTGTTGGTGCTGCTCGGTCCATTTGGACAAATCACGATAAACGTTGGCAGTCACAATGTCCTCTGTCCATTTTTGTCAAAGGGAGTCGAGAGCACAGCAGAACCCACTGAAAGAAAGAGCGAGAGCTCTGGATACCAAAAAACCTGGCGTGCTGTCCTTTAGGGAAACAAATACAAGAAGAAGCAGCACTGGTGATGGACAAACCGCACGAGTGCAGGGATGGCTTGATAGTCAACAGGGGACACGGCTCATTTTAAATACCGTATATACTCGCGTTTAAGTAAGTCAGGGCTTGATTTTACCGTATCATTTTATAATGTCTGTCGTAAAAGTCGAATGCGGAAAGCTCAACGCTATTGGTCGAAGAGATTACGATATGCTAACGCCTGCCCACCTGAGAGAGTAACCACGGGGCACACGGCCTTTTTATTCTCTATGTATTGTGCCTACGTGACCACACGGTAATACCCAAACTATTACGAAGTGACGTTTGCACCGTTTAGTGTTTTTTGTATCTCACACCCTCATACACCTTTATCGTAAGAGCATCCCTTATCTACGATCAGAAGAAAATATGAAGCTGGTTTTAAATTAAAAGTAGCGAAAGAAATTGGTAACTGTGCTACTGCAACAAAATTCGATGCGTCTTAGAAACTGATGCGAAATTGGAGGAGACAAGAAGATGTAAAAAAAGAAAATGAAAGTGTCGTATTACTGAACGGGCGATTTTTTCAGGTTTCATGACCCGACTTATACGCGAGTATATACGGTATGCTGATGCTCAGGAGGAGCAGCAGATAGGAGGTCCAGTGGTGGCCCTGAGGCTCGGGATCTGCACTGCCAGTCGGAAGGTTGCCGGTTTGAATCCCTTAAATGCCAATAGGGACTCTGCTCTGTTGGGCCCTTAACCTCTAATTACTGAGAGCTTTGAGTAGTGAGAAAAGCGTTATATAAATGCAAAGAATTATTATTATATTATTATTACCATTACATTAATCACACTCAGTGATTCACCACAAACAGATCATATACTGTATATGCCCCGTGGTGAAATGTCCCGAGATTCCCATCACCACCCCAAAAGTCTGGCAAATCTATCTAAAAGACATGAGGTAACCGAAACCCTCGTATCTGGAGAACGAACGCCTGAATATCGGACTCCCACCTGGTCTTCTGGATGGCATAAACTGTTCCAAGTTCAGATTCAAGAGCCCCGGACACACGCTATGTATGTCAACTCCGGAAAGAAATGTCATGATTTGTTACGATTTTGGGTCCTCAAACGCCACCCTGGTTTAATTCTGTTGTCCAGCATTGCTGGGGGCGTGGCCTCTGAGGTCGTGACCCTTGCATAATCGATGCCGCCTGATAAATGTTGAACCCTTTGTCCAATCTGCTGATGCCAATACTGTAAAGAACTCAGACTTTAGAGCTGCCCTCTTTTCTCTCGTGTACTTTTGTTTTTGACCTTCTTGTTCTCTCGACCACAATTGTCGGGTCTCACATTGGGCTTTGGTTTCGTTTCGCTTTCTAACTTTTTTTGTTTTGTTTTTTATCAACAGTTTATCTGCCAGTTTGCTAAGAGAACATTGTATTTGAATGAGGAATTAAATGTTCAGCGTGTCTGGACACCACATTGGTCCCTTTTTCAAAGGTCTTCCAATACAAGTGTGCGGCAAAGCCACTTGAAACTGTAGAACAAGAGGCCGAGCACACAAAACGAATTGCTTTGAACCAGAAACTGAATCGATGATTATGTCAAAAATAAATGTATATACCAAACAAGCGGCTCTCGTTTGTCAACAGGCAAAGTGGCAGACGGCGGTCACGCACAGACAGCATGTGCAGCTTCCACCATCAAACAAACTCTAGCAGAAATAGCAAAACGCTGCAGAGCACGCAATTCATTTAAACCAACAAATGATTCATTTACTGGAATAAATAGAAGCCTGGCTGTCGTGGGGAAAACAGCTCGGGTTTGGCGCAGTGCATCCTGGGAATTTACAAAATGTCCAGTGTGGCCACATGCAGGAATGACAGGCAGGCAACAATGAAAAACTGGGACACCAACGGGGGAGTCCCGTTTAAAACGGTCGTGTTTTGTGCTTAAAGAGCAAGACCCTCAGGCAGAAGGGAAAGTAAAGGCCGCTCAGACGGGTGAGAAAGGATTGGTGTTAATGGATCCATTAATGAATTACCGCCTCTTCTTTTTGGCAATGGTGGTAATAAGCAAAGGCCTTTGCACACTCCTAGTCCATTTGCGTTGGTCCGAATCGCAGGACGTTTCGTTACTTTGTTTCAGTTCCCAATGAGTTTGGTTGCATTTCAAGTGAACTCAACATATCGATAAACTTCTTTAATTGGGCAGAAACGTGCTTTCCCAAAAAGGCGGTGCACCGCAGACGTTAACGCTGAGGTCACCGTGATTACTAAGCACAGCTGGCATTCACAATTAAAGTGCAGCGAGTAGTAAGTCAGAAAACCTCGGCCACTCGTCCCGACGTGCTGTGACACGTTCACACACAGTTAGACTAAAGGCGTTTCACATTCCTGCTCTCTTCGCTTGGCTCCGCATCAGGAGATGATTTGCTCCTTTGTTTCAGCTTCCAGTATCAATAAACACCCAGCAGGCGTATCATGGGTGTCATCAGGCAGAAACCTTCCCAGGAACAAATATGCTTGAGGTGTTTGTGCACAGCCACATTTTTTTGGTTCATTTACCAAACACAGTTCAATGACAAAAACATCTGTTATCGAAGAACTGGGAAACTAAGTAAGTGCCGCTCCTCACGGTACGAAAAGGACACGTCTGAAACGGGCGAGTGTATCTGCTGCGGGCGCACGCTGACGGTAGACGCACTGTGGAGCCGACCCGGATACAAACAGGCGGACATGTTGTTTTCAAACCACCACACGTTTATTTACAACTATTTACAATGGTCACACGGACCCAATTCAGTGCACAATCCCCAAAACACAGTCCTGGCCACAAATGCCTTCTTCTCGGGCCGCCTCCACTCTCCTCTCTCGCTTCGTCCTTCCTTCTCCCGACTCCAGCCTCGAATGAAGGGAGACGGCCCCTTTTATACAGTCCCCGGATGAGCACCAGGTGTTCCCGGCATTCCTCCCTTGGCCACGCCCCAGCGTGGCGGAAGTGCCGGCTGTCCTCCCGGCAGCTCTCCGGGCGCCGTCCTAATTCTTCCCCCCAGCACTTCCTGGTGTGGCGGAAGTGCTGGGGTAACAGGTCCCCAAGGCATTGGGGCGCCTCCTGGTGGTGACCACGGGCCCCTGCAGGGTGGAGCTTCCATGCCCTGTACCCGTGGCCCCCAAAGCAACCAGGAAAGCGGCCCTCACGTGATCCAGGGTGGGCTCTGACCCACTTCCGGTCCCTCACGGCGTCCCGGCTGGGTCGTTGCCCCTGGCATCCCTGACAGCACCTTCTGATGATCTTACAAAGATGATCCAAAGCTCATTCACTCCATGTTCCTTTACATCGGCTACAAGTCACCATGCCGAATTGATATCAATATTGTACTTAGTATTGATATGCCACTGTAGCATTGGCTATACCATACCATAGCATTCTCTATGCCCACTTAACCCTGGCATAGCGCACAAGGTAGGAGCAAACCCCTCGTAGCGGTCGGCTGGGACCCTTACCTAGCCGACACGTCCGGACAGTGGAAGGACCGGGAGAGGAGCAGCATCTTCCCCAGAACATGAGATGGCAGCCGTCCTGGTGGGTGTCGGGAGATGCGAACAGAGCTGGGAAGCTCAACCCTGTGGGGGCCCGTGGCCACCACCAGGGGGCGCCTGGACATTTGATAAGCCCTGGACTGCAGCACTTCTGCCACACCAGGAAGTGCTATAAGAAGGTCATCAACGAGCACCTGGAGCACATCCGGGTACAACAGAAAAGGGGCCGTCTCACTCCATTTGAGGAGCCGGAGTCGGGAGGCAGAGGACAGAGCTTGTGGGAGAGGAGTACATCCAGAAGGCACAGACACAAATAAGGGGGTGCCAGTGTTACAAGTGCCACTGTATCAGTCATGGGTGCAGACGTTGTCCGAATCGCATTGCAGAAGACGCCTGAAGGTAGTGTCGCCACAGCGTCTCCGTGCCGCTTTAATGTTTTTCAATTTCAGGACAAGACCGTGGACTACAGTATGCTGGCACCCAGTCGTGGAGAAAATCAGCCCTCACAGGACGGGTGCTTCCGGGTGCCCAGGCAGCACTTTGGCCACACCAGGAAGTGCTACAAGAAGGTCATCAACGAGCACATCCGGGTACAACAGAAAAGGGGCCGCCTCACTCCATTCGAGGAGCCGGAGTCGGGAGGCACAGGACAGAGCTTGCGGGAGAGGAGTGGAGGCGGCAGGAGAAGAGAAAGAGAAGGACTGAGGATTATTGTGGTGATTTGTGTGCTGTGTGTTTGGACATTGTGAGTCTGCGTCTCTGGCTGTGACACTGGCTGGCATTCTTCCACACCCTGAACAGAGCACCAGTCCATGACAGGGTGAACACGCCACACTCACCACGGGGCCAGCTTTAGCCTCGCCAATCCACTTGCCCTGCATGTCTTTGGAGCTCTCGGAGGAAACCCAGGCAGACGCGGACTGTTTCACAAATGTCGTGTCATCGGGTATTGTCATTTCATCCACATTGTCATTAAATTGCATGTTTGACCACAATGGACCTTATCTTGCTCTGTTGCTTATTAATATCCATACAAATTCATTTTTCTAAACCTGCTCATGATATAATAACACTAAATGATGGCTACAGGCAGTTTTGTGAAGTATGCTATGCATTTGATCGTTAAAAGATGTTTTTCAAAGTTTATGGGAGGACTTTGCCCCCTTTAAGGGTTTGCCACACCACTTTTGGACCCCTACTTTTCTCAGATGTTGCGTTTTATTCCCTTTATATTCCATTTATAAACGTCTGTCAAATGAGAACTTCACTATGCATTACACATAACATTACATGGAGGTGAATTAAACATAACAGCCCCCCTGTCATAACGTCACTACCACCTTAGCTGTTCATCCCTCAGCTGTCACTTTAAATCCCCTCCTCCTCCTCCTCCTCCTCCTCACTGTGTGCAGATAAACTTTCACTTTCACAAGTCACTTCCTTGTTTGCCTGCCTGCCTGCCTGCCTGCCTGCCACTCCTCAGACTGATGATGGCTGAAGCCCCGCTGTTTGTTTCACAGGACGAGTTCACCTGCTCGGTGTGTCTGGAGATCCTGACTGACCCCGTGTCACTGCATTGTGGGCACAGTTTCTGTCTGAAGTGCCTCACCGACTGCTGGGATCGGAGCGAAGTGAGCAGATGTCCTCATTGCAGACACGTCTTCATCCTGAGGCCTGAACTGCACATAAACACCGTGCTGAATGAAATCGTCAAGAGATTCAAGAACATGGGTGTCAAGCCTCCTTCTCCTCCTCCTCCATCTCCACGTCCGGCTCCTCCATCTCAGAATTATGCCGGCCCTGGAGACGTGGAGTGTGACGTCTGTACTGGGAAGAAGTTCAGAGCGGTGAAGTCCTGTCTCACCTGCATGGCCTCCTTCTGTCTGACTCATCTTCAGCCTCACTATGAAGGAGCGGCCTGGAAGGCACACAAGCTGGTTGATCCTGATCGAAATCTACAGGAGAAACTCTGTGGGAAACATCGGAATTGTCTGGAACTGTTTTGTAAAACTGATGAGATGTGTATCTGCGTGTTGTGTGTGGCGACTGGACATAGAAATCATGAAACGGTGGAGCTGGAGACGGAAAGAGAAGAAAAAGAGGTGAGTGGAGTTTGATGTTTGATAGACTTGAACTAAATAACAGGAGTCAAGGGATTAGTGGATGCAGTGTAACAAACAAATCTAACCTTCCGTCCATCCACCTTATAAAACCTGCTTTATCAGGTATGTATAGTAAGGATTAGAAGACTGGGTGTAAGACAAGAAACAGGCCAGGATGAGATAATCGATTTCATCCATGAGATGGGAGAGTTTCTGCGTGCTCTGGTCACGTCTGAGTCACTTAAAGGGACACATTACAGCCACATGTCCACCATCATGAATTCACAGTCCCGAGATCTAGAGAGCTCCAGAGTGTGTAATCCCAAGAATGTCCACTAGAGGGGGAACCCATCAAACCAGCTAGTAACTGTAATAAGAGCAAAAGAAAAATATTAGCTGAACGCCGGGAGGAAAATAAAGTGTTTGTGTTTTTTAATTGTTTGAGAAAAATATCATTAAAAAGACACACAACTTTAAAAAGAAAAATAAATTAACAAGCAGTGAAGACTCACTAATGTGTTTGTATTGTTTACTGAAGTCAGTCAGTGTCCAACCCGCTATATCCTAACACAGAGTCATGGGGGTCTGCTGGAGCCAATCCCAGCCAACACTGGGCGCAAGGCAGGAACCAAACCCCGGGCAGGGCGCCAGCCCACCGCAGGGCACAATTTCGGATCGCCAATGCACCTAACCTGCATGTCTTTGGACTGTGGGAGGAAACCCACGCAGACACGGGGAGAACATGCAAACTCCACGCAGGGAGGACCCGGGAAGCGAACCCAGACGGGTCTCCTAACTGTGAGGCAGCAGCCCTACCCACTGTGCCACTGTGCCACCATGCTGCCCGTTTACTGAAGTGCCTTGTTATATACAATGTTTCTAGTTTTCCTGTCTTTAGCCAATAGCCAATATATGAAGGTTCTTAGGACTTCCTACCCTTGAACAGGCCACATAAAGAGAAGCCGGCCGTCTCCAAACTGATGCCTGCAATTGTCAATGATTGTCCAAACGTTCTGAGCATCAAGTGGATGATAACAGACATACGAGACCAAATCCCAATCAGTCTCTTCCAATTGAAATCTTTCACAATCAATTAAAGGTTAAATATTTTACCTATATAAATAAGTATTATAAGTTAAATATCATAGCTATATTTGGTCTATACTTTACCTTTTTGATTTTGATAACTTAATTAAATTAGTTATTTAAAAAAATTTTCTATTTCTTTCTTACAAAAAAATTGTAACACCAACACCTTAGCTACAATGTGGCAAAACATAGAGAGGCGCTAAATCCACAAAATAAATATAGGATGTTTATGGTAGATAAAAATAAAATAGCTTACTTATCTTATATATGGGGCAGCATGGTGGCGCAGTGGGTGGCGCTGCTGCCTCACAGTAAGAGGACCTTTAGGGGTTCACTTCCCGGGTCCTCCCTGTGTGGAGTTTGCATGTTCTCCACGTGTCTGCGTGGGTTTCCTCCCACAGATCCTAAATTGTCCCTAGTGTGTGCTTGGTGTGTGTGTGTGTGTGTGTGTGTGTGTGCCCTGCGATGGGCTGGCGCCCTGCCCGGGGTTTATTTCCTGCCTTGCACCCTGTGTTGGCTGGGATTGGCTCCAGCAGACCCCTGTAGTCAGGATATAGCGGGCTGGATAATGGATGGATCTTATATATAACATAACACATAGCCTATTTTAATCAAAATATAATCGCGCAATACGCTCAAAATAGTGTAAAAACGATGGGTTAAGGTTTTTTGACAGATTCATTTTTGTTTTTTGGTTTAGTATAGTAGCCTCCCTTTTAAGTACGCATCTCGGTTAAGTACGCATATTTTTCCCTAAAATTCTGGGTTCAAGATTTATTAGTTAAACATGTCATGAATTGTCATTTGGCGAAGGTTTTGAAGTTTCTTGCGTTTGGCATTGAGGGAGACAGCCCGGATCTTGCTCTGAAATGATTCAAACGTTTTGTTAAGATCATCAAATGTATCATCAGCTTCAATTTGAACTTTAGAGCCGAGCAGCTGATCCTCGATGTCAAGAACCTGCTTGTAAAGGGATTTGAACCCCTGAAATACAACTCCACTTTCTAAACCGGCGTTCAGGTCTTGAGGATCAACGTCGTCATCATCATAAGTACGCGCAAACTTCACAGGTTCAAGTTGTGTACTTAAACGGGAGACTACTGTAATAAGTTTTTATATGCAGAATTTTTGATGACAAGTCAATTAAATTAATATTATTATTAGGTTGATTTAATTCTATTACCATTACAACATTGTTACAATAAGAATAATGCAAGATGAAAATATAGTTAACAAAAGCAAACATTAAACGACAAACAAATAATACTGCGGATTTTTCATGATAAAACCGTCAGTTGCTTTTACGGAGCACAGCAGAAACATTCAGAGCGTCAACTGGATGACAACAGACATACAGGACCGCAAGATTGTTACAGTCTGCTTTATATATAAGAGGTACAGCATATATATATATATATATATATATATATATATATATATATATATATACAGGTCCTTCTCAAAAAATTAGCATATTGTGATAAAGTTCATTATTTTCTGTAACGTACTGATAAACATTAGACTTTCATATATTTTAGATTCATTACACACAACTGAAGTAGTTCAAGCCTTTTATTGTTTTAATATTGATGATTTTGGCATACAGCTCATGAAAACCCAAAATTCCTATCTCAAAAAATTAGCATATTTAGCAGTGTTTTTAATACAAAAAAAGTCAACCTTCAAATAATTATGTTCAGTTATGCACTCAATACTTGGTCGGGAATCCTTTTGCAGAAATGACTGCTTCAATGCAGTGTGGCATGGAGGCAATCAGCCTGTGGCACTGCTGAGGTGTTATGGAGGCCCAGGATGCTTCGATAGCGGCCTTAAGCTCATCCAGAGTGTTGGGTCTTGTGTCTCTCAACTTTCTCTTCACAATATCCCACAGATTCTCTATGGGGTTCAGGTCAGGAGAGTTGGCAGGCCAATTGAGCACAGTAATACCATGGTCAGTAAACCATTTACCAGTGGTTTTGGCACTGTGAGCAGGTGCCAGGTCGTGCTGAAAAATGAAATCTTCATCTCCATAAAGCTTTTTAGCAGATGGAAGCACGAAGTGCTCCAAAATCTCCTGATAGCTAGCTGCATTGACCCTGCCCTTGATAAAACACAGTGGACCAACACCAGCAGCTGACATGGCACCCCAGACCATCACTGACTGTGGGTACTTGACACTGGACTTCAGGCATTTTGGCATTTCCCTCTCCCCAGTCTTCCTCCAGACTCTGGCACCTTGATTTCCGAATGACATGCAAAATGTGCTTTCATCCGAAAAAAGTTCTCTGTAGCCCAGGTCAGGCACTTCTGCCGCTGTTTCTGGTTCAAAAGTGGCTTGACCTGGGGAATGCGGCACCTGTAGCCCATTTCCTGCACACGGTGGCTCTGGATGTTTCTACTCCAGACTCAGTCCACTGCTTCCGCAGGTCCCCCAAGGTCTGGAATCGGTCCTTCTCCACAATCTTCCTCAGGGTCCGGTCACCTCTTCTCGTTGTGCAGCGTTTTCTGCCACACTTTTTCCTTCCCACAGACTTCCCACTGAGGTGCCTTGATACAGCACTCTGGGAACAGCCTATTCGTTCAGAAATTTCTTTCTGTGTCTTACCCTCTTGCTTGAGGGTGTCAATGATGGCCTTCTGGACAGCAGTCAGGTCGGCAGTCTTACCCATGATTGCGGTTTTGAGTAATGAACCAGGCTGGGAGTTTTAAAAAGCCTCAGGAATCTTTTGCAGGTGTTTAGAGTTAATTAGTTGATTCAGATGATTAGGTTAATAGCTCGTTTAGAGAACCTTTTCATGGTATGCTAATTTTTTGAGATAGGAATTTTGGGTTTTCATGAGCTGTATGCCAAAATCATCAATATTAAAATAATAAAAGGCTTGAACTACTTCAGTTGTGTGTAATGAATCTAAAATATATGAAAGTCTAATGTTTATCAGTACATTACAGAAAATAATGAACTTTATCACAATATGCTAATTTTTTGAGAAGGACCT
>JANRMT010062807.1:14517329-14527943 GCA_026402145.1 Polypterus bichir lapradei
ATATATATATATATATATATATATATATATATATATATATATATATCCCTATTATAATAAAGAAAATCTTGGGACGAGACGAAAGTTTTTGAAGAGACTTTTTGGAAGGAAGCCCAGCGAGACGGAGACTTTTACCACGAGATTCTTTCAAGTGACGCCCTACTTACTTACTTATTTTCAAACAAGAGCACCGTCATCAGGTGCATTCCGGCACGTAACCTGGACAGACACCAATGCATTAAAGGGCTTACTTATAAACACACACACACACACATACACACACACATACACACACACTTACGAAGATCCGGTTTAGAATCCCCCATTCATCTAAATATGGCAGCGAGAAACGATGAAGTCAAACGAATTAACGAGAAAATTGTCAATCGGTTACACGGCATGTTGATTAAATGCGCATCAATAGACTCTGCTGAAGCAGTTGGTGGTGATGGTGCGGAAGATGAAAACATGAACTTACAAAATCATGAAGAATATCTACAACCGCTAACACCGTCTGGTCTTTGGAGATCCTATGGTGTAAAGGTTCTCCTGGGGGCTCAGAATGCTTCACCTACACAGTGGAGTTTTGTATTGCTTGTAAACTTGCGATGTCTTCTGACCCTCAAGAACTTGTAGACCAGTGTGCCTCCAAACACAAACTCTTCAGGCCCAAATCCCATTTATAATCTAACAGTTGAATGAATCCATTTTATGAATCTTTTTATTTCTTCACATTTGTTGCCCAAAACTTTGTGTGTCACCTACTGTGTCAATATGAAGACAATTGTAACAGAAACAATAAGTTGTTTTATGAAATGTAAAAGAAAATGTGTAGCAAAAATCAAATGACAAAGTGAAAGTGAATCCTCACACGAGCATGCGGGCCCACTTTTGTTTTAAAACAGAAACAGCTGGGGGCGACACGGAATGAAATCAAGAGGAGACTTCAGGAGAAGGAGAAGACACTGGAGGAGACGAAGAGGGCGATGAAGAAGATGCAGGTGAGGGAAATTAACGTGACACTTTTAATCAAAATAAAGGAGAAAGGAGGAGAAATAAATTAAAACTAAAAGAGCTTCACTGCTCATGGAATTTGACCCAACGAGTGGAGTCCATTCAGTCCACCAGTTTCATTTGTTTAGCTAATAGCTAAGCTGTCCCAATATCTCATTCAGATACTTCTTAAAGGTTGTTAAGGTTTCTCCTTCTGCTCCATATCTTGGTAGTTTCTTTGTGTAAAGAAGATCTTTCCATCTTCTGTTCCAAATACCCTTAATTTCCACTGATGTCCTTGAATATGTGATTCATCATGTAGTTGAAAGAATTCTGATGGATCTGCTTTATCATTGGCTTTGATGGTTTTGAAGATCCAGATTAGGTGCCCATGCAGTCCCCTCTGCTCAGACTAAACTGGTTTCATTCTCTGAGTGTGTGTGTCACAGAAGGACATGCCCCTAAAGTCCCAGCGCGTCATGTATAAACGGTGAGTATGCACAAAAATGTTGCATAAGCCCATTTTCACGCTCACATCATGATGTATAAAAACTAAACTTGGCGTAAAGCCACACACATTCCCACACCAACTCGCCCTTCTGTGTACGCATGTTTTCTGCTCAGTTTTGCAGACTGGTGGCACCCAGCGTCAAAGCAGTGCTTTTGTTCCTATGTGGTTTCCCTTTCTTTTTCAGATCCACGCCCCTGATGCTGCTTTATCAGATACACTGAAATTAACTGCATATTGTTTATTAGTTTAAGGCATCTGATTGTAATTAACCACTAACAATATAATGGTCCACAGAATGGTCAAACTATTCTAAATACCATAGCTGCTTTAGTGTTGTTCCTCTCACTGCACCACTCGGAGTATTAATATCTCTGTATCTGAGTGTGGAATCACAGCCCTACAGGAGCTGATCGAAAAGGGAATTATCAGGATACAGCATCAAGCACACGCTGCCTCAGCCATGCGCACAGTCTATTTGAACCTTCTTCCATACGACAAATACTTCAGAGCCTTTCCTGTATTGACCTCGCGGTTCAGAAACAGTTTCATCCCAAGAACTGTAAACACACAACAACAGCAACATTTAATGTATATAGCACATTGTCATACAAATAATGAAGCTCTAAGCGCACTCAATCAGTCCATCAAGCTCTCCTTGTAGAACTGTTTGGAATTATAAGTACAATCACCTCACTGGCAGCTTGCGATAGTTATAGTATTGCACAACCTGAGGCTCTTTATAAACCATTTGCACTATATGCACATGTATATTGTACTTATGCTTTCATAGTGTATATTTTTCAGTGTTTTATACATTATTTTTATTATTATTATTTTATAGCAAAAAAAGTTTATGGAGGATTTGCATATTGAATCTCAGTTTACTAGAAGATAGTGCATATTTACAGATGATGACGACTGGCTTCTAAGTATAAGATTAAATTTCCAGGTGCAATCTTCTTGGAGTTCTTGATATCATTTTTAAAATAAAAAGCATTAAAGTATGCATATTACATTATACAGATAAATGTGTAACTTAATTTAAATAATGCATACTGTTAACTCTTTGAGGGCTGATGCTAAGATTTGCATTGGGTGTGACGAGGATGGACAGGTTTAGAAATGAGGACATCAGAGGGTCAGCTCAAGTTGGACGGTTGGGAGAAAAAGTCAGAGAGGCGAGATGGTGTTGGTTTGGACATGTGCAGAGGAGAGATGCTGGGTATACTGGGAGAAGGGTGCTAAGGATAGAGCTGTTATGGAAGAGGAGAAGAGGAAGGCCTAAGAGAAGATGTAGACATGCAGGTGATGGGTTTGACAGAACAAGATGACGAGGACAGGAAGATATGGAAGAAGATGATCCGCTGTGGCAACCCCTAACAGGAGCAGCCGAAAGAAGAAGAAGAAGTTAACTCTTTGAGGGCTGAATATTTTTCCCCCCAAAAAACACGCAAAGCAATGGTTTCCTACATAAATCTACATAAAATGTCTGTTGCTGTTTGCTGTGGCTGCTGTCAGCGTCTGTATGGTGTCTCAGGCAGCAGCAGTTGTATGGGGTTGGCTTGATGGCCAGCAGAAATGCACGCTCGTTGGTTGCCTGGCTGTCTTTGCACAGAAGGTGGGCAGTGGTGAC
This sequence comes from Polypterus bichir lapradei, assembly GCA_026402145.1. NCBI lineage: Eukaryota > Metazoa > Chordata > Cladistia > Polypteriformes > Polypteridae > Polypterus > Polypterus bichir. The sequence goes on from JANRMT010062807.1 coordinate 14,520,467, forward strand.
AGTTACAGTGCGACGCAATCTAGTTTGTACCTCTTGTCATTGTAAGTGGCGGACCTCCCAGGCGAACGTTACTGCACGAACGTGTCCAGCACCATGATCAGCTTGGGACTGATCAGCTGATGCTGGTACCTCACTTTTATTTTCGCTCTCTATCTCCAAATCACTTGCATCAAAATCAGAGTCCGATTCAGTGATAAAATGCAAAACGTCGTCCACGTAGTATTTTGCTTTACGCATTCACTTTGTTCTCTCGTCAGATGTCGATGCCATTTCAGAGGTTATTTGCTCTTTGTTACTCATACACATGCAAGGAATCATGGTCAAATCAACAAAGCTAACTTTCCTTCTAACAAAGATAGTTGAACTAAAATGCACTGAAAGTTTACAGCTGATTACCGTCCTCTAACCCCGGAATTTCGACCAGAGTCAACATCCGCCCTGAAAGAGTTAATAATTAAACATGTGAGGACACGGTGGACAGTGGTAGCGACGAGCTGGCGCCCCGTTCAGGGATTGATCCTTCCTCACTCTCTATGCTGATTGGGCCTGGAGCGACACTGGAATGATAGATGGATAGAATAATTAAACACGTACTACAAAGATATTTCAATGTTCCATAAAAGTTTAGAAGAATCGGCGTTCTAAGCGCTTACATATGGTCTAAATTTATTAAAGAACTTATTGTGAGGCGATTGGTTATGTGTAGAAAGATAAGGAAGGACAGGAATTGGGTGTTGGTACGTTTGAAAGAGACAGTACTGCTGCAATAAATGATTTCATCGAGCTGGGAACAACCTCTGGCTCATCACTACCACTGCACCACCGTTCCCCCATGTGCTTTAATTCATTTCATCATGAAAAGGATATCAAATATGCATTTTAGTATTCAATTTGTTCAGCGAGCCGTAATATCACGAATGTAATGTATTCTGTGTCCTATTGACGTTTAAGAAGCACTTCTGAGACGACCAGCTTATTCTCCTAATACTGAGCCCCTGACTTTCACTATTTGCTTCTTTCTGGGGACTGCTTTGGAGGCTCCTCATTCTTGCCTACTATCTCAAAGTTCTTAGAGTCACCATCCAGTTCTTCAAGGTCTTCAAAATCTCTGGACACCTCTAGCTCTGTAGATGATGACCCTACACTTCTTACCTAAGACTTGTGTTTAACTGAGACCCACTTGCCACTTCTGGTCTGGTGTCTCCTCCCATGCCACTTTGGGCTGCACACTTTCTCTTCAAATGACACAAAGTTATCAGTAATATCAAGAAGTTCATAAATTAAATGCAAACACATCAACCTTGGAAATAAAGAGTAACAGCTCTGTGCTTTAAAAGCAGAAAACGATGAGGGACACTAAATAAACAAAGAGCTCATGAACAAACCTCTAGGTACTCATATGTCCCTCTCATAGGGATGACATTGTGACAGACATTAGGAAAACCAGAACACAACGATTACACACAAACCTCTGAACTTTATGGACTCTTATTTTTGCACAATCAACTTCCAACACGCAGATCTTTCTTCACAATACCAGTGCGTCTTCTTCTTCCTCCATTCTCCTCCTTCACTCCAGGCAAGCATTGTCCTGCTCCAATCCCAAGTCAGTCTCACCCAGCTGTGGAAGAAAAGCTGTTGTTAAATCCAGATGTGGCATATGAGGGTCAGGCAGACTTCACAGACGTCATAGGAGTTGTTCAAAGTAGATCTCTGATGATGCCCTGATGAAAGAGAGACTGGGGGATATCTGACATGGTAGACAGTCTGCTATGGCCTTTCATTATTTTACCCTTCAGTCTGAGGAAAGTAACAGTTTGGCCAAAATAAGACCCCATCTGAACTGTCTTTCTTCTACATTTTGTGTCTTGTGGTGATTCTTCTTAGGTGAGTCAATTCACTGTCTTTATCCTATCAGATCTCTTTGGGAAGACAAGTAGATGAAAATGACAAGAGCTTTGCTGATTTGATTCACTGCATTGAGGAAGCCCACAAGAAACTGAAAGACAAGATCAGAGAACAAGAGAAGAGAGAGACAGAGAAAGCTGAAGGAGTCATGGAGCAACTGGAGAAAGAGATCACAGAGCTGAAAAGAAGAGACGCTGAGCTAAAGGGGCTTTCAGGGACCAAGGACCACGTCCACTTCCTGCAGGTGAGAGCGACACTTTGCGGGGAACTTGAGAACATTTAGGGGGAAATTTGAAAGATGTGAGGAGTTTTTACAGCATGACATAAACAAACCCTTTCTCCCAACAGATATAATCTTGTCATATTTGCCTAATATTTGAAAGACTCCAGATTTCTGCTTTCATGTTCAACAAGGAGTAGCTTGTTCCATGAGTCCACAGATTTATGAAATTTATGTCTGACCAATTCCAAATTAGGTAACATCTAATATAGGAAAAGGTGGACTGTCCTCTTTGAGTGGAAGGTGAGTCATTGCCTCGAGTTGAGAACTTTGAACTATCTTGAGGTCTTGTTCACAAGTGAGAGGAAAAGGGATGTAGTGAGATTGACAGATGGATTGAGGTGGTGAGTGCAGTTATGTTGTCACTATACCAGTTCTAAGTGGTGAAGAAGCCAGAAGGAAAAGCTCTTGATTTATCAGTCGATCTACGTCCCTACCCTCACCTATGGTCATGATCTTTGGGTAATGACCAAAAGAATGAGATTGTGGGTACAAGCGGCCAAAATTGGCTTTCTTCACAGTGTGGCCGGGCTCTTCCTTAGCGGTAGGGTGAGGAGCAGAGACATCTGGAGTAGAGTCACTGACCCTCAGTGTTGAGTGGAGCCAATTGAGGTGGTTCGGGCATCTAACATGGATGCTTCCAGGATGATTCTCTGTGTAGGTTTTATGGGAATGAAAGCTGGGAGGAGACCCAGGGGTAGACCCAGGGCTCATTGGGTGGGTTATATCTTCCAGGTGTCCTGGGAATGCCTTGGGATCCCACAATATGAGTTAGCAAGTGTAGCTGGGGAAAGGGACGTGTGGGCATCACTGTTAAGTCTGTTTCCTCCACAACCCTGTCTCACATACAGTAAGTGGTGGAAAATGAAAGAATGAATGAATGAACATGTAATATAAGATGACACCACCCCCTTCACATCTTCATACACTTCTGTCATTCGATTTGATCGACTTTATTAAAGCTCCCTGAGCATGGGGAAGGCGCCATATTAATAACATGTGTTTTTATTATTATGACTTTATTAATAGTTTACTCCCTCATGTCTCTGTCCTTAAACTGATGAGATTTAAATCCTTCAGCATTTCGTCGTTACTCAAACTCCAAAGTCCACTCTCATTTCTCTGATACGAAGATGAAAGCTGCACACAAGATCCCTGATGTGGACACACAGATGTGCACACATGTCTACATTTCTACTCCACATATTATGGCCGCTATACACGGATCAACCACAGCATTAACACCCCAACAGGTTCTGTGAATATTGAGAATTATCTTGTTATGATGCCACCTGTCAGAGGGTGGGACATATCAGGTAGCAGGTGAACAGTCAGTTCATGAAGGTAATGTCTTGACAATGGCCGAATTGTGATGGACAGACGACTGGGTCAGAGCATCTACAAAACAGCAGATCTTGAGGGGCATTCTTAGTATGAAGTGGTCAGTACCTAACAAAAGTGGTCCAAGGATGGACAACTAGTGAACCAGTGGACCGGGTTATGGACATCTAAGTCTCACTGATGAGTGTGGGAGCGAAGGCTAGTCTGTCTGGTTCAATCCCACAGAAGATCTACTGTAGCAGAAATTGCTCAAAAAACCTAATGCTGGCCATGAGAGAAACGTGTCAGAACACACAGTACATCGCAGCTTGTTGTATATCCACAGACCGGTCAGCGTGCCCATTCTGACCCCTGTCTACCATCGAAACTGCCTACAGTTGGGACTATGGCATGACGGAGGGTGTCCTGGTCTGACAAATCACTTTTTCATCATATGGACAGTCGGGTGCGTGTGTATTGTTTACCTGATAAAAAACATGGCAACGGGATGCATTATGAGAAGAAGGCAAGCTGGCAGAGGTAGTGTGATGTTCTGGGCAATGTTATGCTGGGTTCCTGGCATTCAAGGTGGATTAATTTTGACACATACCACCTACCTAAACATTGTTACATACCACGTGGCAACGGTATTCCCTGGCTCTTTCACCAGGATAATGCACCTTGCCACACTCCAAAAATTGTTCAGGAATGGTTTGAGGAACATGACAAAGAGTTCAAGCTGTTGCTGTGGTCTCCACATTTCTCAGATCTCAGTTCTATCAAGCATCTGTGAGATGTGCCGGACAAACAGGTCCACCTTGCCACTTCCGGGACTTAAAGGATCTGCTGTTAACATCTTGGCGCAGATACCACAGGGCACCTTCAGAGATCGTATGGTGTCTATGCCTCAATGGGTTTGAAGAGGGGACCCTCCATAATATTAAGCAAGTGGTTTTAATGTTGTGGCTGACTACTTGAGGATGATGATGAGTACACCAAGGCACACAAGGTCCACTTTCTAGCTGCAGAATTTCCTTTTCCATGATTATTTTCAAAGGCTTTCTTCCTTTTTGTGTGTAAAAGTCCTTATGTTGAGTTCAGTTCACTTCACCTCTCAGCCCAATGCCTCGTTTTCTTTGCTAAGTTCATTCTACACCCACCTGCCAACTGCACCCTCAGTCCCCTTATCTACAGAATGATGACACGCCTGTCACGGAGTCCTGTATGGACAGCTTACTGAAAGTCAAGGTTGACGATATCTTAGGCTCCACCGTACTGAAACACTATCCCATGAGTAACCAATGAGTTAATGGAAGGTGAGCTCCACATCTAAACCCAAATTATTGCTCAACCACACAGATCCCTAACTTCTTATTTCTTCTCGTCCCCTCTTCTCTCCTGATGCAGACTTTCTCGTCTCTGTGCGTCCTACCTGAAGATGGGGACTCGCTCAGCTACACGGCCACCGCTGATTTCTCTTCTGAGTACCTGCAAAAGGAGCTGTCCAGTCTGAAGAAGAGTCTGGAGAAGATCAGCCAGTGGAACATCACAACATTTACTCCATCAGGTAGAGTTGTGTCTGCTGTTAAAGTCCATTAGAAGGACCAGAGGGACAATAAGAGGAAACTGGGAGTGAGGCTGGATGTATGGACATTTACCTATCAGCCTTAACTGTTAAGGATTTTATATAATATATATAGCGCCTTTCACAAGAACAAGCTGAGTGCTTTAAGGGACATATTACCCTCCTTATTTCTTTTTAGTGTACTCTCTCAAAAACTTGTTTTTATTTGCTATTGTGATGAATTGCTTCTCCTTTTTGATGAAATAATAACAAACCAAGATTTGTTTTAAACTGGCCAAGCTGGGATTGTTAATTTGAGACCAGTGAAGACATAACCGTCAGATTGACGTCAGTGCTTTTTGAATATCGTGAGTCCTGAATGAGCTTCTAGAAACCTCTACATCCACAGTTCTCTCAGGTTACCTTCAGTAGGGCCTGGTGAGTGCGTGGTGTCCATTTTAGGACCTTCTCCTCCTGCCTTCCCCTGGGAAACTCCATCCTCACTGCTGTCTCTGACAACCTCCACCGACTCACACACACACCACACAAACATCCTCCCCATCCCAGTGTTGGTGTCTTCCATTATCACAAAGTCTTCTGCTCCTGGCGTGTCCATTGCACTTCGTCAGATGACTTCTATGTTCTTCAGCTGGACTCGCGTGTTTTATTTGTGTTGTTGGCTGCTTGGACAAATCTGTCCCACTGATAGTGAAGAGCGTTTTACAGACCAAAAAGCATTTTACTTGATGTACTTTACCTAAAATGATTAGGGTTAGAACGTTGGTCTGGTTTGGTTTGTTGAGGTCACATGGCTGGCTGCTCCTGATTTGACGCCAGGCCCTCCGATCACCCCCATAATCAGTGATGGGACAAATACGTTAGGACATTGTGACTTTTAAAGAAGACTGGTCTCCAACTTAATTGAAGACGGTCTTTTCTTGTCCAACAAAACTGGGCAACACATTTCCATCCAAGCCCAGCTCTTCTGACTTATGACCTCTGATGGTAGATGGACATGATTTGGTTGCTCCTCGGTATCGTCAATCTCTTCCCACCATACCCTGCTAGAATGCCTTAAATGAAACAACTTCCATCCATCCATTATCCAAACCACTATATTCTAACTACAGGGTCACAGGGGTCTGCTGAAGCCAATACAAGGCAGGAAACAAACCCCGGGCAGGCCGCCAGCCCACCGCAGGGCACACACACCCACACACCAAGCATGCACACACACTAAGGACGATTTAGGACAGCCAATGCACCTAACCTGCATGTCTTTGGACTGTGGGAGGAAACCCACGCAGACACGGGGAGAACATGCAAACTCCACGCAGGGAGGACCCGGGAAGCAAACCCGGTAGTTTCTACTCCTCGCTCCTGACACTTCTGATTGTTAACATTTCTAAACTCTAATGACCACCAAAACCTGCCAACCTTTCATATGCAGGACGAGGTGTTGTCCTACTTGCCATCGCAGCTACGAGGTGTGACGCTGGCAGCCGTACTGCGTTGACTGATAATAAGAGAACAATTAGCGCGGCCTGGAGTGCATCATGAACGGTCCTCAGTGTTGTTAAAATGCAGAAGGGGACAGCAAGCTTGAAATGTCTTTCTGTTTGTCTCCAGCTGTGGTGTCCCATGTCTCAGGTGTGCGCAAGTCAGGATGGAACTCAAGAAGATCGCCTTGGAGGGAGCGGCTTTACTGTTTGTTCTTACGTCTAATGCCAGATACAATGACATTGCTGCAGTAATCGCTGTTATTCTCGATTGTTTAGGGAATTTGTGCCCCTTTAGGGTTAGGGCTGGCACTTCAACACATTTCAGCTTCTTTCTGCTTCATTGTGCAAACGCTCTTACTGACCTCACAGACCTCACGGCCCACCTTTCTGCAGATCTAAGATGTGTATTTTCTCACTGAGAGATTGTGCTTTACATTGCAGTGACCACTTAGGAGCCGTTTAGAAACAAAGGGGGCACACAATGCCAGTAAGTCAGTGAAAGAGACGCGGCGTGAACAACGCTCAGTGAGGTCTGGAGGGAGGCCAAGGATCAGCGGAAATGGGTCCGGCACGTCACTTAAAGCATGTGGACTCCTCAGCGCGCAGAAAAGGACCACTCTGACATTCTTTGGGTTTTTTTATATTTTTGATCCACGGTTGCTGGAATGCAAAATTAACTTTTTGAATTCAGTGCCAAGAAAAATATTAAAGACACATGAAATAATCAAAACAATATTTTCAAAGTTAATCATCACGCCTGAGGGTAGACTACAGCATGAGCTGGTGTGTCGATTGGCAGAATAGCAGGAAACGAGTGAGTAAGTGAGGAAAAGAGAAAGAGTGAGAGAGAGAAAGAGAGAGAGGGGAAGAGAGAGAGAATGAGAGAGAAAGAAAGAGAGAGAG
>JANRMT010062807.1:14534309-14564430 GCA_026402145.1 Polypterus bichir lapradei
CTCACCCAGTTTGCTGCCACTCAAACATCAGGTCCCACCCATCCAGTGAAGCCCTCCCTCACCACTGCCTACCTGCCCAACCCAGTAATGACTGCTGAGTGGTTTATTCCATCATAATGTGTCTTTAAAATGCACATCAAGGGACCCTCCACTTTTAATGTTCAGTGTTTCAGGGTTAATTAGGGTGGTCCCAGATCCCTAGGACCCCCAGATTTCTCATTTTGTTCGACTGCCTCCAGTGTCCTGCTGCTGACCACCTTTCTTGAACTCTGACCTCTGTTTTCTGTCCATACAGGATGTTATGTATTACTCTATGCTTGTTTTACTTGTGTTCTGACATTTGGGCACTTACTTCATTGACACTACGTTTTGATGGCCCCTATTTAAAGATTTCATAATATTAATACATAATTACATTTATATTGCAATTGTCTAGACACTCAGAGCATTTTACATAGAGAGTGTGGGGGCGCTTCAATCGCCTGGTCAGACATTATGACATCCATTCATTATTTAGCCCTCCTCCACCGAACTTCACAGTTAACATTTTCCCGGCATCCGCCACACCCAGACTCGCCCATCTGACCGCCAAACAGAGAAGTGTGGTTCATCACTCCATAGAACGCCTTTCCACAGCTCCAAAGTCCAGTACTGGTGTGCTTTACACCACTCCATCTGACGCTTGGCACTGGACTCGGTGATGTGAGGCTTGCATGCAGCTGCTCGGCCATGAAGTTTTTGTTGTTTACATTAATGCCAATAGAAGTTTGGGACTCTTCAGCGATGGAATCAGCAGAGCATTGGTGACATTTACACACCAGGTACCTTAGTAGTCATTGACTGCACTCTGTGACTTTATATGGTCTCTTCCGCTTTGTGGCCCGAGTTGCAGTTGTTCCTAAACGCTTCCACTTTCAATTAATTCCATTTACAGTTGACTGGGGAATATCCAACAGGGATGAAATTTCATAAACTCTTAATGCAAAGGAGGCATCCTATCACAGCGTCACACTTGAGGTCACGGAGCTCTTCAGAACGACCCATTTAGTTTCACAAATGATTGTAAATGGAGTCTGCATGGCTGGGTGCTTGATGTTGTACACCTGTGGCAATGGCTCTGATTGAATCTCCTGAATTCAATAATTAAGGGTGAGTCCCAATGCTTTTGTCCACATAGTGTATACAGTAATCCCTCGCTATATCGCTCTTCGACTTTCGCGGCTTCACTCTATCGCGGATTTTCTATGAAAGCATAACTAAATATATAACGCAGATTTTTCGCTGCTTCGCGGGTTCTGCGGACAATGTGTCTTTTTACTTCCTGTATATGCTTCCTCAGTTGGTTTGCCCAGTTGATTTCATACAAGGGACGCTATTGGCGGGTGGCTGAGAAGCTAACCAATCAGAGCACGCAGTTGAGCTCCTGCGTGCTGAATGCAGTGTTAACCAGGAAGTCTCATCTCGCTCATTCAGCATCAACGTGTTTCGCTGTGTAAAGAGTTGTGCTCTTTAGTGTTTATCTTTGTGCATAGTCAAGCCCTTCATTATGGCTCCAAAACAATCTGCTACTGCTTCAGGGGCCGTGCCCAAGCGCAAGAAGGAGATGTTAACGATTGCCGAAAAGGTAAACGTTTTGGATTTGTTGAAGGCTACGATTCTTTTTATTTAAAAAGTAGGAAAGGAATATAAGATCTACGGCTGCAGTGTCCTTTTAACCAGGGTGCAAAACGAATTGTAAGTGGATGTAATAAGGCAGTAGTCTGGATGGAATCTGCTTTAGGGATTTGGATTGAAGACTGCCAGAAGAAGAACAACGGCAGTGCTACACAATCGCCTGAAGTGGCTCCTTTACAAGGGCTGTAACGCTCTCCTTTGTTGTGCAGTAAAATTAAACTCATTGTTATCGGACAAGTCATCGTGTCATTGTTGGTGAGTAACCATAATTAATTTTCTTCTTACAGTGCTTAGTACATGTACGTACGCTTAGTGTCACTGTACACACATTTACTGTATACTATTTTTCTTGCATTGTACGTATTTATTGCTGGTGGCCTGTCTATCGTAATGGCTGTAACATATGTGATATCGGAGACACTCAATATCTTTAAAATAATATTTAGGTTTTACTGTACATAAAAAGTGTGTTTATATACATAATTTCAATGAATCTTACCTAATATCTAAGAGAATACAAAGGGATTATGCTGTATAACTGCGGGGAATATTTATAAACAGTGTGGGAGAGTTTATGAGGGCTTAAAATATATAAAAATAACCATACAAACATATGGTTTCTACTTCGCGGATTTTCACCTATCGCGGGGGGGTCTGGAACGCAACCCCCGCGATCGAGGAGGGATTACTCTATACATTATGTTAAGCACATATATATATATATTGTCATGCTTGGGTCAAAGATTTGCACAGAGACACAGGAGGTCATAGAAACAAGAAAGATTTTTATTCAAACACTACAAACACATGAGCTTAAACGTGCTCCATGACAAGTCAGAGATGACAGTTCCGCTAGGAGCAGAGAGAGAGAGCGAAAAGCAAACAATCAATTCCGCAAAACCGACAGGCACTGCACAAGGCTTTTAAGTTAGCGGAGTATCGCGTGAGGCTTGTATTACGCGTTATAGCGCAAGTGAGAAGGTAAGGAGCAGTGTGAGGGTAGTCTGTGTTTCAGGGGTATTCCCAGGGGCGTCTTTGTCTTCTTGGGGTGCGATCACCCCTCCAGCTTACACCCCCTCCCTCAGCTTTATTCACACCCTTGTGAATCAAGCGACTTTCCGTACCTGGTTCATGTAGGCGTGATAATACGTCTGCGTTGACGTGTTCAGAACCTGGTCGGTGCCTTACTGTGAAAGTGTAAGGCTGTAAACCTAGAAACCATCTCATTAGACGAGAGTTTGTATCTTTCTGCTGGTATAACCATTGAAACGGAGCATGATCAGTTACCAGAGTGAAGTTTCGTCCCCACAAGTAATAGCGAAGCGCTTCCACTGCCCACCTGATTGCCAAGCATTCTTTCTCGATTGTAGAATAATTACGTTCCCTAGGAAGTAATTTCGTACTTAAATATGTCATTGGATGTTCTTCTCCATCAAAAATCTGTGACAGGACTGCACCCACACCAAACTCGCTTGCGTCTGTTTGCAAGATAAAGTCTTTTGTGAAATCCGGGTTCTTTAGAACTGGGTAAGAAGACAATGCTTTTTTTAAATCGCTGAAAGAACGTTCGCAATTTTCTGTCCATAAGATAGGTCGGTTTTTCCTGCCTCTGGTAAGTTCGGTGAGCGGGGCAGCTCTATGTGCAAAGTTTGGGATGAATCTTCTGTAGTAACCGGCAAGCCCCAGAAAAGCGTGCACTTGTTTTTGTTTCTCAGGTCTCGGATAAACAAGCATTTCTTCTATTTTCTTTAACTGTGGTCTAAGTAAACCCTTGCCCATAGAATAGCCTAAATAATGAGTCTCGGACATGCCCAGTTTACATTTCTTAGGGTTAGCAGTAAGGCCAGCTTGTCTCAAGCTTTCAAGAACGGCCTGCAGCCGCTCTAAGTGCGTTTGCCAATCATTGCTGAAAATCACGACATCGTCAAGGTATGCCCGGCATATTCAGAGTGAGGACGTAGGATCTGGTCCATCATGCGTTGAAAAGTCAGAGGTGCCCCGTGAAGATCAAACGGGAGTCTTATAAATTCATAAAGTCCGTCAGGAGCTGCAAATGCTGTTTTCTCACAACTGCTAGCTTCCAAAGGCACCTGCCAATAGCCTTTCGTGAGATCTAGCGTAGAGATGTAGCTCGCCTGACCCAATTTTTTCAATAGTTCATCGACATGGGGCATCGGTTAAGCATCGAATTTAGAGACCTTATTCAAGCGTCTGAAATCGATACAGAAGCGAACCGAACCGTCTTGCTTTGAGACTAATACGACTGGGCTGCACCAGTCACTTTTACTTTCACGAATTACACCCAATTGTAGCATCTTCTTTACCTCCTCTCGTACAATATTTCGTTGCGCTTCCGGAATCCGGAACAGCCGCATTTGTACGCGAACACCAGGTTCAGTGGTAATTTTATGCTCTGTGATGTCAGTTTTGCCTGGTAAGTCTGAAAAGACGTCAGTGTTCCGTTCTATCAAAGTTAACAGTTCTGTCTTTTGCGTGTCAGTAAGATTGTTGCCAATGGCAACATCGGTTTGAGAAACTGCAGCCAAGGAAGTGTTAACCTCTTGTCGGTCGTGCCATTCCTTCAAGAGGTTAATGTGTAAAATCTGGAGTGGTTTGCGCCGGCCAGGTATTCTAACCTTGTAATTTACTGGACTCACACGCTCTTCAATAATGGCGGGGCCCTGCCATTTAGCCAAGAATTTGTGTGGATCAGAGGGAACCAGTACCAAAACACGATCACCAGGTTTGAATTCACGGAGCTTACTGCGCCTATCGTAAAGACGCTTCTGAGTTTCCTGTTCTCGTTGTTGATGCTCCACAGCAATAGAGGAAAGCATAGAAATTCTGTCTTGCAACGAAATTAGTCGATCTGCAAAGCTTGGACCTTGAGCTGCTCTCTCGATCCCTATCCATTCCTCACGCACCACATCCAGGACGCCTCGCGGCCGTCTGCCGAATAACAGCTAGAAGGGACTCAAGCCGGTGGACGCCTGTGGTGATTCTCGCACCGCGTACAAAACAAATGGTAGGACAGTGTCCCAGGTTGTGGGATCATTATGTACAACTCGCCTGATCATCTGTTTCAAAGTTTTGTTAAATCGCTTGGTTAAACCATTTGTTTGAGGATGGTAAACAGTAGTACTCAGTTTCTTAATACCAAAGCTGTCACACAATTGTTTCATCACGCGAGAAGTGAAAGGTGTGCCTTGATCAGTTAAGATTTCTCTAGGGATACCAATACGAGTAAAAATATCACATAGTGCCCTGGCTACAGCTGAGGAGTTAGCCCTTTTCAGGGCAATCACTTCTGGATATCTAGTTGCATAGTCAACCAACACCAGCAAATATTGGTACCCACTCTTAGTCTTAGGTAAAGGGCCCACAATATCTAATCCCACCCGCTCAAAGGGAACTTCTAAAATGGGCATAGGACAAAGGGGAGCTCGAGGAGGCTTATAAGCGGAGACGATCTGGCAGTCTGGACAAGAAGTGCAAAACCGTTCAACATCTTTTCCCATATTAAGCCAATAAAATCGTTTTGATAACCGCTCTCTGGTTTTGTCAGCACCTAGGTGACCTCCCAAGACGTGTGAATGTGCCAGATGCAAAACAGTTTCCCTATGTGCTTCAGGTACCACTAATTGTTCAATAAATTCCCCCTCCAAGTAATCTGAGATCACTCTGAAAAGTCAACCGTCCTTTTCTATAAAGTGCGGGGTTTTCACACCCCCTGAATCACGCTCTTGGTAATAAGAGTCGTTAGCAGAGTGAGCCTGTTTGAAAGCATATTCTAATGAGCTATCAGAATGTTGTAAACGCACAAAATCTGATTGTGCGTTATTGCTCGGTTTGTGTTCGGAGGCGTTTGCAATCTGGGAAGAAGTAGAAGGACCAGCACGTTCTGGAAGATTGTCGGGGGTGACCACCTCCGTCTCGCTGGAGAGATCGGGTTCAATATCTAAGTTGGGCTCTAGATTTTCCCCAGCTGCTACCAGTTCTTCATCTTGGTTTTCTTCTTCTTCTCCCCTCCCACTAAGTTCATTAGTGGACTGGACTGCTGGCCCCTTACATTTATTAATCAGTTTTGGAAAAAGGGCATTTTTCCGTCCTATGAGTAACGGCCAAGGGCACGAGTCTGAAACGGCAGACCAAACCTTAAAGTGGCGACCCCTATAAGTTAAAGTAAGAAGTAAAGTCTGATAATCTTTAACATCACCATGTACACAGCGTATTTTTACAGTCTCGCAGTCTCTAAGGCATTGTTCATTAAGACAGTCTCGTCTCACAATACAAAGGTTACTTCCCGAGTCTAGCAATGCTGAGATTTCTCTGCCCCCCAACTTCACCGGGATCAACAAGCCATCTTTTCCATCCGAAGAATATGTAATAGTTGAGCAACAAACCTCGGCCAGTCCAACCTCCATTGACTGAGCTGGAGACAAGCAACATTCTCTTGCCAAATGGCCGAGTTGATCACACCAGAAACATCTACGGTCGGCTCCGTTTCCGAAATATCCACTGTGACGTCCACGTCGACGTCCTCTGTAGTGTCCACGGTTTCCTCGGCTCGCTGTTGCTGCTGTCTCCCCAGAAACAGGTTTCTCATCTACGACTGGATTTCCCGGGGTCCTACCTGACCCCATTCGATTTTCAGGTCCTGCAGCTTGTCGATCGAAGCGACGAGAATGTCCTGGACGTTCGTTCACAGGTTGCGAAGCAGCTCGAAATCCACCGATCTTTCTCCAAGCGGACTGTGGACCTTCCAATCGTCTGGACATAATCGTTAATGATTTAATATCATGACGTAGAAATTCATCTCGAAGAACTGCAGGTATGCCGGCCAGTAATATATTCACGACAACTGTTTCCATCACGTCTCCTTCAAACCAGCAGTGCACTTTATGTATTAAATCTTGAATTTGCGCACAGATTGAGTCATCCATGTTTAGTTTCCAGTCTTTAAGTGCATAACTTTTAGACATCTGAAATAAGTCTTCGGGGGCATCCATCTGTGCAACCACTCCTGGTACCACTTGTCACGCTTGGGTCACAGATTTGCACAGAGACACAGGAGGTCGTAGAAACAAGAAGGATTTTTATTCAAACACTGCAAACACATGAGCTTAAACGTGCTCCATGACAAGTCAGAGCCTCGCGTGAGGCTTGTATTACGCGTTATAGCGCAAGTGAGAAGGTAAGGAGCAGTGTGAGGGTAGTCTGTGTTTCAGGGGTATTCCCAGGGGTGTCTTTGTCTTCTTGGGGTGCGATCACCCCTCCAGCTTACAATATATATATATATATATATTTATATATATATATAAGATCTTTAATATCATAGTGTCTTCTTCATCAGGATGGCAGGGTCTCTCTCTTCTCTCATCCAGATATCGCACTCACAGTGCTGCCTGCTGGTCTTAAATCCTCATCGTCTCTTCTCACAGTTTTGAAGACAGCAGCTTTGGTGGCACTCATGTGCTAGGACACCTTCAATGCGTAGCAATCACTGTATCAAGCCCTCCAAAAGCTCAGTGTTCTGTGGTGTGACAATTCATTTAGATGTCAGCCTCAATCCTCCTTCTGTTTCTTTCCTCTCCAGGCTTTCATTTTTTTTATCTTATAGTCCTAAATTAGTCCTACATACCACCAGCCATTACTGAGATGGCTCACTGGCATGGCTGGCGTCTTTCTTTTTTTCAGATTTCTCTGACAAGTCTTCAGCGCCCCTCTCTTTTTACCGCCCACAGCACCACCAGCTCTGTGCCGTCCAGTACTTTTCATTTGAGCGATTCTGTAGCACCACCCATTTACTCACATTTCGCCTCTGATTTTGAGTCTCCAAATGTTGTATTCAAATCGGCACTCGACTCACATCCACCTCCCTAAAACTGCATGATGACTCCTCTCTCTCTTCTTTATTTTTTTGCCCCCCTTTTATTTTTTTCCATAAGCTCTTCCTTCTCCTTCTACTATCATAGGCGGTGGGCTTTGGACCTTTCAGGGTGTAACCTACTTTACGTTTCCCTGTCCTAACGTAGGAGAACAGCACACATGGGGAGGAGGACAGACAGTGTGACTGATTACACGAAGAGCACAACCAATTTGTTTAAAATGACAGGAAAACAAAGTAGCCACTTGTCCGTAGAATGAGAGAAAGAGACGGAGGAGAAGGGAATGGAGAAGGGACAAAGGGGATTGAGCGAAACCACAAGTGACGATATTGATGAAGTAGAACTTATTAAATAGTGTGAACCATGGCCAAGGAATGGACAAAGCGTCACGGGATAACTCATCTCACACATTCTTTGTTTATTTATTTATTTATATTCATTTTTTTAAAATGTACTTGTTGAAACAACAGACTTTCAAAACTTTAATTTCAAATTCTAAACTGTAAAAGAAGTTTTCTTAACACACAATAAAGGTTTGGGGCAGCCACCCGTATATAGTTATTGGCTGCAAAAGGGTATAGAAAACAAGAATGATGTGCTTAGGTTGAATACTGAAGACTGAACTGATGAGGTTTTGAAAAGATGGTGGCTTTACAAGCCAGAAGGCGGAAGTGATGTCATGTGGTCAGAACCGGAAGTGATGTCAGTCTGAACCCCCGAAACAGGAAGTGATGTTAAATCAGGCAGGTCTTCCCGTATTTGGCCTACAGAGATAACAGAGGTAGGTTTACTGCACCCCGCCACCCCCTGGCCTGGCGGGTAATCACCTCCACTTGGTCCACTAAGCTCCTTCCTAGTTGCACATGTGTGACAAAACGAATAGTGAAATTGATTTAATTTATGCAAAAACAGATTTGTACAAAATAATTGAACAGCCAAAGAAGTTTCATTTTGGTGCTGCACTCATTTTATTAACCTGTACTGGGGATCTGTTTGTCCTTCAGGATCAGCTATTAGATGAAAAAGAGAAGAAAATGCACAAAGCATACAAGCTGACATAGCCTTTTAAAGTAAATTTAACAAGTCAATGACTCCCTAATGGAGGTGACGTGACGTTTCTCTGTTGTCAGACAAATGTAATCGAAAATTGGCCAATGTCTTTCATAATTCGGCAACTTGTGCAGCACACTCTGTTTGCTCAATCTGAATGTAAACTGAACTTTTCAGACAAATAAACTTGATAAAGTGGACCCAATATCAGCAAGATCAGTCCACTATCTGGACAGACAGACAGACAGACATGAGGTGAGGGGCATAGAATGAGTCCCTTAGGCCTCTGAAACATCGAATGTGCTTAATCAACTGGCTGAAAAAATGGAAAATCAATGATGTCTTATTTTTCACCTTAATGTCATTTTAAAGACAGCATTGTTCACAGAACCATTTTAAGTGCATTATCATGGAGCTTAAAATAAAATGAAACAAAATAAAACTTACTTTGTTCTATTGACTGATTCGCATTTCACTATTTAGTCAATTGTTTAGTCTGTTATACGAAACTGTTCAGTAAACTAACTGGAATAATTTTAATATGCCCAGGATAGTGCTAAATAAAACTGATTTGCATTAGAAATTAATTGGAGTTATTTCTGCTTTATAAGAAAATATTCACAAGCTTGAAGGAAATACAAATAAAATGTAAATTAATAGGCAGTTGATTTCAATTAAAAATCACTAATCATACAATTAAATCATGAACAGAAGCCCTACAAATGACTAAATGGTAGGTTGACTGTGAGGTCAAAGAATGAAATATCCGTTTCTTATTGGGATATGAATTTGACTTGAGTGGTGCAGTCTGTGATTGCAGTACAGTCCTTGACCCATGACGAGTCAGAAAGAGAAAATCAGACAGGAAGAATAAAACTCAGTTCTTTACATATTAATGTTGTGTTATAAAAGCACAGACACACAAGCGCCACACCTGGCTCACTTACTTTATCTCTGGAGGTCGTTCATCTTGCCCTTTATCCCCCTGACACTCTTCTTTATCACCCTCACCTCTCACTCTTTTTTCACATTCTCCTCCTCTTTAATGTATTTATGTCATGTCACAACAGCACAGACACACGAGCGCCACACCTGACTCACTCACTCTGTTGAAGTCACCCATCACTCTTCATTCTCACCTTTCTCCTTCTTAGAGTTGTTATGATGTAATACAAAGTAACGAGTTACAGTAATTAAATGACATTTCTCAATAATGGAGTAGTGTATCACACAACTGTTTAATTTCTTGTCATCACAATATAGTTACTGACAAACTAGATTTTGTTGCTTGCATTAAGTGCGTGTTTCTAAGCAGATATGAATCACACTTGAGGGGAATTCTATTTCCTATAGAGGTTAAGGAGTTCAATCTACAAATCTAAAGACATGCAGCAGTGCCGCATCTCAACGGGCATTTTGATTTTCATTTTTCCTTTTGTCACATCTCTTTAAAATTGCAGCAAAAACAAAGGAATCTGTGCACGGTTGGTTAGAGTTGGTTTTTACCAAAATTGTCAGTGAATGTAAGAGAGGTTATTTCAAAATATAACAGATTTCTTTTGAATTGTTACCTGCCTTTGTAGATAATGTAAAGAACACCAAGATGAGAGGGACATATTGCTGCTGCTACTGCAGATCACTGCTTCCACTCAATATACAATCATTTTATCATTTACCAGCTCACAATTTGCTAGTATTGAAGTAACAATTTTGTATTAATAATTCTTTTAGTGAAATAAAGGCCTTTATTTATTGGCAATATACAAAAATCTCAAAAACTGTTGCAGACCAGCATTCCACAGAGTAGGCCTCACTATCAAAGGCAGCCTGTCCCCAAACTCAAAAGGCAGGCTTAGAGTCTGCACGGGCCCAAAATTAGAGAAGAGAAAAAAAATAAATGAAAAAACAAAACCTGGCCCAAGAAAACTAAACAGAGGTGTTTAAATATTTAAACGTTTATTAGGATTCAAAATATTACAGCAGGGACAAATGACCAACATTAGGTTTTGCAATAAAAGCTGAAAACAATCAAACAAATCACATCATAATCTGAAAAGCAGCAGCTTCAAACCGGAGCAGGGGTCAGATGCCAGGAGATAGGACAAGCAGGACAAGTTAACTCAAAGATTATTAAGTATTACGTTTGGATGCCAGGAGGAAGCAATGAATTGCCTGACTGCAGTGGGCAAAAACTCCCACCAGCGGTGCATCTCTGGAAAACATGGTGGGATGAGCCAGGGGCTAGAAGTGCTCCAAGACAGCGCCTCCAAGAGGGGTTTTTGCCAATTTTGCCACCATCTTCTCTTCCACAACAGCTTTCATTAAAAATTACAGAACCTGTGCTGTGTCACCCTTGTGCTTGGCACATATCTGAACGGTTTACAGAGTGTGGTAAAGGTACGGTAGTGAGAAGTGGGATTACCTTTTTCCAGGAAGCAACAAGTAAAGTGACCCTGTTAAAATTTGACAGAAGCAGTCGGCCATTTCTAACAGACTGCTTTCTTTGAGTAACTATTCCAACTCTGTTCTTTTTTATCTTTCTTCTCTCCCAGATGCTGAGAGTTTTTAACAACTCAGGGTCCACCAGGATGACCGATGTATTGAGATGAATTGAATTTATTGAACATTATCGCCAGACAAAATAGGAATTTCTCATGGGGTCACATCCACACACGTGACATGACCTGCTGGTGAAGATTGTAATGCACGATGGAGAGGCCGTCAAGCTGGCCATTCACTCTGATGTCAGGATGACAATGCCACTCCTTCAGAGGTCTTGTTGGGCCAGGAAATCAGTACAAGTAATGTGTGTGTGTCAGCGAAACAGCAACATAAACTGCGATTTCCATTATAAATCCTGACAGTGAAATCCATCTGCTTTTGTCAAAAGGACGAAGGAAACACAAATGAGATCGGGAAGGAGGGGAGAAGTTTTCATTTCTAATGCGACACGAGTTGCCTCCCAGTGTACAACACCAAATTGCGTCAGAATTCTGCAGACATTTAACTGACCGGTGAGTCTTCATATTAAAACAGTTGGAATGAATTACTTCAGAAGCTGCAGACCCCTTAAGTGATCTCTAGAGAGGTCACTTCTGTGCTTTTACATTCAGGTGGCTAATGGCTTAGGATAGATACCGTACATACTCGCGGATACGTTCTCCCGTGGATAAGTCGGGACTTGATTTGATCGTATAATTTCTGGTATTTTATAATGTGAATGCAGAAAACTCACACGATTGGTCCAAGAGATTACGACATGCTAACGCCAACCTGAGAGAGGGCAGCACACGGCCTTTTGTCTTCTCTCTATTGTGCCTACGTGACCGCACGGTAATACCCAAACTATTCCGAAGCAACGTTTGCACTGTTTTGTGTCTTTTGTATCTCACCCCTTCATACACTTTTATCGTAAGAGCATCTCTTATCAACGATCAAAAGAAAATATGAAGCTGGTTTTAAATTAAACGTAGCAAAAGAAATTGGTAACAGCAACAAAATTTGATGCGCCTGAGAAACTGATATGAGATTGGAGGCGAGAAGATATAAAAAAAGAAAATGCAAGCGTTGCATTTTTGAACGGGCGTATAAGCCGGGGTCTGATTTTATGATCGATTTTTCGGGTTTCAAGACCCGACTTATACATTGAGTATATACGGTAATCTACATCTACATTTCTTTCAACGGGTACATTCCAGAAGGACCCCTGGCATGTTCTACTGAGCAGACGACATTCATTGGCCCTCATGAGCCACACATGTCAGCCTCTCTCTCTCCACGACTGAATATTCAAACTAAAAATATAATGGCAGCACTCTCCCTGCTTTGTTATCTCCATATTCAAAAGTGTATTGAACCAAAACTACTAATATTAAAAAAAGATGACCTGAGCTTGTGGGGACATCAAGTGACCGGTGGAGAGTACTGGTCAGTGGTCACATGGTGTCAGATGGCTGATTGTTACACTGGAGTGAATATCAACCCTAAACCCTGGATAGAGGGGCTCAGTGAAGGAGGTGTTGAACCTGTGCAGGAGGGTCATTGTGTGTGAGATGCTATAAAACGACAGAGAGCCAGCAGGCCAGTCCAGATACACACCTATTCTGGGGCTGTAGGGGGCGCTGATTACAGTCTTCTTGTTATTGTGCCACACAAAGTACTGGGATGGAGAGCACTGCAAACTCCAGGACTTGTCGTTGTATCCAAGGCCGCTCTCCACTCTTTTCCTGCTCATTCCTTTATATGCGACTCCAATCCTTATGAGGTGTCCACTCCACTCCACCTCCCAGTAACAACGAGTCCCAGTCAGAGCCTCTCTGCACAGAACCTCTTCCCACTCGTCAAATCTGTCAGGATGATCAGGATATTCGGCTTTTGTCCTCTGCCATGTCACCTTCTTGTTCCCTTCAGACAGATGAAGGTTTCTGTTTGCCGTGTTGATGTCCAGTGTGAGGGGACAGAAGTCTGAAAGGAGAGAAAAAACGAGTGAGGAAATCTGGGAGTGTGTAACGGGACTGGGGGCGGAGCACAACACAATTAACAAGAACCAATCAGGAGCTACGCTGGCGAGACACTAATAGTAAAGAGCTCATTTGATTGGACAGAATCTTTTGGAATTAACACTAGAATCCCTGAAGTCTGCAAATCATCACGGACCACCTTCATTTTCCTTGCAGCTCCTGATCGCCGCGCCCTTTGCCCAGTTGTGAGCACTTCTGTTGTGCAGAATGCACTCACCCGTCCGTCCTCCATTCAGCCAGATGAAGTCACCGCACAGTAAACTTCTCACCGCTCAAGTGGCGATGGGTTGTAGGGCATTGCATAGCTAGATGTTTGAATGCGTGTGTGTGTTTGTGTATTTGACGGTGAAAACGCGCCTGCCTCGTAGATCCCCTCAGCTGGTGCAGAGGTAGAGCTGCTGCTTTGCAGTGAAAAGGTTTCCAGGTTTGAATCCCGGGTCTTCCTTGAATTTAGCACTTTGAGTAGTGAGATGCTATTATTATATAATTAAAACATACATTTGATTTGAGTCTGTAACAGCCTGGGCAAATGAAGTGGTGATAAGGTGGTCCGGGACCACAAAAACATGTGCAGACTTCAAGATTCTACTGTTAAAAACAAAATTCTAGAATTACGAGAAATGCCATATCGTCACATTAGTCGAGGTCAGAGTTCTAATGGACTGTCCACACTGACAGCCGGCTTTCTCAAATGACACTTTTTATTGTCACCGTACACTTCTTTAATTTAAAATCAATCCACTGCCGCACTGAGTTTTGCTTTCCTCACAATAAACCCCTGAACCTTTCATTCTCAGTCTTTCGTTTTTCCATTTCCAGTGGCCTACTAAACGTTTAGGGGTCACACCACAGGTCAGGGCTACACGGAGTATGAAAATAAATAAATATAAAATGAGAACTGCCTGAGAATGAAATGTTTGTAATGAGTTGTCATTAAACTTGTGACTGACGGCTTGATGATTTACTGGGCAGCAAACAAGACGGCCATCAAGTGTCGAGAGACATAAAGTTCATGAAGAAAGTCTTCATGGAGTGAGCAGAAGCTGCTCAGTCAGTTTAGGAGACGATTCATTCAGTAGAAATGAACTTTAATATTAAAAGAAGCAGCTTCAAAATATTAAGAGATATGAAGAATAGGAACTGAACTGTAAAAACTCTGTTTAGGACAGCATGATGGCTGAGGGGCTGGAGCTGCGGCCTCACAGATTGAGCCTCACGACTTTGAATTTGGTGCACAGTGGTCGTCTTTGTCAGGTCAGCGTGTTCTCCTCGTGTCACTCCTGGTTTTCTTCACACAATCAACAGACGTGATTGTTGGGTGAATTGGCGACTCTGAGTTGGCGTTGTGTGTTTGTGAGCACCTGACTTAACACAACACAGCCTGAACTGGATTAAACCGGTTTGATAATGTTGTCTTAAAAATCACGTCAATGTAAACCCACAACGGCCATGATAGTCTGCTAACCTCAACGAATCAGTCCATGAAGACGATCGGCCGCTGCTCACCAATCACCGAGTCACTAATTGAATTTCAGTTAATTTGTAAAGCAGTCTGAGGACGAGTCAGTGAGGAAAATGTCTGACATTCAGAAAATGCGACACAGGCTCAGTGTGTTCTGTTAATGAGCACTCGGCTTACTGGGATTCCATCTGTCCGTCCGTCCGCCCATCCATCCATCTATCATATAGCACCTTTGACACCTATCCATTAGTTATATTGTGTCTTTCACATTTCTCTATCTTAGTGTCTTTCATGTCTGTAACACAGCCACAGGGGATGCACACACCAGTGTGTTTCTTCGTGCCGGTCCGAAGCCTGGATAAATGGGGAGGGTTACGTCAGGAAGGGCATCTGGTGTAACATTTTGCCAAATCAATATGCAGAACACAATACAAATTTCTGGATCAGTCGAGGTCCGGATTAACAATGACTGCCACCAGTACTGTTAGCCAAAAGGGTGCTGGTAGAAATCGGCAGAAGAAGAATAAGAAGGAGAAGAAGAGAGGGAGACGTGTCCGGAGGCAGGAGGAGAGGAGGAAGGTAAAGAGAGTGAAACTGAGGGTAGGAACTTTGAATGCGGGCAATATGACTGGTAAGGGGAGAGAGTTAGCAGATATGACGGAGAGAAGGAAGGTTGATATATTGTGCGTGCAAGAGACTAAATGGAAGGGGAGTAAGGCCAGGTGGATCAGAGGGGTGGCTCAAACTGGTCTATCATGGTGTGGATGGGAGGAGAAATGGAGTAGGAGTTATTGTGGTGATCAATTCTCCCTCTAAGCTGCGTGTCATTTTGTAATCCTGCGCACAGGTCGTCACCCTGTGAAGTGAGATAAAGGCAACAGACTGTCATTTACATGCCGGTGCGTGTAAATTACCAGCGAGCCACATTAGCTAGCACATTTTATTTCGTTGAGTGACCAGTCACTGCACTGTCTACTGTACTTCACTCAGTTCACTTTCTCTAGACATACAGTAGTGCATTAAATTAATAGTTTTTGTGTCGATTTCATTAAATTAACAGTCTTCGTGCTGATATTTTAAAATGTTGAAGAGAAAAACATGTACAACAAGTGGCAAAGAAATGCAAAATAAGAAAGCGCGAGATTCATTTAAGCCTGAATGGTTAAAAGTAAAAGTAACCACAGATACGCCAGATTCAAGAAATGTTGCGGTTGAATTAGGTTGTACATACAAATACGAGACGAGAATGGGCTTAAGTGTAAGTTCTGTGCTGCTAGTTCAAGTAATAAGGCTAACAAAGACAATGAATATGTCACCGGAAAGCGTTGGGATACATGGAAGCTTGACTACTGTAAACGACATTTATCATCGCGTATTCACTTAGAAAATGTTAAAATTTTGTACAGTCGCTCACATGGAATCGACCTGAAACGACTTCTGGTCAAAACAATTACTGAGCGAGAAGAACGAATTGAGCATAACGAGCGCCAGCGATCAAATGAGGAGCAAGTTCGAATCTTCTTGCCATCAGGATGAACGCTTCAATGCAGTCAGTGCAAATATTCACGACCATATGGGAAAATATGTTTCTATACCAGACAGTTGGCGAAGTAAGAACTACGTCTTTGAGTTTGTTGAAGCAATCAACGAAGTGGATGCAAACAACATATTTATAGAACTTCGAGCTGCATCGTTCCACACGCTCATCGTTGATGAAAGTGCTGACATAACAGTACATAAAATGCTAATCATCTACTTTAAATATCGCCCAACAAATTTGTGAGATTACAAAACCGTTTTTGGTGGGATTATTCAGCTAACAGCCTGTGATACTTCAGCCCTTGAGGCAGCAGTAAGACAATTCTACACTGATCATCGACTCGATATGAACCGCATGTCTATGATAACGTCAGATGGGGCATCAGTTATGTTAGGCCGTCGGAAGGGATTGGCTGCTTTACTCAAGGCAACGGTAACTCATCTTGCTGAACAGCTCTGTGATGCTCACCGAGAAGACTTGGCACTTACTGGTTCTTGGAAGGATGTTAGTTTGTTTCAAAATATTGAGATTCTG
The DNA here is from genome assembly GCA_026402145.1 of Polypterus bichir lapradei. Taxonomy (NCBI): domain Eukaryota; kingdom Metazoa; phylum Chordata; class Cladistia; order Polypteriformes; family Polypteridae; genus Polypterus; species Polypterus bichir. Next base: position 14,550,978 of record JANRMT010062807.1, read on the forward strand.
TTGCATACTGTTTATACTTTATTTAGTCGATCTTCACTTGAGCAATTGGCAAATGTAAATGATATGGATGTAATTTCTTTTCGGCCAATTCATGAAGTTCGTTGGTTGTCACGTCACTTTGCTGTCAGTGCTTTTTTTAAAAATCTTGATGTTTTAGCTGCATACTGAGAAGAACAAGTGTAAGATTGCAATGATCCTGTTTGTAATTATGTTTTGAAATCATTACGAGATCCACTGTATCAGATTGCTCTGTATACAGCAAATGATGTTTTAACTGAATTAGCTCATTTATCCGTGTTATTACAACGAAGTCATTTATCACCAATTGAAGCACATCAATTTTGTTTTTCTAAAATCTGTAAATTGGAAGCACAATATCTGGGTGAGAATGTTTACTGGAATGACAAAGCCAAGTAAAGTTTGAGTGAAAATGAAGGCATTGACACAAGACAAATCACACCGTTAATACGATCAGTCTGTGATCACTTAAAGGTAAGATTTCCAGAGGATGAACTACAATTGTGGTCAGCTTTTGATCCCACAAGTTTAAAAAACTGTGCATTTTATTTTGGTGTCAAAGAGATAAAAGAACTGTGCGTTCCAGAACCCCCCGTGATAGATGAAAATCCGCGAAGTAGAAACCATATGTTTGTATGGTTATTTTTATATATTTTAAGCCCTTATAAACTCTCCCACACTGTTAACATCATTAGAGCCCTCTAGACATGAAATAACACCTTTAGTCAAAAGTTTAAAATGTGCTCCATGACAAGACAGAGATGAGAGTTATTTCTCACAATTAAAAAAATGCAAATATATCTTCTCTTCAAAGGAGTGCCCGCATCAGGAGCAGAGAATTTCAGCAAAGAAAAGCAAACAATCAAAAAATCAATATGTGTGCTTTTGTGCTTTTAAGCATGCTGAAGCACCGCAATAAAGCGGCATTTTTTAGAGGAGCGTCCACATGGTCTAGGCAAACAGCCCCTCTGCTCACACCCCCTCCGTCAGGCGCAGAGAATGTCAGAGAGGATGAGAGAGTCAGAAAAGCAAACAATCAAGCACCACGCGGGAAGCATATCGTATATCATTGAGGAGTTTTAGTTAATATATAATACATGCTCTGATTGGGTAGCTTCTAAGCCATCCGCCAATAGCGTCCCTTGTATGAAATCAACTGGGCAAACAAACTGAGGAAGCATGTACCATAAATTAAAAGACCAATTGTCCGCAGAAATCCGCGAACCAGCGAAAAATCCGTGATATATATTTAGATATGCTTACATTTAAAATCCGCGATAGAGTGAAGCCGCGAAAGTCAAAGCGCGATATAGCGAGGGATTACTGTACCTTGCACAAGTCGTTTCAGAGCACCGCCCACACAAAATATATTTTGTACACATGCTCTTGTTAATTAGAGGGAACACTGGTGGTGATTGGAGCGGATTTCAGTGGGCAGGTTGGTGAAGGGAACAGAGGAGACATGGAGGTGATGGATAGGTATGGTGTCAAGGAGAGGAATGAAGAAGGTCAGAGGATAGTGGATTTGCCAAAAGGATGGATATGGCTGTGGTGAATAAGAAGAGGGAGGAACACAGGGTGACGTACAAGAGTGAAGAAGATGCACACAGGTAGATGACATCCTACGCAGAAGAGCTGATCTGAAGGAGATTGAAGACTGCAAAGTGGTGGCAGGGGAAAGTGTAGTTAAGCAGCTTAGGATGGTGGTCTGTAGAATGACGTTGGAGATCAAGAAGAGGAAGAGAGTGAGAGCAGAGCCAAGGATAAAATGGTGGAAGTTGAAAAAGGAAGACTACAAGGTTGAGTTTAGGGAGGAGGTGAGACAGGCACTGGGTGGTAGTGAAGAGTCACCAGACAGCTGGGAAACTACAACAGATGTAGTAAGGGTGAGACCAAGAAGGGTGATTGGTGTGACATCTGGACAGAGGAAGGAGGAAAAGGAAACCTGGTGGTGGAATGAGGAAATACAGGAGAGTATACAGAGGAAGAGGATGGCAAAGAAGAAGTGGGAAAGTCAGAGAGATGCAGAAAGTAGACAAGAGTACAAGGAGATAAGGCACAAGGTGAAGAGAGAGATGGCGAAGGCTAAAGAAAAGGCGTATGATGAGAGGTTGAAGGTCTTGTATGAGAGGTTGGAAACTAAGGAGGGAGAAAAGGAATGGTGGGCTACAGAGAGGGACCGAGCTGGGAAAGATGTGCAGCAGGTTAGGGTGATAAAGGATAAAGATGGAAATGTACCGACAAGTGAGGAGAGTGTGTTGAGAAGATGGAAAGAGTACTTTGAGAGGCTGGTGAATGAAGAGAACGAGAAAGAGAAGAGGTTGGATGCTTAGATAGCGAATCAGGAAGGGCAACAGATTATCAAGGAGGAAGTAAGGACAGCGAAGAAAAGGATGAAGAATGGAAAAACCGTTGGTCCAGATGACATACCTGTGAAAGCATGGAGGTGTTTAGGAAAGATGACAGTGGAGTTGTTTAATGGAATCTTAGAAAGTGAGAGGATGCAGAAGTGTACTGGTGCTGATATTTAAGAATAAGGAGGATGTGCAGGACTTCAGTAACTACAGGGGAATAAGATTGATGAGCCACAGCATGAAGTTATGGGAAAGAGTAGTGGAAGGTCAGTTAAGAAGTGAGGTGATGATTAGTGAGCAGCAGGATGGTGTCATGTCAGGAAAGAGCACTACAGATGTGATGCTTAGAGAAGGCCAGAAGGAGTTGCATTGCGTCTTTGTGGACCTGGAGAAAGCATATGACAGGGTGTCTCGAGAGGAGTTGTGGTATTGTATGAGGAAGTCGGGAGTGGCAGGGAAGTACGTAAGAGTGGTACAGGATATGCATGAGGCAAGTGTGACAGTGGTGAGGTAGGTGAGTAGGAGTGATAGCGGTGGGATTACATCAGGGATCAGCTCTGAGCCCTTTCTTATTTGCAGTGGTGATGGACAGGTTGACAGATGAGATTAGACAGGAGTCCCCGTGGACTGTAATGTTTGCTGATGACATTGTGATCTGTAGTGAGAGTAGGAAGCAGGTTGAGGAGACCCTGGAGGGGTGGATATGAGAGGAATGAAGGTCAGTAGGACCACCAGTACAGAATACATGTGTGTGAATAAAAGGAAGGTCAGTGAAATGGTGAGGATGAAAGGAGTAGAGTTGGTGAAGGTGGAGGAGTTTAAATACTTGGGATCAACAGTAGAGAGTAACGGGGAGTGTGGAAGAGAAGTGAAGAAGAGAGTGCAGGCAGAGTGGAATGGATGAAGAAGAGTATCAAGAGTGATTTGTGACAGATGGATATCAGCAAGAGTGAAAGGGAAGGTCTACAGGACTGTAGTGACACCAGCTATGTTATATGGGTTGGAGACGGTGGCACTGACCAGACAGCAGGAGACGGAGCTGGAAGTGGCAGAGTTAAAGATGCTAAGATTTGCATTGGGTGTGACAAGGATGAACAGGATTAGAAATGAGGACATTAGAGGGTCAGCTCAAGTTGGACAGTTGGGAGATATAGTCAGAGAGGTGAGATTTTGTTGGTTTGGACATGTGCAGAGGAGAGATGATGGGTATATTGGGAGAAGGATGCTAAGGATAGAGCTGTCAGGAAAGAGGACAAGAGGAAGGCCTAAGAGAAGGTTCATGGATGTGGTGAGAGAGGACATGCTGGAGATGGAGTTGACAGAGCAAGATGACGAGGACAGGAAGAGATGGAAGAAGATAATCTGCTGTGGCAACCCCTAACAGGAGCTGCCAAAAGAAGAAGTGTCTTTTCATGTGTGTCTGCTGTATCTCCCTTACAGCGCCTGTTATATTTGTCACTTCCTCTGTTATAGTGCCTTTCATGTAATCTATTGTTACAGTACACTTGTTATTTTGGGTATATAGTGCCATTCATAGTTACATATTATATACTGTTTTTCACACCATTAGCATTTCTTTCCTATGTCACAGTATATATTGACTTTAATATCTCTGTATTATAGGTCACCTTTCACATCTGTCTATTATTTTTGTCACCAACCTGCCCCCCCCCAGTAGTTTTGGTCCCCTTCCATTTTTTAAACACAAATTCCACTTTTCAGATAAATAAGTGTAAACTGACCACAGAGATTGTCATCCACCATTCATTATTCCACAGAGCAGACTCTTTGCTTTTAAATTTTGACATAAACAATAAAATAAATGACAATGGCATGAACACAATTACTGGGGCCCTCACCTAATGTTCTCTAACTGAATGACTTCAGGTGTGAGACCTGCCATCAAGCCCTTCCTGTGGCTCTGGATGAGACTTCTACTCCTCTCATTCTCTACTCGTTTGTGGATTGATGGACCTCTTCTCCCAACTGTAACTTCTAAATCTTTCAAAGGATGCGGACATTGTTAGTTTCCACAGACCCCTTGGGGTTAGAGCGCAGGGTCAGACATTAAGGGCCTTGCTCAAGGGCCCAACACAGTAGGATCTCTTTTGGCAGTGGCGGGGATTTGAACCAGCAACCTTCGGGATACCAGCGCAGATCCTTAGCCTCAGAGCCTGGGTGGTCTTACTTCAATGTTTTGGAGGACCCATGATCTGCACTTCTGACTGAGCTTTGTGATGTTTGCTCCAGAATGTCTTGATGATCTTCTCATTTTATTGTGCTCTGCACAGATTGAGCACAGCAGCCCTCTCCATGGTTCATGTTTTCTTTTTGAATACATCATTTCATCAGTCCAAAGGACCTTCACCAGCACAGTGGCTTTTCAATGCACAATCCAGCAGTGGGGTCTTCTACCATGGAGCCCACTGTCATTGACACAGTAACAGATGGTGTTACTTGCCCCTGTTGTCCTTTGACCTTGGATGTCCGCCTAAGTCTCTCTTGATGTTTTCTTGTTTTTGCTCCAGCATTTAAACTCTCCTTCTGTTCAATCTGAGGTCAGTTTTACTCTGGTGGTCTCATCAGGGAGGTGGGCTACATTCCTGCAGACACTCAAACATCTTAGGTATATTAGCAGCTGTGCTCACTGGAACATGAAGCTCTGTGGAGGTGGTCTTGTAGTCTTCACCGTGACCACCCTTGGCTGTGACCTTCTTCATCTCCTCCTCTTCTCTTGTCCTCGTTCAATGTGAGGCACACAATGACACAACACAGCAGAGTGAGGACTTGACTGAGTGACTGAGGACCCCGGTGACACTCATTAGAGGAATCAGTCAGCTGAAGATGTCACCACAGTCCAGTGAGGTCGTTGAACTTCTAAGGACCCCCAATAATTTTCATAGCCGTGTGGAGTAAAGAATTGAGGATGACGGAGACGTTTGTCAGCTTTAACTTATTTCACATACAGTTGTGCTTCATTGTTAAAGTAATACTGTGAATATACAATTGTGTGAAAAAGTAAGTGCACCCCATACAATTTTTGAACATTTTTAACATAAAGGGCCATCACAAAGACTTTAGATTCCTTTACTTTTATGAGGCAGCATTCTAGTAAAATCATTTATATTTTTTCCCTTAACAAGCAACACTCAACACTCTATGATGACAAAGGGAATGCAAGATTTTAAATTTTTTTGATGTCTCCAGCTGACACCAGGATTCAGCCCCTTTGCTGGCATCCAATTCTATCGTTCATTGTTGAGTTGTTTCTGCACTTTGTTTGGAGTACACCGGTGATCAATTCAATTAATTGGACCTGATTAGGAAAGGAACACACCTGTCTACAGAAGGTACGCAGTGGAGAAAAAAACCAAGCCATGACATTGAAGGAATTGCCTGAGGATCACAAGGTGCTGTGTCAAGGCGCTGATCTGGGAAAATGTGCAAACATTTCTAAGCAGTGAAGGTTCCAAAGATGACAGTGACCTTCATAATTCTTAAATAGAGTATGTTTAGAACACTCATGACACTTCCTGGAGCAAACGATGGAGAAGGACCTTCATAAGAGAGGTGATGAAGAACACTATGGTCACTGTGGCTGAGCTGCAGAGAGCTTGTGTGGAGATAGGAGAAACGTCCAGAAGGATAGCCACTACTACGACACTCCACTAATCTTGGGTTTTATGGGACTGTGGTTAAACAACACATGGAAGCCCACTTAGAGTTTACTCAAAGGCATCTAAAGGACTCTCAGGCTGTGGAGAACAAGATTCTCTGGTTTGATGAAACCAACATTGAACTGTTTGGTCTCAATTCTGTCACCGCTCATCATACACAATACCATTGGTGATGGCAGCGTCACAGCATCATGGTAGGAGTTGTTTTTCGGCAATAGTGACTGGGAGACCACTCAGCATTGAGGGAAAGCTGAATCAGCCAAAGAATAAAGATGCCATCACTGAAACCTGCTCAGAGAGCTCTGGAGTTCAGTCTCGGCCAAAGGTTTACTTTCCAACCCAAAGCACAAAGCAAAAAGAACCCAGGAGCAGCTTATGGATAACTCTGTGAATGTTCTTGAGTGGTCCAGCCAGAGCCCATTTCTGAACATCTCTGGGGAGGCCTAAACATTGTTCTCCATGGGTGGTCTCCATCCAACCTGACAGAGTTTAGGAGGATCAACAGGGAGGAATGCTTAAGCTGTCCCATCATACCCAAGAAGAACCCGGGCTGTGCCAAAGGGATATTTTAGTTTTTAGGCAAAGACCAGGGGCCTCATCCATAACATCGTGCGTTGAATTGACATTAAAACATGGTGTACGGGCAAAAGTGGAAATGTGTGTACGCACAATAAAATTCAGATGTATCAAACTGTGCATAAGCCAACTTCCACACACTTCAGCCCCATTAATCCTGGTCAGCATGAAAAGTAATGCATGTGCACACACCTGTAAGACCCACCCTGACTCCTCACAAAATCTGCATATTTTAATATGCAAATCAATATACAGATCACCTTCCAACGTTCAATGTTTGGTTAAAAGACAATGGTAAAAGCACATGAAAAAATGAATTTCAGCAGATGTGAAGTGGAGGCAAACATAAACGTACCATTTGTTGGTTTAAGCAGTGGTATAAGAAACAAAAGGAAGTTCATCGAGTGACATAGCGTGTCAGAGAAACTCAAAAGCTCAAGTTCACAAAGTCACACAGCGGCCAAATTATAAAAGAAGCTGTCAGATATCAAAGTCGCCATGAAAATGTGAGTTGTAGCCCACCATCTGAGTGTCGTATGGAAGTGTATTACGGTACAGAGAAAAGAAATAAAATAGGGACACAGTGAAAAAAATGTTGAAATTTCCAGATTAATCTCACGATTTACTTTGTCATTAAAGCAGAACGTCATAAACTTCATCTTAAAATCGTTTAATTTACTAGTTTTTCAGATCACGTTGTAACTAAAGTAGCACGTTAAATGCTTTGTCTTCTGTGTGTTCTTCTATGTGCTCTATGTGTGTCAATCACTACGTGCTTCTTAAACGGGCTTTTTCATACACTGACTGGACACAGAATCCATTACATTCATGATATTACAGTGCTCTGTATAAATTAAATACTCAGATGTATACTTGATATCATTTTCATGATGATAGGAATTAAAGCATGTTATTAAATATGGGAACACGGTGGTGCAGTGATAGTGATGAGCTGGCGCCCTGTCCAGAGATTGTTCCTGCCTCCCACAAGATGCTTGCTACGCTCTACGCGACCTTCGATGAAATAATTTATTGCAGCAGTACTGTCTCTCGTTCAAACACATTAACCCCCAATTCCTGTTCTTCCTTTTCTTTCTCCAAGTAACCAATTGCCACACAATTGGATGGAATAATTAAACATGTACCAAGAAGATTTTTCAATGTTTCTTAGGAATCCTTGAAGAATCATCGTTCTAAGCTTAGAGATGGCTTGACGTTTATTACAGAGCTATCTATCCATCCAGGGTCGCGCCAGTCCCAGCAAGAATACAGCGCAAGGCAGGAACAATCCCTGAATCGGGTGCCAGCACGTCGCTACCACTGCCCTCACATGTTTAATTATTAACAATACACATTATTTAAATTAAGTGACAAATGTATCGGTATAATATAATATACATACATTACTGCGATTCACCTAAAAAATGATATCAAGACCTCCAAGAAGATAGCGCCTGGGCAACTAAATCGACTGCGAAGCCACTCGCCATCATCTGTAAATACGTTTTCTCTTCTATTGAAATTAATTCCTTTATTGTTATTGTATGGTACAATGATACAAATACTCTAGTGGTACACAGAGAGTAAGACGCTAAAGCAGCTATTTGGTATAGTTTGGCCCTTCTGTGGACCATTATATTGTTACGGGTTGATTACAATCAGATGCCTAAAACTAAAATGATATGTGGTTATTTTCAGTGTAAAGCTGCATCAGGGATGTGAATCAAATAAATAAAGGGAAGCCACTCAGGAACAGTAGCACTGCATTGACGCTGGGTGCCACCAGTTTGCAAAACCGAGCGGAGAACTTGTTTACGCCAGGGATTGAGCTGGTGTGAGAATGTGGTGGCTTTACGGCAAGTTTATCTTTTACACATTGCGATGTGAGCGTGGAAATGGGCGTACACCACATTTGTACATGAGGCCACAGGACTTTTGGAACAATGTGGTCTGGACAGATAAGGCAAAGCTAGAGATATATGGTCACAGTGCCAGAAGGCATGTTTATTGGAAACCAAAGACAGAATTTCACCAGTAGAACCTGATACCAACTGTATAGTGTGATGCTCTGATTTGGGTCTGTTTTGCTGAATCAGAGCCTGGGCAGTCACCATCATATAATCCTTCATAGAATCCATTATGGGTTCTTAATTGTACTAGAGGATGCTTCAAGATAATGTGAAAGGATTGAAGTTCAACATGACAATGAGCCAAAACTAACAGCAAATCCACCAAGGAATGGCTAAAACAAAAGAAACTGAGGGTTCTACAATGGCCATGTCAAAGCCTCGAAGTGGATCTCAGCAAGATGCTGTGAGGGGATTTGAAATGAGCTGTGCACCCAAGACACTCCTCAGACATCACATGGCTGAAAGAAGTCTGCGTGGAGGAGTGTAAGAAGCGTCCCAGTTGGTGATAGCGAGTGCCAGACTTTCAGAGGAAACACCAACCTGAGGGGCAACACCAGTTACTAGACACAAGGGGGGACTTACCTTTTCACAGGCTGAAATGCTTTGTCTGCTCACTTTTCATTGAATAAATTATTGCAAGATATAATTTTTCTTTTTTTTAGTCTAATAACCTCATCCTTATCTATAATTACTGTTTAAATGAAGAACAAATCTTGTTATGTCCAGATATGTTCTAATGGAAAAACAAATTTTGGGGAGTACTTACTTTTTCACATGACTGTATATTTATATGTTAATGGTAGTTTATATTTTTTTTGTGTGTGTAAGTAAAGAACATTGGCCTTCTTTAGTTGCATATACCGTAGTGTGCTGTGTAAATACATTATTATTATCAACATTATAAGGGAACAACTGGAATAGAAAAAGCACAGAAAAAAGATCAAAAAGTACCAAGAAAAAAACAATAGGAAAAGAACAATGGAGGTTGGACTTGAGTGACAGGAGTGCCTGGCGTAGTCGGCAGGATTTCATTTTTTATTTTGTTTCCGTTAAGGTCACTTGACATTTATGAGACTCAAGTCCAACAGACTGCTTTGGTGATTGACTGCCTGAGTCTCTCTATCCCATAATGCACTGGTCTCAGGACGGCCCAAATCTCTTTCTGCTCATCAGCCACACAACACTCACACGGCTATTTCTGCTGGTCACACTTTTGTATCACAAACTGTCTTGGGATATTAAAAGAGAAACCATTTCTACTGTGATGATCCATTCAATCAAAGCATAAACTCACATTGTAAAAACTCGTCTCTGCTCCGAGGCTCAGGTGGCTGTAGGGAAAAAATTGGAGCTTCATGACCTGAAAATAAAACGAGAATAATAGCAGGCATTTTGTAATGTTCGTTAAATTGTTAAACACATATTACAAATGCACTGTAGTTAAAATAAAACGCAAAATGACAAGCAGCCAAAGCACAAAACCTGACAGTGCAGCAACAGTGCAGAAAGAGCAGGCAGCGTACAAACATACAAATCTATAAATATACGTATAGAATGAAACATCCTGGATCAAAGGCTGATAAATGAATGTAAAAGAGCAGACCTTCAAATGTTTTACCACTCAGTGCCCTCTTATGGTCACTCCATCCTTCAAAAGAGGACATTGAGTGGCCTTCCGCAACAACATGTACCTGATGTCAAGGCCATGATGTCCCACTGGCTGATCTTCTCCAGACTCTTTCTCAGATATGACAGCTCCTTTCTCAGGTCCTCAGAAGATAAATCAGCAGTAACAGTAAATCTCAGCGAGTCTCCATCATCAGGAAGGACACAGCAAGAGGAGGCAGTCTGCATCAGGAGAGAAGAGGGGATGAGATTTCACAGAGAACTAACTCAAATATTTCTTAGAACATCTTGAATCGGTCAGCGTTAAACGCTTTGCCCTCTCCAGACGATACCACGAAAATTCATCCCACTTTAAGTGATGTATTGGATTTGAATCACAAGTCAACCTCACACTGACCTCGAACCCCTTCCTGTGATACTAAGAGATGAAATATGATGAATTAATATAAAGATAAAGACCTAGTGAAGCAGACAGAGTGGAGAACAAAATGTAATAAATTATATACAAGTCACAAAGGTAAATGACAACAATCAGATCCATAACCCCACACCCCCAACACACACAGTATTCAAATAACGTGAGCCAATAGACAACACACAATGTCCAGAAAGATTTGTCACTTCTGATGATACAGATGGAGCCACGTCAAATAGCCGCGGCCGTGTGAATGGCGTGCGAATGGCGTGCGAATGGCGTACGGCTGCCCTATGCACGCCGTGATCCCCCCCCTCCCTCTACTAACAGAAGGCGTGTCAAGATTTCACAGTAAACACGCCCATTCATGCCCTATTTATTCATTTACCTGGTTCCACCACTAGATGGCGCTTTGTTCTCAAGAACGCGTTAACACACGCCTCCCCCGCCGAATTGACGCTACCAAACTGCACTACAGAGATTAAGATGGCAGCTTAACACTAGAATTACCAGAGTCTACGAAAAAACTCTTAGATCCGTCCCACCTTAAATCGCTTCTTAAAACCGTTCTCACCTCTCCGCCAGCGTCTTTTGTTAATCTAAATGTGTTGATAAGGAAAAGTTGCAAGTAGCCGGCTATTCCATCCCCCCATCGACTTAGAAAGTGCACAAACTTCTCCCAGCTCATGCCTTGATTGATTATCTGGGAGTGAAGTGGAGTTTTACAGTGGAAATAATAGATCATTATTTGGAATACACGTATTTCACGTGTGTTCCGTTTCTACAGTAATCCGTGTAAACACATTTTTAAAACAGAAACGTTTTTCATATTGTAGTAGTAAATGACAAAATTTAGGCATAAACTATATAATTTATGAAGCCTGAAGTCCAAATATCAAATTAACAGCTTCACAAAAGGTACAAATATAACAGAACAAGTATGCTTTTATTCAAAAATATAACTGCAGGAAAAAAGCCGCATTAACATACCACATTGACACTTTCTGATTTCACCTGCTATGGTAGTGTAATGGTATCAGCTCCTGACTTGTAACCAAAAGGTTATGAGTTCGATCCTGCGCGATTCTCTTTTGAAAAGTAAACTGCTGTTATTCTTACTATTTTAAAATAAAAACATACATTTGATTTCAGTGTGTAACAGCCAGTGTAATTTATGATACTTGTAAAGGTTAGTTTTTTTTTTTTATTCACTTTTCATTCTCTCAGTCGTGTTCAAGATCCTCCCCTACCACCCCCCCCAATCTGAAGACGCGCTGTAGCTCTGCAGCGTACTTGTGACTGCATTCTCGTACCAATGTTTTTGCGAACTGCTGTGCCTGCGTGCACTTTTCGTGGTATTACACGTCTATTTTTTTTGAGTATACCCGGGTCGCTCAAACACAGGAACATCTGTTGTTTACAAGTATAACAAAACAAGTTCACTTTTATTCTAGACTATAAGTGAAGAAAAAATAAAGCAAGTTACAGTAGGCGGTTGATACGACAGCTTGCGTGGGGCAATGCTAAGAACTGCTGATTTCTGATCCGTGCTATATAAAATCATCCCATTCAGATATTAACAATTCCCACACACCCTTCCAACATTCACGACATGTGTACTTGTTGCAGTGTACACACCTCTCTGTGCTATGGTTCCTATTACACTGAATGAGCACCTGACACTGTACTTTCTTCCCTATATAAATAACATTCGAGCTATAGCGCGTCTCCAAATAAATCACATTTGAGCTATAGCACGTCTTTATGTGAAAACAGCATTGTCAGATGGGGGGGGGGGTCGTGAACGCGACTGAGAGAATGGAACTGAATTAAAAAAAAAAAGCTAACCTTTACAATGATCATGCATTTACACTGGCTCTTACAGACTGACTGAAATCAAATGTATGTTTTTATTCTAAAATAGTTCAGTACATGCAATATTATTTGAAAACGAACAACGTCAGATCGGGTTTGAATACACGCTGACGCTCTTACAGAAGGAGTCTGATTATTCAGTGCAGCAGTTTCTACACACAGCACATGCAATATTATCTGAAACCGAACAGCGTCAGATCGGGCGCATATTCAAACCCGATCTGACGCTGTTTGTTTTCAAATAATATTGCATTAGTGCGATGATGTTTTTACATATATTGTCTCTTTCATTCATCTTGCGGTTTGTAATCAGTGACCGCGTGTTTTTTCCCCGATCTTGCCAGTTCGCACATGTTGCTGTATGGTGGTGTTTCTTTTGTACTCCAGGACACGCAGAGGCCAGAATAGTACAGAGCAGTAAGTTCAGCGCTATATGCAATCAGACAGGCAGAGAAGGCACTAGATATATAAATAAACAGGGAAGGCACTGTATAATAGATATATAAAAAACAGCTAAGGGGATAGATATATAGATAGGTAGGAAGGAAAGGCACTGTATGATAGGCAGACAGGGAAGCTCCTATATAATAATAAAATTAAATAAATAAATGCGCAAATAAATAAAAGTACTGTGAAATGTACGCATAAATAAATAAATGTATCATGAAATGAAGCCTTAATAAATAAATTTGTCATGAAATGAGAGCATAAATAAATAAGTGTGTCACGAAACATGTTTTTTGTTGCTTATTTATTTATTTCATTTTGTCCGTAACATTCCTGCAAACCGTCATGAAATACAACTTGAAATAAAACTGTCACTTTCACTCGTCAAAGTTGAGAGTGTGGGCTCTAACACGCCCTCTACTTACTGATTGGTGAATCGATAGCACAAGAATTGATTAGAAAAATGCTTACTACTGCCGATGAAATGGATTCTGCCGAAGATATTACGTATTTCAGAGAGAGAAGTGAAGATTTATCGGAAGAAATTACAATGTT